>JAVBHV010000081.1:1200000-1597500 GCA_033992175.1 Spiraea crenata | reverse complement strand
TTGAAAAGTAGTTTTGCCCCATCGGCTAGAGCTTGAAGAACTCCCAAAGGGCCAGCGTATTCAGGGCCAATGCGTTGTTGTATCCCTGCGGATATTTCTCTTTCTAACCATACAATTACCAGTACGCCTATTGTGATTCCCAATACAAGAATCAAAATAGGAATAAGCACCCATATAATTCCATAAACCTCTTTTAAAAATTCTAATCTAGAAAAAGAATCAATATCTTGTACTTCTGGTGTATGAATTATCATTTCAACGATCAACTTCTCCCATAATGATATCTATACT
Organism: Spiraea crenata; assembly: GCA_033992175.1. Taxonomy (NCBI): domain Eukaryota; kingdom Viridiplantae; phylum Streptophyta; class Magnoliopsida; order Rosales; family Rosaceae; genus Spiraea; species Spiraea crenata. Next base: position 1,597,209 of record JAVBHV010000081.1, on the reverse strand, counting down.
ACCTAGTATCGTCATAATATCAGCCAATTTCATTCTTTTAACTAACTGAGGAAGAATTTGCAAATTGATAAAACCCGGAGGGCGAATTTTCCATCTCCAAGGAAAACCACTCTGATCCCCTATCAGAAAAATTCCCAATTCTCCCTTTGGGGCTTCGACTCTCACATAAAGTTCTTGTTTTGGCAATTCAAATGTAGGAGAAGGTTTTTTACTAATAAATCGATATTCAAAATCATTCCATTCCGGATTCCTTTCTGTATCAAAGTATCGTATTTCTAAATTCTCATAGGGTCCCCCTGGAATTCCTTCCAGGGCCTGTTGAATAATTTTTATGGATTCTATCATTTCACCAATTCGGACTAGATAACATGGGGGGGGGGGGGGGGGGGGGTGGCGCTCCCTCTCGTTTTTTTTTGTTGGGGGGGGGGGGGGGGGTTTTTTTTGTGGTTTTTTCCCCCCCTTTTTTTTTTTGGGGGGGGGGGGGGGGGGGCGGGGCCTTCCCATCCAATTTTTCAAATTTAACACAATCAATTTTTCCCAACAATACAAATTTTCCAAATGAAATATTAGTCTTCAAGTGTGTTACATTAACAAAATTCCAAATTCATAAACTACAAATGCCAAATTCATAAATTACAAATTGAAATTCTTAAACTACAAATTTCCAAATTCATAAACTACATATCATAAGGTGAGGTCGCATGTGATGAGGCACATGTTTGTTAGTATATATTTGTTTCTTAGCCAATAATATGGTGACACTTATGGGTTTTTATTATTTTTTAATACAATATAAATTAAACGGAACGGGACAGAATTTCAGGATACAATTTTCTCATCCCGTCCCGTCCCGAGAAAAATTAAAACGGGACGGGACGGGACAGGATATACTAAAATTCCAATTAATCCCGAACGGGACAGGATTATTCGGGGAATTCGGGATACGAAATTTTTGGGATATTATGTCCACCTCTACTTTTTATGATTTTAAATATTTATGATTTTACTACAAAAGGCATCAAATATTTGTTAATTTTATTAGATTTTATTATGGCTGGATTACTTTTCTAGTGGATTATAATGTCTTGTTTTAGCAATTTTCTAAATATAAATAACTTATGTGTTTGTATTTTTAAGTATGTACATATTATTATAATTTTCCATTTCCGTATTTAATGTCCAAATTTTTACCTTTTTAATATCAATAATTTTATTGAATATTATACATACATATTTTTTACGTACTATACACGTACCGTATTTTACTAACTATGTCTTATGGCATGAAAGAAATATGGTGCTTTATGGACACAAAAAAAACACATGCGGAGGAGTTACTGGAGAAGGCTTCTCGATTGTAACTAGAATTCGAAAAAGTGAGTAAGAGTACAACACCAAAACCAAAAACCAATCCAGAAGTTTGGAAGCCACCAAGAAGGCTTCTCAATGTATGACACGTTTACTAATTCGGAATTGGAGTGAGCAAGAATCGGAATGAATATGAATTTGAATGAGCATAAATTAGAATGAGTATAAATTGGAGTGAAGCACTGCCATTAAAATATTTACTAATTATCTAGAATCGGAGTGAAAATCAAATTGATTATTATTAAATTGTTTGCCAATTTTCATGAATCGGAGTGAAATTAATTAAATTACTAAAATATGTTCAATATAAAATTTATGTATTTTGTCAACAAAAAGGTCAAAAGTTACGTTTCAAGTATTACTTAATGATATTTATACACGAGTACAATTTAAGTTTTTAATTGTTCAGAAAGCATTGTAAGAAGATGAAAGAACATTAGAGCTAGTAGGATTTCTTTCATATACATGGTCACAACTTTTTTTGTCAGGATACAATTGAAAAAAAAAAAAACATTAAATTCATGGGGGTAATTTATGCCAAAAAAATTTCATTCCGAGTGAAATCAATTTTCAGGAATCACAATACCACCTCCCATCAAGAAATCTCATTCCTTGAAAGTCAGGAATGCAATTCCTAATTTTGTTGTGCATCCCATCATAAATTTGATTCTCAAATTTTAGTAAACAGATAATTTATCTGGAGTGAGAATGACTTCCAATACTTGCATTCTCACTCCTACATAGTAAACATGCCATTAAAATTAAATGAGCTGCAGACCCACAGAATGAGAAGTGTGGACTAGGCGCTGTAATTCGAAATGAGGAAGGATGGCTGATATGGGCTCTCATGGAACCAGGCCCACCAAAATGTTCACCATTTTTAAGTGAATTTCTAAGTCTAAAAGTTAGGGTCATGCTATATGGTTGAATTAAACAGTGAATTAAAGTGTGAACTCAAAATCGAACAGTTGATATTGGATAAGAAAAATTAACGGACATATGAGATTACAAGTTCACTCTTTAATCACTGTTTAATTCACCATATAGAATTTTGCCTAAAAGTTGACTTAGATGTTGCTTGGATCAAAACACACGGCCTACAGATATGCTTACATTCTATAGAGTTGGAACAGTGCATCAATTTGAGTGACAATGAATGGCATTCATACGCGGCAATAATATTGGAGATTAAGGGCTTGTTTGGCACACAGGACAGGAACAGGACTGGACTGAACTGTATCCTGGGATTAGCTCGGACTGGACTGAACTGAATTGTACTGGACTGTATCCTGACGTATCGTTTGGTGTTGCATCAGACTAAAATTGCAATTAGAGTAAAATTGCTACAATGTACTTGCACAAAACTGATTTAAACAAAACTAACAACAATTCATCCAACATTACAAGGAGCAATGGCGAAATACCGAGCACACAAACACCACATTGAATTTCAACCTCAAATTTCATTCAAGCATAACATCAAACACCTAGAGCGCAACTCCGAAAACCCGAAAAAACAACACGAAAGCACATACCTGATATCCTCCTCTTCCGCCACAGCAGCAGCAGTGCTCTTCTTGTGAAGAAGCACAGTCTTGGTGATCAAATTGCAGACCAAATACACAAACTAAACCCAGAAAAACTCATCCAATCCAAATTGAAAATCAAAATCCAAATACAAAATCCAAATCCAAATCCAAAATTCAAAATCCAATTAAAAATCCAAATCAAAAATCCAAATACGGTGAGGCTGGGAGACGGTGAGGTTGGGCTGACACCATCATCGTCTCCACCAGTCGGGTCTGGGCCATCGAGCGACGAGCGAGGACGGCGAGCAATGAAGTGGGACGACCAGTGAGGGACAAGTGAGGACAGCGAACGATGAGCGACGAGTTAGGACAGCGAGCGACGAGCGAGGACGGCGAGCGACGAGCAAGGACGGCGAGCGATCGTCGTTGTCGGGCGAGCGGCAAGGGGCCTTGGCTCTGGGCGCTCACCAATTCCAAGACCGTTGGCGTCGGGAGTTGGCGTCCGGCGTCGGCGTCATCATCGTTGTGGACGTTGGCGTCGATGTGGGCATTGGGCGTTAGGCATCTGGCGTTGGCGTCCGGCATCGGCGTCATCATCGTTGTGGACGTTGGCGTCGATGTGGGCATTGGGCGTTGGGCGTCTGGCGTTGGCGTCGTTGTGGGCGAGATGGGGCGAGGGAGCAACGCAGGCGTGCTATTTAGCGAGCTGGTTTTGGAGCTCGCTATTTTGGCCAAGATAAGCCGGCCAAATGGAAACGCGGGTGCTCCTTGGCACCATTTAAATTAGTCCAGCTCTATACCAAACATGGGACACTGGACTAATTTTAGATAGGTCAGTTCAGGGAGGTGTGCCCAACGAGCCCTAATGGTCTATGTAAAGCACTTGGGGTGAATATGGTCATACAGTAGCAGGAGGTTTACTAATAAAATGGCACACAATTTAAAGCATGAAGCAGCTACATCTCGCAATAGCAATTATTGGGGAGGGGGACTGTCCTCCTTTGCTTGATGTGATAATCGCTAAAGAGATGAGTCTCTAGTAGGTGAACTTTAACCTGGACCTAATTTTCTTTGATGTTAGGCCGTAAATAGGTCGATTAGGTTTCAGTTAATTTGTCCTTATGGTTTTGCCATAGGGAAAAGGGGTGGGTCTCTTTCTACTTTTTTTTTTTTTCTTCTTGAAGGCATGTTTATACATTCTTTTTCTTGCGAGGTTTTTAATGAGATATGAAGTTGGTTATGTTGTTGAGTTTCCTTATACTCCTTTATTTGGCACAATATCAAACACAATTATTAAATAAAGAGCATTTATGTTGATAAAAATTTGAACAAGAAGGTGATCAGGTGTGCTAGATATAGAAACAGAGGACATGGCTTCTTCTCTTTTTGTCATCCAGATTTCGAGTTCACCACAATGAAAGCGGACGATACATTTATAACCACTGTTTTATGCCTATTAACAACAGAAGCAATTAAAAGCACAAGACTATTATCACAACAACATATTGGACACATAATCTAGAGGCCCCTAGAACCAGGAATATCAATCCATTGTAACTGGAGCTCCAGTTCCCCGCTCTCCACGTTTCTCAATCTGATACACATGTTCTGCACAACTTGGCCATCAGTGCAGACTATGTAGCTCTCTTCAGCTAGGCAGTTTTGCCTGCTCGGTTGCTGTCTGGAAATTATGGTTCCGGTTGGCACGCCTTCCAACTGCATCCGTAGACATTCAAGAAACGGACCAATATCGAATTCGGCATCCCCCATCTTGTCATCAAGAGAAAATGTGTCTTTGTCATACACAAACTGCAATATCAACAACCATTTCAATTTTTCATGTAACTAGTACTACTGGACTGTGTATGCAAGTTGGACCTACTGGTCAATGCAGATAGAGAAACACTACTTACAAGCTTGACTGGAAGGCTAGGATCCTGAATCGAAAGCGTTAAATCTTCATTCCATTCGGGGTTCACACTCTTGTTCACAACACGAGTCTTTAACTTCTGCATCAGATTCAGATATCGTATACAGAAACCGTCAATGACTGCACTTTGTCAAAATCAGAACTGTTTTAAAGGCAAAAGAGAATCATCTGCAACAATTTTTTAAGGAAATCCCACAAAACAGTCAACAAGAACAGCATAGTTTGCTATTAAATTTAGATGAAAATATGGTAGTGGTCTCTATATATATTCAAAATTCTACACAATTTTGTATCAAAATCTTAGAAGATCAAAGTCCTGAAGACTCTAAAACAGCACAAAGAAAAGCTTGACCAAGAAGTCAACCACCACCAAGAATTCCAAAAGCCAAACATAAATGATAACCCAGAGAGCAGCAAGTAAATTACCTGCTTCCCCATTTTGACGACAACATAGGGATCACTGCTTCTGACATCTCTAATGGCAAGGTTCGTCCCTCTCTGCACTCGAATTCGAAGAAGACCCAACAGGTGCTCCATTCTTAATTCCTTCAAATTTGGACACAAGAAAAAAAGGATAAGAAAAGATTGTTATGCGAATAGCTTTCCCGATCAGTGATTAGAATCCAGAGGTTTTGGTATTTTGATTCCAAGGGGTACCATCTACAACATTTTATACTACATAGAAAACCAAGAGCCTTTTCTCTATTGGTTGTTGCAACTTGCAACAACATTCTTTGCTATCTGACTGATTAGTTAATTAATAATTTAATTATTTAGACAAAGGTCACGCGCAGACAAGACTGCTTCTTGTAGTTTCTTATTCACTTATTACACCATTTGCCCCCTGCAACTCAAGTTGAGGGAACTTATGCCCCCTTCAACTTAAAATCATCCTCATGTGCCCCTCCCAACTCATTTTAAGGGAATTTTTGCCCCTTTTTAACAGTTTCTGTCAATTTTCTGACGTGGCAAACTCTGGTTTCCTCTCAACCTCTTCTCCTTTCTACGCTCTTCTCCTCCGCCACCAATTCGAGCCATTTCCGGCGTTCTTCGCCATTTGAGGTTACTTCATCGAATTCACGCACGTTCTTCTTGTTGATTTCCTCCTTTTTTTCACCGTTTTCTTCTTCTTCTTTTTTTTCCAATTTTTCCTCTTGACAGGTTGCTGCAGCCGCTGCACTTTCGTGCCAAATTCCGGCAGCTTTTGTCGCCGGTCTTCTCCATCTCCGGCCGCCCTTCGTGGCCAATTAACAAACCCAATGAGCCCAGTGATTTGCAGGCTTCGACTTTGGCGACAATGGCGACAATTGCGACTTTGAGCTCAACTTCGACGACTTGGACGACCTCGATGGAATGAACTTCCTCATCCCGGACGGCTTCGATCCAATCCAACCTGCTCCGCCGCCGTCGGATTCAGGCTCTCCGGGTGTGTCCGCGGTGGTTTCGATCGCCGGCGATCACGGAGGTTGTAACCTCGCCTTCCATTTCCGACGATTCGAAGGGCGAAATTGCGAAAACCTCACCTTCGTGGAAATTGCGAAAAGTTGCATTGTGAAACGAAAGAAAGAAGGCAGTGATTACCAAGAATCGAGAAGCGCCAAGAATGGGAGAAGGTCAGAAAACAATGATTCCAATGGAGAAGCAGAAGAAGACAAAAAGAATGTGAGGTTGATTCCAATGCGTGGTTCAATAAAAAATGAACCTGCAGATCGCACAGCGAGGAAACACGGCAGCGGCGGCCTCAAAAACACCAAATTTCTGCAGCAATTAAAGCCTGCAAATCACTGGGCTCATTGGGTTTGTTAATTGGCCACGAACGGCAGCCGGAGATGGAGAAGACCGGCGACAAAAGCTGCTGGAATTTGGCACGAAAGTGCAGCGGCTGCAGCAACCTGTCAAGAGGAAAAATTGGAAAAAAAAAAGAGAAGAAAACGGTGAAAAAAAGGAGGAAATCAACAAGAAGAACGTACGTGAATTCGATGAAGTAACCTCAAATGGCGAAGAACGCCGGAAATGGCTCGAATTGGTGGTGGAGGAGAAGAGCGTAGAAAGGAGAAGAGGGTGAGAGGAAACCAGAGTTTGCCACGTCAGAAAATTAACGGAAACTGTTAAAAAGGGGCAAAAATTCCCTTAAAATGAGTTGGGAGGGGCACAAGAGGTTGATTTTAAGTTGAAGGGGGCAAAAGTTCCCTCAACTTGAGTTGCAGGGGGCAAATGGTGTAATAAGTGTTTCTTATTTGCTTTGTTTAAACCAAGGATTAAAATTTCGATAAAAATTTTGATAAATTTCGGTAAATTTTAATAATTTTCAATAGTTTCGGCCCCCTAAATTTACTAAATTTTTTATGTTTTGACCGAAATTTTGTTCCTTAGTTCAAACTCTATCATTAGAAGAAACTTGAATTGGTAACTAGGATTTCCCAATTACATACCCCGACTTTAATTTTTTTTTTTATGTATAAAATATGGAAAATTATCAGACACAATTACAATGTGCTGCAAACCCACTCATAAGACAAGTCACATTTCTTCTCCTCGTTTAATCGTACACTCTCTACGGTGAGTCGAACTTAACACTTCAATAAAATGAGGAGGGATAATGCTAGAACAATTGTGTCTTCCGACTCATAAAGCGAGTTTGGTTCACTGATTGATTATATTTTTGTTTATTTGGTCCGCGATTGACTGGAGGAATGCAACCGGGCCAGCTGCCGCTTTCTTGTGGCAGTATTTGTTTGACTCGGTCTCTTAAGAATTTCGACTTTTTGTTTCTTCTTCTTCTACATCTTATGTAAAAAAAATTCAGGTCCATCTAGGGATGCATAATTGGATAATACAATGCCAATGCCAAATGAACAACAACGAATAAACATCAAAATAATAATAGACAGAAGAACGAGCCATATTTTTTGCTTCCACATCCAATACAAGAATCACACGCTCGCAATTGCAACCTATATATATATAAGTAATTGTGAAAGAATGCGGACGAAATTTGCTGTAAAATAATTTTTTTTTTTTTTTACTTAGTGTGTAAAATCGGTTAAACTGAAACTTTGATTGTTAAGCTAAAATCACGCACGAGACACTCTAGGCTAACACCCATTGGATGAAGTAGAGTGAGGCTCCACTGTACATTAGGCTTTAGGCCAATTTTAGCAAGGAAGACCCTAAAGGGCTATCCTCCTAAATTTTAGCTCTCTAAAATATAATTATTTAAAATTTAGGATACCCCTAAATTTTATGAACTTTAATAAGAAGCAATTATATGTGAGACCTCTTCAATATTTTAATAAAAGGCTACCAATGGAGAGGTTGCCAGATGCCAACGTGTATTCCACTAAAATAATCAAATGCATTTTAAATGCAAGTGGGCTTAGTGGGCTCTATCAAGAGGGGCTAGCTTGGGGTCTAAATTTAGCCACCCCTTTGGCTCTTTAGCCCTTTAGGCTCTCCATTGCTAAAGTTCATTTTTTTCACAAAAATGAACTAATAGTAATTTTAAGTACCCCTAAATTCCACTACTAAACTTGGCCTTAACAGACCCATACCTTTCGTTTTTATTTTGTCACAGATTAGGCTTTCACACTTCGCTAATGCACTTCCTATGCCTCTAGAATAATATTAGCTTGAATTTTGCTCACGACACGTTTCATTATATTATTATAATTGTATTTCTGCTCACCACTTAAAAGTGGTGGTGGTGAACATTACCAAGGTTCAAAGTTTCGGTTTCGGTTGAAATTTCGGTCGTCAAAATTTATGGAAATTTCGGAAAAAGTTTCGATTTCGATGAAAATTTCGGTAAAAAAAAATTAAAAGACGAAAAACATGCTAGAACACCTATAAATTAATATCTCTACTTTCTATAGGCTCTAAAATCAACAAATAATGCAATTTAACACTTAAGCTATGCAACATTGTCCTTATGGATTAACTTTTATATACATAAGGGAGAAGAATGCGTGTTTTGCATTCCACTAAGCTGTCAATTAACATAATATCTTAAATGTTATTGTGGAATACTTAAGGTGAGTCTCATGAAACATACAATAATCATTACATTAACATTACAATATATCATAAGAGTTGTAAGGAATATAATACATCAGAATTACACATACTATAAAACTATTATGATGAGGCTCATCTTTACTTCTTGATATATTAGCTTGGAACTGGTAATATTGCTCCCATGACATTTGGTAGCAGGCGGAGTGAATGTAATATTCAACATGCATGTAAGAAAGCCAAAAGATCTATCTATGTAAAGCATACCTATTGTTTTGAGCTTGATAATTGACGAAGGAGTGGAGGTGGTAGGGAGAAGTAAATCATAAAGTACAAAGTTTATTGTTTGTTTGTATGATAGATGATGAAGGTAGAGAGAAGTAAAGCATAAAGTAAGAAGCCTAGTGTTTGTTTGTTAGCTTGATAATTGATGGTGGAGGTGGTAGAGAGAAGCTATGTAAATAAAACATCTTCACCAAAGCGTACATCAAAGTTTCACTGAAATTGTACCGAAATTTACCGAAATTTCACCGAAATTTCCAACATATTTCCGAAATTTCACCGAAATCGAAACCGAAATTACCGAAATTACCGAAATTTCGCCGAAATTTCGGTCTTTTCCTGATGATATTGAGATATACCCCGATTCAAATTTCGGTGCTCCAAAATTACCGAAATTTCGATCGAAATTTCGGTGTTTCGGTCGAAATTTTGAACCTTGAACATTACCACCTAGTATCTACTCTTGCTTGATAAGGTAAATGATGAAGTGGTAATTCTCCTCAGCTAAAAGTGGTAATGAACAAAAATGTTTTCTTATTTTAGTGCTTCTTGGCATTATGGTACCGTATATTATATAGCCCTTTTGAATATCTCCAAGAGACTAGTCAAATGACACTTTTTTAGTATTTTAGCTCAAAAATTCAAGTTTTCTTATTTCAAGAGACTAGCAATATCAAAAAACCAACCTAGTTTATGAATAGTGTCAAATCATATTTAACCAAAAGTAGAGAGAAAGCTAAACTAAAGCTAAACATACTTTCCTATCTCATTTCTTCTAAACCCAAAATAAAATTAATTTATCATTTTTTAAAAACTAATAAATATTTAAAATTAGTTAAAATAGCTAATATTATTGCAAAAACATGTGTTAAATGGACTAGTTAAAAAAATTATTCTTTTTTTGATTAAACTATCCTGACTATCTCGATCCCAACAATTCCGATCCAAATTTGTCAGGATTTTATCCCCGATCCCGACTAAATCAGGATGGAAGCGGGATGAATTTTGGGAAAATATTGGAATCCCGACATCCCAAGTATATATCTTTTAATTATTTTTTAAATTATTATTTTAATTAATTAACCTGATAACTAAACAATGACATTGCATTTTACATATGAGTGATATGTAATTTTTACTGCTTTGAAGTTTGGATTTGCATATTTATTCTTAAGTTGGATTTGTAAGTTGCATTCCTATGTTTGGATAGAATGATTAAGTTCAAGTTGTCTATGCTTCCTTTGTGTCAATGTTAGTATGCTTTGGGTCAAATTGTTTACACATAGCTTATAAGATTGGTATTCTAATTTATTTTTTGGTTCACATTGACAATTTATCCCAAAAAAAAATTATATATATATATATATATATATATATATATATATATATTTATTTCATTTTATACTTGGGATTTCATTGTCGGAATTTCCCAATAGTTGATATCGGAACGGGATTCGAAATTATTTTTACCCCCTAATCGGAATAGGGACGGGATTGAAATTTTGCAATCGGGATCATGTTTCATCCTGATCCCACCCCCAATTAAGGCTGTCACGATAACAAACAAAAGTGTATTCAAAACTATAATTCCCAGGCCAAGACTCATTGGCGCTTTAGGATGTCTTCTATCAAGCCTTATGAGATCCTAAAACAAACTAACATCTCTAGAATACACATTTCATCTTTTATGGTTTACTAAAACAATGTAGGAGTTATACAAATGAGGATCACATAACTAGCACTCTATTAAACCACGATAAGCAACCTATATTTGTTCTCTCACATCCCATATGATTGATATTTCATAGCAAACATAGGTGGATAGCCTTCCTAAACATCACTCCATTTTCGGCATCTAATTAAGAACGATATACTCAATAATCAAGCTATACTTACAGACCCGTAGAACAAGCAACATCAATCCACTGCAATTGGAGTTCGATTTCCCCGCACTCCACATTTCTTAATCTGAGGACCATGTTCTGGACGACTTTGCCGTTGGACCAGACAATGCAGCTCTCTTCAGCAAGGCAGTTTTGTCTGCTTGGTTGCACTTTGGTTATTATGGTTCCATCTGGGAGGCCTTCCAAGCCCATCTTCAAAACTTTGATAAATGTGGCGATCTCAAACTCTGCATCCCCCATTTTGTCATCAAAACTGAATGTGTCTCTGTCATACACTTGAAGCCTGACTGGAATATTTGGGTCTGCAACTGAAAGAGTCAAGTTTTCGTTCCACTCCGGGTTCACATTCTTCTTCACCACACGAGTCTTCAGCTTCTGCCATGTAAAATAGGTTCAATATGCTATCAACGGAATGAAAAGACTACAAGAATCCTAAGTTTTTCTGCTCATTATTCAGGCAGTGCATCATACATTAATTCTAGAAAATCAAGTAACAGACTGCATGTAATTAGCTCAATTAGCATACATATTTGGAATCACATTCATCTCTTAAAGCTCTACAAGACATAATTTAGAAAGTTATTAGGTGGAGAACCATGTAGCAACAGCAAGACTGAGGCTCGTTATGTTAAATGAGTCGTTCCTCCTTAGAAGCTATGCATTCGTCTCCGACTATAAGTTCATATTTTATCAGTAAGTGTCAGACTATAATTTAGCTGCAATACACAGAAGCAAATGGCCTCCACATGTACTTTTTCTTCACAACCAGAAAAAATAGAATAAAAAACAGAGGGGAGAAAATGTGGAAAAGATACCCTTTTGTGTGGTTGAGACTGTAGTATGAAAAACAAAAACAACATCAATAACGCCAAAGAACAGATCAATTTAGAGGCTTCCAGACACCAAATGCTCTTCACATTACAAACTAAATCCTTAACACTGCAGGTCTACACCCAATGATCCTACTAGATCTGAGACATAAATTTGATGGAAAAGCCTAGAATTCCAATTGGATCAAGAAATGCAACAACAAATTTGAAAGAATATACAATTTAAAGACATCAGAATTAATTACCTGCTTTTTACCCAATTTGACAACAACATAAGGGTCGCTGCTTCTCATGTCTCTAACAGCAAGCTTGACCCCTCTCTTGATGTGAATTCTGAGAAGACCCATCATGTTTTCCATCGGATCCATCCAAACTTGATTTCCTTGACCACAAATTAGGATTATGAAGCAGTGGAATAGTGAGAGATAAGTATATCTGGGTCTTTGCCTGAAGTTCTATGTTGTTGAGTGAAGTGGTTGAATGTATTGGGATACCAAACCTTAACCTCTTTCGTCCTCTTTATAACCAATTTGTCTGAACGCTATTCGTCCCATCTGGACGCCACACTCTTTCTATATCATTTCTCACCTGGTGCCGCGCTCCTCCAGCTGCACTCGTTTTAATTTACCTTTCGGTTTTCTTTTTTGGTAATTTTTACTTTCACTTTACATTTTGGAGTTTAGTCATCTTGAATTTACTGCCAATAGTTTGAGACATTAGTTGTTTTGATTAGTATACATCTGTCACTTTGTCTATCACGTGTCTCTCAGTCCATAACGTGACAGTTACGAGAGTCTACCATTTCATACCATTTCAGGCCATGACAAATGTCGTATCCGCGTTTCTCATGTAAATGGTGGATACCGAGCGGACAAAATTACAAGCCCGAACAACATAAATATATTATAAATGTATTTGGCAAAATTAAATATAGGAGTACAAATCAGATATCGACCAAACAAAGAATGCCTTTACTCCTAACATGACCCATAACTTCACTTGGAACTGGAGGAAGGAGCAAGCCAACTCGTTAGAGAAGGCATCAGTACAACCGGAAAAGATAAACTTGACCTATTAACTACATCTTTTACAAAGGCAACTTAACTACTAAACCAACCTAACAACTAAACCGGCAAAGTAAGGTGAACCTGAATCCCGAAGCCCTTCAAAGAATCTGAATCTGACAAATGCACAAAACATCTTATAACATATTTCTGTTGATCAAAAATTACAAGCCCGAAACATGCAGTTCTAATTAATACCACGCAATTAGAAGGTATTACATCTTATAACATAGTTGGGAGAATGGGATGATACGATTTTATATGATTATTTTAGTTTAGATAGAGTGTTAGCTATTAAATCTTTAACTATCTCTCAGCAGTATAGGGACAATTTGAGTTGATTTTCTGATAAGAAAGGGAGTTACAATGTCAAGTCTATTTATAGAGTAGCTTTAACTTCTGATAAAGAGATGCATGATCTTGACACAACGTCATGTCCAGGAGAAATGAAAGCTTTCTGGAAGAGAGTTTGGAGATGTGATGTCCCTCCGAAAATTAGACATTTTTTTTGTGGAATACATGCCAAAACTTTCTCTCAACAAAAGAATTGAGTTTGCAGAAATATGGATATACCTATTTGATGTTACTGTTGTCACAAAAAATCAGAGAGCACATTTCATGCTATTTAGAAATACAAGAGAAGCATGGCGCCCAAATTTATGAAAATTTCGGAAAAAATTTCAAGTTTGGTGAAATTTTGGTAAAAAAAATAATTAATAAAATGCGAAAAACATGCTAGAAAATGTATAAATTAATGTCTCAACTTTCTATATGCTCTAAAATCAACAACATTTAAGTTATGTAACACTATTAATATGAATTAACTTTTATATACATAAGGGACAATAATTTGTATTTTGCATTCCACTAATGTATCAACTAGCACAATATCTTAAATGATATTGTTTATCAAAGGAAAAAATTTCATTAATAAAACATATTTATCTTTGGTATGGGTAACCAAAGTATTGTGGAATACTTAAGGTGAGCCTTATGAAACCTACACAAATCATTACATTAACATTACAATATAAAATAAAAGTTTTAAAGTACATCATAATTACACACATATTATTCTAATACATAAAACTATTAGGATGAGCCTCATGTCTACTTGTTGAAACATTATCTTTAAACTGACAATAATGATGTCATGATAGTTGGTGGTAGGCGAAGTGAATGTAAAATTCAACATACCTAGAGTACGTGCTTTGATCTCTCTCTACCGTCTCTCCAATAATTGAATATGCCGGGGTCACAGCCATATGAATTGTATGTATCATTTCTTGGACCGCTATATGACATTTGAAGTTGAGTTAATCAAAAGGACCCGAAGTTCTGAGTAGACCTCATAGGATTGCCACCATAACCATGAGGGGCATGAGTACTAAAACCACTAGGCATGTTAGTGAATTCAATTGAATTGAAGTAATAAAAAGTAAAAGATTGAATTGAATTGAAGTGACAAAAAACAACATCTTTACCATAATCTATATTGAAATTTCATTGAAAATTGACCAAAATTTCAAAAATATCAGGCATTTTTACGAGCGTCGTCACCAGATTTCCCAAATTGTACCGAAACTATCAAAATTACTGAAATTTTGAAATTTAGTCTTTTTAAAATATAATATTAATTTGTACCCCGATTCAAATTTTGGTAATTCAAAAAATTCGAAATTTCAACCGAAATTTTAAACCTTGGGCTTACCAACTTCAATCATTACATGGAGATGGAGTGGAGTAATTTTGATGCTTTAGTGAAGTATATATGGCAGCAACGGGGACCACAAAGTTTATGTTTGTTTGCTTTCTTCTGTTCAAATATATGGCATGAAAGAAACAAAGTTTTGTATAGGGATTCAGCCTCTACACCATAGCGGTTAGTGGAGAAAGTCCTTGAGCTAAAGGATGAATATGATAAGAGTGTCAAAAAGTAACATGGTAAAACATGTTGTTGTTACAGAAGTATGGAGACCACCGTCTAGGAGAGACTTGAAACTCAATATTGATGGCACAACTGACCAAGAGAAATGCAAAAGTGGATATGGTGCGATCATGCGTAATGATAAAGGTAATTTTGTGTGGCCAGCAATGGAGCAAGGCTAGCTAAATGTTTTCCGCTAGTGATTGATGAGTCTGAAAATGGGTCTAAGCATATGTTAAGTAAGGGAACAATACCAAGTGAGGTTGAGACAGATTCATTTGAAGTAGCGAAATGTATCAATCCAATATGCACTTATTGGTACCCTCATACAACTCAAATCATGGAGATTAAAGGATTGTGTAAAAGCGTTGAGGTGAGGATGATCATACAACAGCAGCATACAACTAATAAAGTGGCACATAATCTTGCACGGGAAGCAGCTGCTACACAAGTTGGGAACTTACAGAAATGATTAGAGATGAAATGCAAGTTTAATAGTTTTTTAGTGTAGTGTCTAGTCTGAGCCTAATTCCCTCTGATGGTCAGACCATAAGGAGGTCGAATAAGTTCTCATTCTTTTTCCTGATGGCTATGTTGTAGGGAATAGGGGTTTCGTGCTAGGCTATATACTCAATCTACTTTGTTATTCTCCAATGTACATTTGTATAGTAGAGGAGTACCATACATTTTTTCCCTCGTACATTGCGAGAGTTTTTAACGAGCCCTCCAAAGTTATTTTTTCATATGTAGTCTTTGTACTCCTTTGATTGTCACACTATTAAAAAAAACAAAGTATTTTACCACCTAAATATGATACATGAGCAAAAATAGTGTTGCTCTTAAAACCAAAATCAGTATCCTAAATTGAGGGGAAAAAACCTTATTTTTGGATATAAATATAGCCCCTCATTTGCAGTTTTCAATTTGATGTGAAATGAGTGGGCTTTACCCTCTGTAAAACCAGCCAACATACACATTGGAGTAAGGCCCACCAAAACTTCTCTCTTTTTCCTTTTTTATGACATATGGTAAACATTGAATGATTTCCGTAAAATTATACTCCTCCCCTCGCTTTTCACCCTTCAGCATTCAAAAATTAAACATTTTTCTCGGCTGCGGATCCTCTGTTCATTTTCTCCCTGTCTCCTTGTGTCCCCCCTATTATGTGCGAACACCTGTCAACACAGTAAATTATCCACGTAATTTATGTCTAACAGTGCTTTCAAGCTTTAACTTCGTTAGGCTATTAAAACTTTAAAAAAAAAATTTGAAAGACAATTTGCTGTCCATGGCGGCTTCCTCATCCAACCCAGATTAGATTTCATCTCCATTGCTGGTTTTGTTAGTGAATCCCCCTTGCAACCCAAACTTGGTGGCTTTTCCCGAGTACAGACTCCGTTCTATTTTCGAACCCCCGCCGCCGATCCCGAGCTTTAACCCGCCGGAATATCCGAAATTAGGCGTAAACGATAGACGGTGAAAGTTCAGCAGCAGTGTACCCAATAAGATTAAGAACCTCAATGAAGCTAATCAAAGGAATACAACATCTTCAGCAACAAGCTCCAAAATCGAAATGAATCTCAAAAGCAAAACCTGAGCACATGCCTTGCCTGCAAAACCCCAAAAACAAAAACAAAAAAACAAGTTTCAATTCCTCCATAAACTATATAACCAAATTCAAAAGCTACTTTTCCATTCTATTTTCACTATGGGTCGATCTAATTTTATGTACACTATAAACACAATCAATTGACACAAAAGCAACTAAAATAATGATCGAAATTGAAAATTGCAACAATCTCGAACCTTCATATAGTAAGCTTTTTCATATTGGAGGCGGTGGGCCTTACTCTGAGGATTCTCATCCGCCATCTTCTTCTTCTAACAAAACTATGAAGTGGATAAATTTATTGTTTTGATAGGTGTCCGCACATATTAGGGGGACACAAGGAGACAGAGAGAAAAGGGACAGAGGATCCCCAGCCATTTTCTCCCAATCTTTTTTTTTTCAAATTTGTTTTTGCTCTAAAAAGCCATGTTTAATGACTCGCAATTTCTATGTTATTTCACAAACATAGGGAAAAGATCAAAACTCACATGTCAGTGACGTTCTGCAAGATGCCGACTATGTTGACGAACAGAGTGAGACATGTGTATATGGACATTTTCTTCCCAAATAATTGAAGTTTTATGCAAGCAAATGCGCCTGATTTTGTGCTAGAATAAACTAGCCAAAGGACAGAGATCCTCCGTTCCAAAAATTTTGTGCCACTTTGTTCCATTCTCCTTATTTCGACATCTACGATAATTTATGTTATGATCCAAGCCGTTTACTTTTTTTATTATTTAGTAAAGATCATCCTTGCAAAAAATCATTCAAATCCGTGATCGTTCGGTTATCAAACAATGAAACATAGCCGAATCGATTTTGGAAAACATAACCGGATCTTTATATAACCTAAAAAATCACGGATTTGAATGATTTTTTGCAAGGATGATCTTTACTAGACAATAAAAAAAGTGAACGGTTTGGATCATAACATAAATTATCGTAGATGTCGAAACAAGGAGAGTGGAACAAAAGTGGCACAAAATTTTTGGAACAGACTCTGTTCCTACCCAAAAGCATTTACTCAGTTGGAATTGACCCCTCTCGAATAAACAAGGATATAAGTTGTTGCAGACTTGAGTGAGAGATGGTAAGAAAATGACGTTCATGTTTTGTTAGTTTGAGGGTCTAATTTCCTTCTCAGGTGACCAAGAAATAGTTGATCCATAATCCCTCTAACACAACCTGCCAATTGAGCAAAGTTTGTACTAATTGGCGATAAAACAAAGGTGTGCGTTTCATAAGCCAAGAGTAAAGAGCTAAGTCATGCTGAAAGGATTTTTTTTAATCCGATTATTGAATAAAAAGGTTTGACAAATCGCCAAGTGTAAGGAAATCAACTAAATCACATCTTACAGCTTCATTAAAAATCTCGCAGTGGAAGAGAGATAGAGTGTCAATTATACCTAAATTAAATAAAAGCATTCATAAAAAGTAGATTGGAATAGATTATTACTTAGTCTGAAACCCGCTACATTTCACTACGGCAAAGCTATCAAGAAAAGAAGACGAAAATCTAGTCAAAAACAACTAATTATAAATGAACTAGAAACGACAAAATATAAATAATATTCCCGTATGTTTCGATTTCAGCTAAACTAATCGGAGAGATGTTCTAAATACTTCAAATGTAAGGGTTACACGGGAAATTGATTTTGAGAAGATTATATAAACAGAGATTCCTTCTCTTAAGGTTATTGGTCCATGAATAAAATCAAGACTACAATATTTAGTAAATAATTACAATCAAGGATTAAAATTTCGATTTCGATGGAAATTTGATAGCCAAAATTATGGTGGAAATTTCCAGTAAATTTCGGTAAGTTTCGATAAATTTCGATATATTTCGATAGTTTCGAACTTCCAAAATTTCGATGTTTCGATGGAAATTTTATTCCTTGATTACAATTAATCAGTTGAAACTATTCTCCGCACCTCCCATATGATAGACACCAAACAACACTCATATCTATGAACAAAAAGAATTGAGTAAACCATAAACACCAAATTCATCAGGGAGCAGATGCAATCTAAAGACCCCTAGAACTGGGAACATCAATCCACTGCAGTTGAAGTTCAACTTCCCCACACTCCACATTTCTCAATCTGAGGGCCATGTTTTGCACAACTTTGCCCTCTGACCAAACAATGCAGCTCTCCTCAGCAAGGCAGTTGTCCCTACTCGGTTGTACTCTGGTAATTACGGCTCCGTTGGCGAGGCCTTGCAACTGCATCTTCAGGGCTTTGATGAACGGACCAATCTCAAATTCTGCATCCCCCATTTTGTCATCGAAACTGAATGTGTCTTTATCGTAGACACATAGCGTGATCGGAAGTTTTGGATCCGTAACCGAAAGAGTCAGTCTTTCGTCCCATTCCGGATTCACATTGCTCTCCACCACCCGAGTCTTCAATTTCTGCACATCGGAAAATAGGTTCAATTAGCCTACAGTCACGAAATGATCAAAAGAAACACCATATTGAATTGAAGAAGACCAAATTGTGAAAATTACCTGCTTTTTGCCCATTTTGACAACAACATAAGGGTCACTGCTCATCATGTCTCGAACAGCAAGGTTCACTCCTCTTTGAATGTGAATTCTCAGAAGACCCATCAAATTTTCCATTAGATCTATAGCTGCGGAAAGTAAGCAAGACCAAAAATCCCAATCGGAACGAGTGAGTATTTAGGAGGGTTGGAAATTCCGAATCTGTTTTGTCTGAAGCTCTGTGTTGAAGTTTAAGAGGTTTATGAATCCAAACCACAACCTCACCTGCCTTTTATACACGAAGAAAAAAAGACTCCGCTTTTTTTTGTCCTTTTGCTAGAAGCCACCATTAATGAAGACTCCTTTCCTATGCGTTTCCGTCAACTTTTCAACGTGAGTTCTGTGAGCAATCACATCAACCAAACAGGGGTCACGCGCTCCTCTAGACTCTTTCACTCAAACCCACAGAAAATTTGAAACATCAAGATCAAAGTGCGAAACTCTTTTGACTTTTCTTTGTTTTATATAGACTTGTGTACAAAGTTTGACAAGGTGGAAGGTGCGGGTCAGGTTTTTTGGTTATGCGGGTGAGCATTTATTTGTTTTTGGTTGACCGGAGAGTCCAAGGCGGGTGATTGTGTGCTTGATTAAGGCCGGAGGGCTTTGTTTGACTCAGCTCCAGTTGGACTCTGTACAAGCTGTGGGTTTGGAATGTGGTGATAAATGCTAGATGTGTAATTATGTGTTTTCTAATCATCATACGGTATTGCAGTTGTAATAAGATGGGAGACAAGGGGATCAAAGTATATACTCGCAGGAACGCCCAAAGAAATTTCCTCATCACAACATGCTTTTCTATCTAATTCTCATTATCAGTATTAATTTTTCGTGTCAAGCGACGTTAGAGAATACTCATCTTATTCAATTTTATGTAAGATGACTCAGGTACTCCATATTAATGCATAGACAATTATATCTTAGGTTGGTTAAATTATGTGTACTCACTCTGGATAATCTCGAGAAATAATTCGTCTTTGACTTGTATAATGTACATCTGAATAGACATAACGAGCTATATAAAGTTATACAATATTTGTTTTGACTTGCACACTTTTTTTGTTTTTTTAATCCAAAGTTTGGGCTTGCACACTTCAAGGATAAATAGAGAGAAAAACTGTATGTAGTATAGATTTTTCCGCACGTGGTTCATAATGGGCAAATGGTACAATGGATTGGATTCTAGATGTCTGAAAAAGGCACCATTGTGCAGCTTCCATATTAATATTATATTATCCACTTTGCGACGTTGGAGACCATTCCTGTTGGCTTCTAGCTAGTCAGTCATGCAGATTAAATAATGCACAAATTACAATTTTATACATGGCGTGTAATCTGAATTAAATTTGGAAATAATATTTATATTTTTTTATTTAAGTATCATGTGCTTTTAAAATTTGTAGACTTGTTATTCCGTTACTTAATTGTTTATTTTTTAATCAAATAATGATGTGAATATTGTGAGACTCATCAGTTTATTCTTTCCCCATGTTTTCCAAGAGTAAATTCATCTTTTTATTTAATTAAAAATATAAAATAAACTCTTAAAAATCACCGAAATCACCTTACACCATCGTCATCTTCCTCACTCGTCTTATCCTCCATGAAAACAAACCACCGAAACCTACCCAACAACGACGAAAACCATCACTGAAATGCTCATCTATCTCAACTTTGCTGATATCAACTTTCTTGATCTCTACTTCTCTATCAAGAGCCGTTGTAGTCTCCATCCACGTTGTATGGGTATAATATGCCTGATAGAATTTGATTCCAAAAATAAGTAGACTTGTCCGCAATAATTAAACAAAAAGATGAATGCACCCTTTAAAACACATGGGGGAAGAATGAGCTGCAAGGTCCTAAAGAGTCCATGTCATCATTTGGCAGAAAAACTAACGGTCAAGTAATATCAGAATAAGTTTGCAAGATTTTGAAATTATATGGTACTAAATGCGAAAAAATAAAGTACATATATCATTTCGAAACTTACCCAAAACACAAGATACAAAATTATAATTTACCCTAAAATAATATAGTCATATAATCTTATCTAATCTGATGTGATATGCTCCTATCGAAAAAGCATGCTTTATTTTACTTGCAAAATATATGTTGGAAGATGATGTGTGGTGTGTAGCAGGTTGCGTTTTTACTGATCATATAATTGCTTGACACAAGCACATGTAAGACGTAAACCTCCCTAAACACAAATAACAAATGGGGTCTGTTGGATTGTGCCCGTTAAGGCATTGACGTGGCAATACGTGACGGGAGACACGTGCCAATCCAAAGTTGAGAGATCAACAAGAAGGGCAAATATAGACACCCTAAATGGCGTGTGACCTAATAAGTGTATTAGAGAGGCTTGTGGTCGTATGCCAGTGTGAGTCCTAGGACAACATTGAGTGTAGGGATGGAATCACAAAAAGGTTGTGATTTGAGATACATGCCCTACTATCCTCAACTCATAAAGAACGTCCTAGCCATAGGATATCCAGCTAGGGCTGTTGGTTAACCGTTAAGGGCGGTTCATGTCGTATTTAGTAGTCGATCTCGGACTAAGCATATAGTGATATGAAATAGGAATGAAGGTGCTCGTATATAGATACGAGTTCACTGAACACTGACCAACCACAGAGCGTACAAATGGAAGTTTACCTACTATGTCAATCGTACAACGTTCTGGCTAGTTATGGGTGCAAATTTGTTCTTAGACCTGAGGCTTCACTGGATATTTCGTGTTGGAAGATTTGAACTTTGACCTCAATCTCACAGTTCATCAAGGATGATTTGGGCCAAGTAGGTGAGGATTGGGTGCATGGATTCAAGCACAGAGATTTGTGAATGCGCAAAATGGGATTCGTCACCTTCTAGGTAATCAGTGAAGGTTGATATTCCAAGAGCCCCTTGAAGATCTATCTCTGAGTCTTCGAACGAAGCATATAAGTAAAGAGATACATCAGAGCTATCATATCGGCATACTAATGCATTAGGACTTGACAATGAGTTTCCATGCCCTAAATGATTTGATTGAAATATAGGAGACGAAGGAACCTTACTGCACTGTAACCATAACTAATGGTTCTGCTCGATGTGTGATGAAGAAGTTCGAAACAAGTGGAATTGACCAATTAAATAAATCAGGATTGAGGTGTGGCATCATAGGGAAATGGCAACTCCAGGGTTTCTCCCATAGTTGCCGCACCCTATTCCCTGTGAGACAAGGATTGTTGTTTAATTATTAAACAAAAGGCCAAGCCTATTAGGAAAAGATTCTCTATATAAAGGCTTGTTAGATATTGACCTAGATACACAATATTCTCACCTGTCAGTAAAGAATCTCATGTGCTTAGAATACATTCTTTACTAAAAACACAAAGTCCGAAAAATTGTTTTCTCTGAAACCCTTGGGTGCCGCAAATCCTCTGAGTTGCCGTAGTTATTGATGGTGCTCATCATCGTCTGACGGAGTTTGGTGCTTCTAGCTGATACATCCTCTCTCTGTCTCATCAACCGAATACCGTTCGTGTCGATACTTGTACAGGACGGACACTTGAACGTCTAAGACTTCATCATCATCATCATCATAGCAAGCAAAGGATGGTAACTCTAATCTTCTTTTAGATTAGGGGTGATCTTATTGGTATGCTAAAAATCACATGGCACGTCGATCAACCATGCACGCGGATTAATTAATATGATTAATGGAATCCAATGTTCCGCCAACCATGTATGTTTGCGATTGAATTATGAATTTTATTATTACATACGTGTCACGCCATGCTTCCGCACACGTGAAAATTCGTTCCACATGGTACTAAATGTAAAAAAATAAAGTACATATATCATTTCGAAACTTAACCCAAAACACAAGGTACAAAATTATAATTTTATGTGATATGCTCCTATCGAAAAAGCCTGCTTTATTTTACTTGCTATATATATGTTGGAAGATGATGTGTGGTGTGTAGGCAGGTTACATTTTTACTGATCATATAATTGCTTGACACAAACACATGTAAGACATAAACCTCCCTAAACACAAATAACAAATGGGGTCGTGCTAATTTAGTTTCGAGTAGTGCTAAGAGCAAAAACAATGTTGAGGTAAAAATGTAGGGGAAAAAGATAAGGGGAAAAATGGGTGGGGAAAAAAATACATGATTTTCTAATGATGAAGGGGAAAATAAAGGTGAAAATTTGGTCATTTTCCACTACTTTTGGAATTCTCCTCTATTTTTTGGTTTTGGATGACAAGAAAAACATAAATTACAACGAGTAGAGAGATAAACAAGATTATTGGTCATAGATCATGGTAATTATAGAATTTTTTTGGAAAAAATAAACATTTTAAATATTTCTTTTTTTGAATTTTTTTTTTTACCGTGTTGGATGCATGACGGTCAAATATTTTTAAACGGTGAAGGTACAGTACCAAATGTCAGCAAAAGAGAGAAGAAAGACAAACAAAATGGTGGAGCATGCAGGCGCCACTTCAGGGTGAAAACGATAGTGAATGGTGTATATTTGCCCCCAAATTTACATTTTTCACCCCCATTTTGTGTTTATACAACCCAATTTTACAACATTATTTAGATTTGGTGAAAAATATGGGTTTATAGGATATGTTTTTGGTTTTTTAGGGCAACATTGTTTTTGCTCTAAAGGATGGTGTGTTTGACACCAATCCGATAGATTCCTTATTGTAAACATCATTGTTCATATTAGGGCTGGGAATAGTCCAGTTTAATATTTTACGATAAAATCACATGCTCCATTCTATGCGGTTTAGCATAATCTTAAAGTAAAAGCAAACCATTCATTTGCAACTTCAAATGGTGCAATTTACCGCAAATAGCAGGTTGGTGCGGTTGGCTTTGAATTTTGTATACATTCTATAATATATATAACAAATAGTTCAAAATTTCCCAAATTTATCACGAATTTTTTTTATTAAAAATAACCAAGACTAAGTAACGTTGGATTTTGATTACTTGTGAGGATATATTGTAACATAATAATAACTAATGAAAATATGACATGTGTTAATTTTATGTATAAATTAAATTATTTATTTAATTACAGTATAGTGCGGTGAACCATGAATTAGAATATTTGAAAACCACGAGTCGCACTATTATAAGCGGTGCGATGAGGTTTTGCAAATCGTTTGTCCTATAAAGAAAATTTAAATCAAACCACATCGTACTATGCGGTTTAATTCGATTAGTTTTACGATGTTTCAGTGTGGTTGCCCATCCCTAGTTTATATATAATATGGTTTGCAAGCTGGTTTTTAAAATGTGGTTATTATCGTTTCTTTTATGTTAAATGGAATATAACCTTGTGGGCTGCCACATGTTTTGGGGCCCAAACTTGCGAATATTGGTGCAAATTTGTGAAATGAATTTGCAGGCCAAAATTGTTGCCCACATTAACCAACTAGCCGGCCGAGAGTTAAGACCAAGGACAAATTTTTTTGCTGAAGAGATGTTGAGTTGATGCTGTGTGCAACTATTTACAGCTCGACAACGTACGTACGTCTACCATGTAGAATGTGAACTATGACTGTGGAACCAAAATTTTGTCACAAGATTTGGCGTGTTTATAACGAGATTGGTTATAAAATTAATCAAACAACCGTAAGGCCGAGTAACAAACTAACTTAGACATTTTCCATGTTTTTATGTTTATGAACAAGGATTTAAGTCGTCCAAGGTAAATTAGTATTTGATGGTGTTGGTTTCCGTGAAACAGTAATCGCATGTAAAGACTTGGGCAATCTCAAAGACTGCTATATCGTTGTCGATAATATTTGGGCCATTCAAAGTTTCTTATAATGATAATACCTTTGGTGTTTTTTGTTGAAAGATAGAAAACTTTTACTGGTAAGTTTTGAGTGCATGATAAGTTTTGAGAGTAATTATTACAATGTAGTTCTATTATTAAATATCAATACTCAAAAAACTCATTACATATTAGTCTTAACTATTTTGTCATAAATGACACATGACATTTTTCAATTGGGTGTATGACTTTTCAGTGACTAAATGAAACTACGCGCCCCACTCCATTATTTTCTCTCCCCCAACGCGATATCTTTCGGCGCATCGGAAACTTCCCCATCCCTTTGTCTCTGCTCCGGGAAAAGCTCTGAGGCATCAACATTAGCAGCGATAGGCTTTGCATCTCGTGATTAATCCCTCCGCTGCTGGATCGAACCCCCGTCAATTGTGAGTCAATGTACGGTATCTCGGTTCGCGACGCGAAGGAGATAATGAGGCTTTTGTAGGTGGAGAATCTGAAGGTGAAGCTGAGGGAGATTTCGTACTTAGAGTTCATCCGAATCTACGGCGAAGGTTGCAGGAATGAAATTTGTGGCACTGAGTTCGTGAAGACGATGGAATTGAGGCTGAGTTTTGGGGATGCTGACTTCGGCACCGGCGTCCAACCCCAATACCTCGTGGCCTGTGACATCAACTTCGGTGTCGGCTGCTAAGTCGGCACCGCCACCGTTGTCATCGCCGTCGTCAGGGAGTACATGAGCTCGCTGTAGAATCGGGTCGGGTTGACGATCGCGAGCTGTAGGACGTTGTACGACAATGCCCTAGCCGAGACGACGGACGACGAGCTCCGCTTGCGGTGGTTGTGGTGGTAAGCCGGCGCCGGAGAGAAGGGTAGGTTTACCACCGGAGACTACGACGATGGCGAGAGTGAGGAATAGGCTGTGCGTTCGCAGCGGAGTGGAAGTTGGGGCACGTGGGGGTTTTTGCGGTGGTTTTTGTTTGTGATGAATGGGGTTTTTGTTGTTGTTTGTAGTGGGTTTCAAAAATGTAAATTGCTCCTGACAAAGTTATTAACTGTTCCTTCAAAATCATCAAGTATTCCTGCAAAAATAACACATGTGAAAAATGCAAGAACAGTTGTAAAAACTGCAGGAATATTTCCTGAATTTGCAGGAAATGTTGGAGAAATTTGCAGGAATAGTTCCTAAATTTGCAAGAATTGTTGGAGAAATTCGCAGGAACTATTGGAGATGCATTTTGCATGAACAATTATGAGATTTGCAGGTGAAACACACACCCCTAATTGAATCTAGGCTTACAGGCATCGAGGTGGTCTCCCATGCCAGTTGTGGGACTAAATGGCAAGATTAGGACTTTTTGGTAGGAAAAAAAGTGATATAGGTACTTTAGTAACACTTTAACTTTCATATTACTTTTTGGATCCAATCCCTAACAATAATAACTACCAATTCCTACTTAATCTAATAAATAGGTCCATATTTGGGCTTGTGGTGACCATAAAAATTTGGGCTTTAAGATTGAGTTTAGAATAGACTAAACGCCAATAAACTTCAAGTATGGATCCTTAACTATACGCCACTAGTAGTTTATCTTAACCAGAAAAACCCACATATATATACGAAATATACCTCGGTCTCGGTCAAGACGCTTTATAGTCTTTCTTTACTTTCGCCCAAAACGATCGAACTAAATAAAATCCAAGCAGAGGATCTGATTCCTTTCTTATATATATTAGTTACCTTATGCACGTACTGGTAAAATTTAGTCATAGCTTTCCATGTCCGCTGAAGATATTCTTCTTTGTTGACAGCAACCCAAATTTTCGTTCTTGTGTGAATGAATACCTTTGTGTCTTGAATGGTGGAGACTTCTCATTTCTTCATGCACTCCCTTCCTTTTCTTTCTCCAAGGACTCTTGCGCGTTCCCTTGGCGCGCTGTCCTCCTTTGGTTTTCCCAAACTAGTTTGGTGAGTTTGGAAAATCGTAGAGGGTTTTAAAAATGTTGAAAGGGAATGTTTTGGAGAGAGTTACTCTACAGAAGCACAAGAAAGTTGTTAATAATGATGTTCATACTGTGAAGAAAAACAGGTTCTTGATTACAGTGAATGTTCTCGGAAGCGCAGGGCCGATAAGGTTTGTGGTGAATGAGGATGATCTTGTTGCCGGGGTTATCGACACTGCTCTCAAATCATATGCCCGCGAAGGCCGGCTACCAGTTCTCGGTTCCGATGCCAAGGATTTCAATCTGTATTGTGCTAATGCAGGATCTGGTGGTATGATCTCACACACACATACTCAATCCATTGCAAATAAGTTTTGGAGAAGTATTGAGCTAACACTAGCTATAGCATCCCTAATGTTTCTAGTCATTTTCTTTTTTCATTAATATGAATTTTGATAGTCTTTTGTAGTACCAAGTAGTCTTATATTACCTATTAATAATTACAATATGCTACATATTAAATATTGCTCACTACGAAAAAAAAACTGCGGGGAAGAAAAGTGATACGTGGGTGTCATAATGGTCCATCTCCATCTTTTCATTAGTTACTTGTAACTGCAGACTTGTACATAATCAAGCTAGAGCTTGCACCTCAATTTGTATATGCTAGGAGTTCTTCTTTGGTCACAATATTTGTTCCTTTGTAATATAGTTTTTGACTGTGAATGATTTCTTATACTTTCTGTCCATCTATTGATAGAGGCTTAATTATACTAAACGTGTAGCTTTAAGCCCTTGGGAAAGTATAGGACGTCAAGGGGGAAGGAACTTTATGCTGTGCAAGAAGCAGACGGCAGTGGCGCAGAATATCGCAGAAAGAAAGTCGGAAATGACAGCTCCAAAGGGATCATCAGCTAGTAGCTGGACGGCATGTCTTAACAAACCCTTCACTTTCAAGCTATCATCTCATTGAGTTTCGGATTAGATCTCTTCTCATCGGAACAAATCGAAATTATTAAAGGTCATATTCTCTTTGAACAATGTAAATTTATGCCTTATGACTTTATAATATCAGCTACATTTGGTTTGGTATATTCTTGACTTTAGTTTCATGTACGCTCTTTTAATTATAGTCCGGGCTTTAATGTTCAGTCACCCAATTGATTCTTCCACTTTATGAAAGGGGTGATGCCCTGATGAATTAATAGAGGTTTCAAGTTCATAGGATTACTTGGCGGAGAAGGTTGTTTAACGAAATTTCTCACTCATGTGGGAGAATAAGAATATGATTTGTCAACATGATCTACCCAACATTACTTTTTTCTTTCTCTGGTTAATATTGGAAGATGTCTCATATTCAATTATATTATCAACATATGATAAGAGTAAAGAAAATAATTGCCTCTGATAACCTAAATTCTCAGTTACATATGGGAGCGAGACCCAAAAGAAAGACTAGATCACAAGTAAATTTCGGCTTTAACTTTAAGCGCAATACGAGAGTTGTTTATCACACCTAATTTTCATCTCTGATCACCCTCTATATATTTCTAAAGTAAAATTACTTCTATAACCTCATATAGAATGACATCACAAAACGTAATTTATTGTATACTCATTGAGAGAGAAACATGGGTGGGACTGAACTCGCCACACTAGATTGTGCTGAGTGGAACTCCCGACTATTTACAATTATCCTAAGCCTTAACCTAATTCTTATGGCGGTGATTGAGCCTGGATGCATCTTCTTCCCTAAATCCCGAATTCTTGTGATGTGGTCCATAAATTAAACATAGCCTAATATTGCAAATTGTTTGATCTTTACGGATCAAGGAATCTACCTTCACACTATTGTAGATCCACTACAAACAATTGATTTTTCTTTGGTCTCAGAATTCGTAAAAATTATTATTAAAAAAAATACTGTAACAAGGCAAAAAACAAAATAGTTCAAAACCCAAACTAAATCCAAGAAAGACCCACAAACAATGTCGTCGTAGATGCTAGGGATGGCAGAAATAACCGTGGGTTTAAGCCCTCGTCGGGCCCCCGGCCCAATTGGGGATGAATTCTCCGACTCAATTGGGTTCGAGTATGGGGATCCCCGAAACCCGAATTTATTCCATTGGTATATAATTTTATTTATTTAATTAATTAGTATTATTATTATTATATAATTAATTACCATTTTTGGAATGAAGTTTTATTGTTTTGTGGATTATGTTTTGATAAATGAGCATGATTTTTTTTTTTTGATCAAAAGGAATGCTCTTCATATAGTGAAATGTTTCTTGGCAAAGAGCCAAGAAAAGGAGTACAACAGGAAAACGGAAGTCAACAACAGAACCAACTTCCGGACCCTCGTTAAAAACCCCACATCAAGCGGGGAAAAGAGTGTCCAATACTCCTAACTAAAAACATGCATTCAGAAAAACAACGTATGAGAAGCTAGGGCCTTAATCCGAAACCCGCCCCCTTTCCCTACAGCAAAGCCATCAGGAAAAGATACGGGAACCTAGTCGACCTCCTTACGGCCTAATCATCAGAGGGAATTAGGCCCAGATTAAGATCCAAACTCCTCTACGAATTACTCAAGTCTTGATCGATCAACGACGCAAGCCAAGAGGGTCCATCCCCCTCCCAGAATTTATATTGCCGACTTGTAGCCGCTTCATGAGCTAAGTGATGAGCCACTTGATTAGTAGACCTCGGCTGTTGGATAACCTTGTTCACTCCGAATACACTACATAAGCTTTTAATCTCCAGAATAGTCGCTGCATATGGGTGCCATTCACTAGGTTTCGAGTTGATACATTGTTCAACCTCCAATGAATCCGTAACCACTTCCGTAGGCCACGTATTCTGTTCCGAGCAGCATTTTAATCCAGCTTTTAAGCTTAATAATTCACTCAAGAAAGGGGAGCCTTTTGGTGGACCCGGCTCCATAAGCGCCCATCTCATCAATCCTTCACCATTTCTAAGTACCGCACCTACTCCACATTTTTCACTTTGGGGGTCTGTGTGGAAGCCAAAATAATCCCAGCCAGTTAGAACGCGCCACGAGGATTCTAGTCCCGAAAGGACGAGCACACCCTTAACGGAGATTATGAGTCGCTAAGCCGTCATCTCGATCAAAGGGGAGATCACGAGACCTCCACGAAGTTCGTCTCCTCTCCAGGAGGGCCCCTCGGAGACCACCACGTCTCAGGAAGTGATCTCGGAGATCAGACAACCATTCAAGTGCATTAAATCTCATTTAATGCTCATATTAAACCTGCCAAAGGAAGATCCTCCTACAACCACTATAAATAGTGGTCATCATTTGCCATTCAAGGTAATCACAAAATCCTCCACAAACTCCTAAGTTCCACGAATACATTTCTGACTTAGGCATCAGAGGCCCTTTGGCAAACCCCCCACCGGGGTTAGTCAATTCCTTTGATGTTATTTTCTTTGTTTTGCAGGTTCGTTCGTCATTCAACAAAGTGGACTAAATTTGTACAAACAAATTGGTGCTTTCATTGAGAGCTTGAGTTATACTCAAGTTTCTCTCCACATCTGAGTATTGAAAGCAATACTCGATCTACATCTACATTCAAGCAACATCTTTGGATCTACCATTGTTTAAGGTTTGTCCTTGAACAGACATGGTGGACACGAGAAGAACAAGGAGCAGGAAGATGGGGGGCCACACCTCAAGGAGCACGGTAGTTGCGGTGCCCCAAGCCTGAGACGTGTCATACACTGCAAGCTTGGATTCATACCTCATCGACAATCCTCGACTGACCCCAACCACGACGCTAACAACAATTCAAGTCTCTGAAGCCTTGAGACTAGCGGACTAAACCATTACCCAAGGAGTAGTGGGGCCTAAGCCTACTCCTCCAAGCAAAGTAGTTGCTCCTATGGGAGGCCATCCTACCCCAGTCGTCTCAACGACTGCGACGGTGGGATCAAGCAAAGTAGCTGCTCCTATGGGAGGCCATCCTACCCCAGTCGTCTCAGCGATTGCGACGGTGGGACAAAGGCAAGACAACCTCTCCTACAGGAGGCCATCTCACCCCAGTCATCTCGGCGACTGCGACGGTGGGACTTACTATTGAGAGGCCTAGTCTCGGTGTTCACGGCCCAGACATGGTGCTTAAGGCCTAGTCTCGGAGATCAAAGCCTAGTCTCGAAGCCTAAAAATCCAATCTCGGGAAGTGAGGAGACGAGGGCTCAAATGTCCCCGACCCACATCGAGAGGAGAGGAGATGTAAGTGCACCCTCAAGAAAGGTAGCTGCTCCCATAGGAGGCCATCTTACCCCCAGTCGTCTTAACGACTGCGACAGTGGGACAAAGCAATATAACAGCTCTTACTGGAATCAATCCTACCCCAATCATTTCAATGATTGAAACAATGATACCCACTATTAAGGAGAAGCTAAAGGCCTAATCGCGAGCTGAAAGGCCTAATCTCAGAGTCCAGGGCTTGGTCTCGAAACTTAAAGGCCTTGTCTCGAGCTCATGGCCTGCTCTCGAGCTCATAGCTTAGTCTCGATACTCAAGGCATGGTCGTAGAGCTCAGAGCTTAGTCTTAGTGCTCTAAACCTAGTCTCGTGGGGTGAAGAGATGAGAGCTCTAGCAACCTTAACCCATGTCAGGAGATGTGGGACATGATCTCTAACCTTCCTGATTTGCTATTAGAGGTGGTGAGATGAAGGCTTTAACCTTCAAAACCCACACCAGGAGATGAAGAGACTCATTGCAGAGACCATCAAGCGACACCTTGGCTAGCCCTCTCTAGGAGCAGGTTAGATTAGGGCCTAGACTTCTGAAGATCATGGATGCAGTGCGAGATCATCGGGCTATGGTCCCAACCTTAGCTTTTTGTCTAGTGGCAACCCACGTTGTCCATTCAACTCGACGACCACTACGCCATGGCAGAGCACACCACGGAATCTGTCACATGGTGGCCAAATAGAGCTTCAACCATGGCCAATGATGCAATCCATCAAGACCGGCGATCCAAACTACATCTCGAGGTGTAGTATGAGATCTGAGCCCAGCACTTCAAGAACAGTCGCTGGTCCCATAGGAGACCATCCTACCTCAGTCTCTTCGACGGCTGCGACGGTGGAACGAAACAAAGTAGTTGCTCCTAACGGAGGCCATCTTGCCCCAGTCGCCTCGGCGACTGCAACGATGGGAGTGAATATTGAGGGGAGGACTTGATCCTCTCCGAGACCTGACAGGCAAGTCCCATTGGGGCCAAGCTTGGTAGGTCCATTCGGACCAAGTGTCCATGAAGAACATGCCCGCCAAATTGAGGACCTAACAGCGGCTCTTAGCCAACAAAACTTGGTTGGCTAACCAACAAAGGAGGCTGGTGAACCAATCACTGAATTGATCAAATTTGATTCAGAATGCGACTGTGAGATCTCCTAACCAGGAGACCAATGAAAATCAGATGTCCTTCTTACAACTAGAAGAGAAGAATGCACTCCCGGCTAGGCCCACACGCCTAAGCATACGGTCCCGATTGGGCCTATCCACGAGTATCCATTCAAGACTCGGTCCCCAAAAGGACGTACCCTCAGGCCAGGAGTCACGGCCAAGGGAGGCGCCCGTTCACGCCTTGGATCACACGTCTCAATCCATTCAAGACTTGGTCCCTTGGGGGATTCCCAAGGACCTAGTCACATTCGGAGATCGGGATCACCCCCTCCACACAACCACTTTGAAGTCAACTCCTCTAATCCCCTCATTCCCAGAGGGGAGAGGAGACCACAACGCCTACATCGACAGACCAAGCTTCAAGTTGTACATCATTGGAGGCGAAGGAGGCCAAGACCTCTACAAGTTGAGGATGTCGAGCAGTTACTGGCTCGACGCCTTAGAGATCTCCGACCACAAGGAGACCTGGAAGATGCCCTCCGAAGACAGGTGGCAGTGCACAATGGCTCATCGTTCACCGACGAGATCAAACGAGCAAGTCTCCACAACAGAAGACCACCATGAATAAAGTGCTGTCCTCTCTGTGGACCCTCATCCAAGAACGTCACCTCAAAAAATGTGGCATTTGCATGTTGACGGGTCATCCAACCAAAAAGGAGTGGGGGCATGTCTTGTCCTAGTATAAAGCAATTCATCGCACTTGGCTTTAAGGCTTCCAAAGACAAGGCAAAGTATAAAGCACTTGGATGTACAAGATAGATGCTTAGGCCTCCACCAAGCATCCAAAAATTAAGCTTCATATCCCCAGCCAAAGCATGGAGCTAATCAAGGTGGATCAAGCTATGAATCACAATTCATGGGAACTAGACCACTAAGAAGAAAGAATTCATCTCTTTTTTCTTAGCCATGGAGAAGGTGACGAAGAAATCCAACCCAAAATATCGGCCACATCAATGGGGTCAAGAAGACAACTCTCATCTCCTCCCCACTGTTGAGGAGGAGATGTGGAGTCCTGAAGAAGATGTGATGCTTATCCCCCTCGATCCTAATCGATCAGAGTGGCAAGCTCAAATCAGATCTCAGATTTGCCCGAGAGAACGAGATGAGTTCACCACTTTTCTTCGACATAATAGAGACCCTGGAATGCCTACAATGTGAGGAAGTGTTATGTATTGCACATCAAGAAAGATCAATCCGAAGGGAAATTATGTTCCTAGAATTGAGGGCTATGTTCAAAGCCTTATCCATTGTATATCGTACTTTGTCTCGAGAAACATCTATTATGAAGTTTTCAATAAGAGTATGGAATTTTTCCACGTATCTCCACTATCAACAAGATGCAACTCTTGACAATCATATGAGACAAAGGGAGTGGCTCGGAGACGTCTGAGCACTCCAATTATCTCTGCTCTCAGCTGGAGACGTCTGGCTGAGAAGCGAGATCACAAGTCTTCAAAAAAACATCTAAAAAACCCATCTAAAGGTGGCCCTTGGTGCTCTCCCTCTTCTCGGAGACAACCTTAAGAGATCTAAAACCCATCTATGGGTGGCCCAAGTTGTATTAATCTCGTTGGACTAGGCAACCCATGATCCATGACCCCTATCCAACGAGGCAACGCAAGAGGTCTAAAACCCATCCATGGGTGGCCCAAGTTGCATCAATCTCGTTGGACTAGGTAACCCATGAATCATGGCCCTTATCCAACGAGGCAACACAAGAGGTCTAAAAAACCCATCTAAGGGAGGCCCTTGGTGCTCTCACTCTTCTGGGAGACAACCCAAGAGGTCTAAAAACCCATCTATGGGTGGCCCAAGTTGCATTAATCTTGTTGGACTAAACAACTCATTATTCATGGCCCCTATCTAATGAGGCAACGCAAGAGGTCTAAAACCCATCTACGGGTGGCCCAAGTTGCATTAATCTCGTTGGACTAGGCAACCCATGAATCATGGCCCCTATCCAACGAGGCAACGCAAGAGGTTTAAAAATCCATCTAAGGGTGGTTTACGCTGCTCTCTCTTTTCTAGGAGACAGCCAAAAGGTCTAAAGCCCTTTTTAACAAGGCAATTCATGAAG
Source organism: Spiraea crenata (assembly GCA_033992175.1). Taxonomy (NCBI): domain Eukaryota; kingdom Viridiplantae; phylum Streptophyta; class Magnoliopsida; order Rosales; family Rosaceae; genus Spiraea; species Spiraea crenata. Next base: position 1,562,943 of record JAVBHV010000081.1, on the reverse strand, counting down.
ATTTCCTTTGCAAAAGTAATTCACCTTAAAGAGGAAGGCAAGTGACACTCTTAGCTGATCTCGATCTAGTAAAATGTCATGAGATGAAGGCCATGTCTTCACTAATTCAAGACAGGAAGGCTAAACAAATTCAAAAGGAAAGGCTACCAAGACTATAAAGCAAAAAGAGGCAACTTGCTCTCATTTCTTCTCGGCCTTCAACCTATTGACTTCGTCTCTGGAAGCCTCCAACTCCGAGAGCACATACACTTGAAGGGTTACGAGGGTCGAACGAACTCCACACAACTCAGACTCTAGTTTGATTACAAGATCTTCAGATTACATGAGCTCATGATCCATTTTTCACAAGATTCCTTCTCCTCAACAAGCTCCTCTTTTATTGAAGTAAGATCAGAGACCACCCTCAAATACTTCTCTTCAGAAAGAACAAGAGTAGATTTCATGTCCAAGTTCTCATCTTCCCATCGCTTCAGTTGATGAGAAGTGGGGGCATGGAAGAGAGATGAATCACTTAACTATTTCTCTTAACTTTCTTGTTTTCAAAGGAGTCAACACAAATCACTACACCCCCTAAGGTGCTCTCCGGAAGATCATTCAGGTCGACATCAACAAAGAAGTTTCCAATATCATGTCTCATTCATTGCAGCACCAAGATCAAGAGGAATCCCTCAAGCTCTTCCAAAGGTTCACTTGACAATTCTCTAGTAGCCTACACGGACAAAACCATAACTTCCACGCCATCACTATCAAATGAAGTTGGCAAAGGAACTTCCACACCATCGCTATCAAATGAAGTTGGCAAAGTAGGAGCAAGCAGAAGATCCACTGCTGCATCAACATTAAAGTTCCTTGAGACCTCTCTGACCTTCTTGAGACCTCTCTCGAGACCTTCCCCGAGACCTCCTTCGAGATCTCATTCGAGACCTCCCCCGAGACCTCCTTCGAGATCTCAGTGGAGACCTTCCCCAAGACGTCTCTCGATATCTCTCGAGATCACATCCGTCTTCTTCGAAGGACCACGCCTCAAAACGCTTCAGCTGATTCACTCGTTCACTAAGCAGCGCATTCGGTTGTTTACCTGTGGTACGTTTCCCCCTAGACGACTTGAGGATTACACTTCATCTCCCATATAACTATCTTCATGTCTCGGCCTCTTCTCTTTGGAGACCAAGAAATTGCTCTCGGCCTTTGGCTCGGCCTCAGCTCGTCTCCTCTTCGATATGCCGGAGACCTCAGATAGAGAATCAGCATCAATCACATTGGGAGGGCAAGGAGATAACCCATTAGTCCTCGCTCTCCACAGACTCAAAAACCATCTCCATTCCATGTACTCACCCGGAAGACCAAATATCAGCTTGATTTTGTTCACATCCGGCTTTGAAGTGACCCCTTTGAAAAACTGTTTCAAGTCAACAAAATAGAAGCTTTTACAAGACGAGCGGTCCAAGGCCATCAATATGGCTTGAAGATCTCGTAGCGTGAAGTTGAGTAACCAACGAGATCTCAAGCCTAGAAATCAAGATCTATCAACTTGAAGACCCGCAGTGTGAAGTATAGTAACCAACGGGATCTCATATTGATATTGATATCAAATTTAGACAAGTCTCGACCTTTGATTTTGAAAGGAATCAGCACGAGACTCACCCTGAGGCTCCCTAGCATCCTTTACACCGCTCTCAAACCTCCAAAAAGATGAAGGTCAGAATCTCAAACCTCCTAGAAGATGAAGATCAGACTCTCATACCTCTAAGAAAGAAGATTGGACTCTCAAATCTCCTAGAAGATGAAGATTAGACTCTCATACCTCCAAGAAAGAAGATTAGACTCTCAGACCCTGAAGAAGATGGAGATCATACTCAAACCTCCAGGCAAAAAAGATACATTGAATTTCATCCATTTAAGTCAGCTCAGTATCAGTAATGAAGCTCTCTATTTCAACTCCCCCGTGTTAAGGGGGGGCACCATCACATTTCTCCAAATACTCAATGGAAGGCTTACCAATCAGCTTCTCAGTCGACACCTCAGTATCAAGACCTGCATCAGTACACAACCCTTCATATACTGGGGGCAATAGAGGAGCAAACCACAAGCCAACAACAACATCACCATTGAAGTCATCTCTCGAGACCTCATCTCTCGAGACCTCGTTCGAGACCTCTCTCGAGACCTCATTCGAAACTTCTCTCGAGACCACTTTCTCAAGACCTTTTTTGAGACCTTTCTCAAGACCTTTTTTGAGACCTTGTCCGTCTTCCATAAACAACTGCCCATCATAACTTTTTGGAATTCTCATTGACCAGGTACATGTAAAATAGTTTTGAGTATTGAACATAGTCCGGGCCTAATTCCCTCTGATGGTCAGGCCGTAAGGAGGTCGACTAGGTTCCTATTTCTTCTCCTGATGGCTATGCCGTAAGGAGAGGAAGCCGGTTTCGGACTATGTGCTATGCTTAATCTACTTTTGTCCAAGTCCTCAAACACTTCAACTCATCATGAAGAAGTGAATTTGGCCTTTTACTTGCTCCGGTGAGAAGACATGCAACGTCCTTCCCTCAGACAACAAGAAGACAACACCTCATCTCCAAAGGAGCTCTCGATCAGCCAATCCTCAGATCACTACCTCTTCTCCTCAGGAGATAAGAACTCATTCTCCTACAAGGCCCAAATCTCGACGCCAGCTTGGAGCAGAAGCCAAGAAAGGAAAAGGACTACATCTCCCTTTTGTTTCCTACATCAACTCAAGCAGATGTGGGGGCATTTGTGGAAGCCAAAATAATCCCGGCCAGTTAGAACGCGCCAAGTGGATTCTAGTCCCGAAAGGACGAGCACACCCTTGACGGAGATTATGAGTCGCTAAGCCGTCATCTCGATCAAAGGGGAGATCACGAGACCTCCAGGGGAGATCACGAGACCTCCACGAAGTTCGTCTCCTCTCCAGGAGGGCCCCTCGGAGACCACCACGTCTCAGGAAGTGATCTCGGAGATCAGACAACCATTCAAGTGTATTAAATCTCACTTAATGCTCATATTAAACCTGCCAAAGGAAGATCCTCCTACAACCACTATAAATAGTGGTCATCATTTGCCATTCAAGGTAATCACAAAATACTCCACAAACTCCTAAGTTCCACGAATACATTTCTGACTTAGGCATCAGAGGCCCTTTGGCAAACCCCCCACCGGGGTTAGTCAATTCCTTGGATGTTATTTTCTTTGTTTTGCAGGTTCGTTCGTCATTCAACAAAGTGGACGAAATTTGTACAAACAGTCTGCAGCTCCATCCACATTTAATTTAAATGTACCTGGTCTTGGCGGCTTCCAACCTTCTTGATTAGCCTTTGGTTTGGCTATCGTGTTCTTTGACACTCTATCAAACTCAACATGCAGTTGGTTAGCCCTCTCCACAAGTTCCGTCACACTCGTTGAGTAGTTTATCCCGTTCCCAACTAAATTGAGGAAGAAGCGGGATGGATTATAAATGTATCGGGAAGTTAACAGAGATTGTGTTTGAGCAGTGGCGGAGCGTAGTGGGGACTGGGGGTTACCATGGCCACCCCAAAATTCTTAGTTTTGTTAATAAAATAAGTAGTTTGACTAGTGGAATCGAGACATCACACCTACATGGCCCCTGCATTTTGTGAGAATGATACCTTCATGGCCCCTACATTTTGTGAGAATGATTTTGTTGACCAATGAAAATGAGACGACACACATATGTAGCCCTACCTAAGTCCTGATTCTATTCATCTCCCTTAGTAAAAAGCATGTTATTCCAATTGTTTTGCTATCCAAATCGATCCTTTGTTCTTGAATTCTTGCCATTTTTCAGAATCAGTGATATTTAGTGTGAAATTTTTTGGGCATCTGCATATCAGATCTGTTCTAGTATGTATTAAAAAAAATAATTGTGTGGCCCCTACTCATGGTAGTTCCTAGCTCCGCCACTGTGTTTGAGGCAATGTTGACATTGTATATTGTCAATCGGAGCTCAGCAGTGAGGGTGGCCCATATGTTGATCCAAGGCAAGGAATCAGAAACCTTAGTGCTGATGTGGTTATTTATCGATCCATCGAATCGTTGCTCGTTTGGACAATGAAGGAGATGCCCAAGCGAGGATGCAATTGCTAGAGCTGCTTTAGAATTATGGTGTAGAAAACTTCCATTCTAGATGCTATGAGACTCGTGAGGAATTGTTTCAGATTGATATGCAACACCAGACTAGCAACTTAGAATTTGTCATTCTCTTGTTTATCACGGATGCTGATGTTCTATGGGCCGGAGACCAACACCAGACTTGGAACTTCTGAACTTGTCATTCTTGGCCATTTGCTGGAAAGTCTTAGTCAAAATCTAGCAGTGAGGATGAAGCCATCAAGTATATTAAGCAGTCCATAGTCAGGCACTTAGGTTTTCTTGATAAAAGTAATAATTAATTATTAATTATATCATAATAATTAATTAATTAATTAATTAAACTATATAATTTCTGGCCGGTTTCGGGGACGGGGATTACAATTCCATCCCCAATCCAAACTGAATAGAGTAAATTTGGGTTTCAGGGATCCCCATACCTAAACCTAATTAGGCTGGGAAATTCATACCCAATTGAGCCGAGGGCCTATAGGGACCCAAACCCAGGGGTATTTCTGCCATCCCTACACTTGATCTTGGCCATTATTGCTTCTTCGGCACTGGGAAGGTTGGTAAACATACTAGAAATTGGTTTGTTGTGCGGCCTGCTTTCAACTTGGGGTGGAAAGTTTATCCATATATGAAAAATTACCAATTATTTGGCCATTTCTTGAGGCTTTGATCAAAATTTCAACTGTTGTTGGTGACAGTTTATTTCATTTTTGCAATTGATGCCATGTGGTGTTCTGAAAAGAAAGCGCGATCAGGCTCCTTGAATGGCCTCTAAGAGAAAGCATGATCGTGAAAATAATCAAGACCCCGAAAAGAATGAAGGTGGCTCTGTTTGGGATCCTTTCAGAGTTTGTAGGCGCACCCTACATGATGCTATATATTATCGAGGGGAGAAATATCTAGGGAACTATGTTCACGCTATTGAATTACGTTCGTGGAGCCACTGTGCATCTACTACGTGCCGACTAGGTGGAGTTAATGGTTTTCCTAACAGACTTGTGAATACGTATCACTATTTTTAAGACAAAATGAAATAAACACCCATACAAATCATTTTATTTCAATTACAACTCATCTTATATTTTTTTGTTGAATAACCCCATGACTAAGCATCGAACTCATTTACTTTCTATATATAGTGATTTTGTAATATTCACCTTCCTAAAACGCCCATATTAAATTTATTAATAGAATTTGTGAGTTATTAACTCATAAAAATCTGAAGTATTTTACCAATTGAAATACACTAAATCAAGATACTACAACAATCTAATGACTCCACATGCGGAATTCTACGAAATATCCTAAAACACCTGAACGTATCCACTTGAAATTAGAAAACACCTAAACGTACCCACCCGAATTGGAAAACACACAAGATATCCCAAAACACCTAAATGCGTCCACCTGAAATCGGAAAACACCTAAACATATCCACTTGAAATTGGAAAACACACCAAATATTCCAAAACATCTGAATGTATCCACCTGAAATTGGAAAATATCAAAATATATCCACCTGAAATTTGAAAACACCTAAATGTATCAACTTGAAATTATTATAAATAACCTAATATTATTTTGTACACATTAAAATCACCACAATTTCTACAATATAAACCAATAAAAAAAGGTCTAGGTGGATAATCCTAATTTAAATTCAAAAACATCATTAACTTTGGACATAATTTAGATTTCAGGTTCCTATTTTTTTAAATGCTATCATATTATTGATTATCAATTTGAAAAGTTATTTTACTTTTAGAAAAAAGAATGGCAAATATGTAAATAGTTTAAACTAAAAGGTTAATTTATATCATAGGTGGCAAAACTACTATTGGGTTTTATTCTACAAGGAAAATATACATGGGCATAAATCTAATAACTATAAATATTTTGGGTTTATATCACATTCAATGCGGGATACTTCCAATTGCTCGACAGCTAACTTTGGAACAGATTTTGGCAAAAATTTTGGAAAATTTTGATAAACTGCAATAGAAACACAACTCATGAAATAGGTAGACCTATTCACAGACTAATAGTCTTCGTCAATGCATGTTTAATTATATAATTTCTATGTCATTAATTATTTATGAAGTAGATAGATCTATTAACAGACTAATAGTCTTTATTAACGCATAATATACTCACATTAGATCACTTAATCCACTATATAACGGAGCTTTCTTTAATTTGTTTTGTTGAAGTAAAAGATAAATGACTAATTTAGCAGCCTTTAAAGTTGCATTAAAAAATCTCCAAGCATTTGTCATGATTTTCATCATTTCCAAAGAACTTTTACCGAAATTAAAATGTTTTCGTATTTTCGAGTCAGCAAAAATTTTGTTATTACCAAAATTCAAATCCTTTGTCAAAGAGAAGGACAGTTTTGGGCCGCCAGAGAGGTGGCAGCTTAGGGCTACTTATACTTAAACCATTTTTTGGCTTCCCCACTCACACGTGTCATGATTGAAATTATTTATTTTATTTATTATTGCGTAAAGATCATGCAAAAAATCAATCAAATTTGATATCATTTGGTATCTAGCTTTATCAAATATATAAATGGTACAATTTGATGTCAATGAGCCGGCCATGTCAATTTCTACACACCGTACTAGAGCAATTAACACGTAATGAGCCATTGACCCATTCCTCTTTAACCAATATATTTGAGTTTACATGATTATGGATGAGCCACAAACATTAATTTCTACACACTGTACTTCAGTCATTGCTGTTTTTAAAATACTCCAAACGAAATTAGATGGAATTGATTAGTACATTGGTTCACCTCTTAAGAGAAGATTTCTATAGACTGAGTTCATGATCACTGATTTGTACTCCTTTGTTTGGTTTTACCAAACACTTTTATAATATATTTCTGTTGATCATTATTTCAAGCAATTTAGAAATTATCACGTTAACATAAGATGTCATAAATTCACCACAGATCAATTTCTTAATAATCTAAGATAAAAATTAATTCATAAAAGTCTTTCTCACCTCCGGGAGCCGCGCAATAGTCGGGATCTATCAGATGCCACATTATAACCATTATCCATGAGGTCATCGTCTTCCAATCATAAGCTTAACATAGAAATTAAAATAGATTTAAGTAAGTAATAGATACATTAGTTTAATTTTTTAGATACGTGGACGGCACGCTGATAAGTGATAATGGCCCAACGGGTCAATTTTAGTGATTGCAACCTTTAATTTCCAACAGTGAAGGAGATTATTACAGCTTGACCAGGGAGTGGTCATGCTAATCCCATTTTTTTAATTACAGACAGGTATTGGAGAAAGCATTTTACCAAGACTCGATTGGGAAAAAGCGACTTTAGAGTAGTTATTCAAGACTATTTGCACTTGAAGGTGGATAGCTGTAAAGACTAAGAAGCTTTTTCTCATGCTTCAAAGTTGAAAGGGCCATTGTGTTTGTGAAAAGAAGAAAAGTTGGAAAACATAGTGCATCTCTGTGACGGGGGTTGTCAAAATCAATGGAACCACTAGTCTATTTCAAGGCCCCAGCACCATAAAATTGTCTACTGCACTAACTATCATGGAGAGATTGACCATTGAACCACTTCGGGTTCTAGAGGATTAGAGCATTGTTATTATTCTAACTAATACCGTCAATCACATATACTTTATTATATGCGTTGGCTTGTTATTCGTGGTACTTTTAGGGTGAGACTGCCAATCTCATGTTGTGTTGACTTTTTACTAGTGGTTATGAAATTTTTTTACGTGAATTTTGAATGACTTTCTGATCGTAAATGTATGTAGTTTACAAATAGGTTGATATGTATTAATAATTAGAATTTAATCACACGTGAGATTGAATTATCGTTGCATTTCTCTGTGATTAGAAACCAACGTAGAATGAAACCAAGTTGAATTGGAATTCTTTGGTGATCCGAAGCACTATTTTTTGTTAATTTTGATGGAAATCAGTACCAATTTTTTCTAGGGTCTCGACTATGATCATACCTCGCATGTGGGATTTTCAGGGTAGATTCCATAGGAATGGACTGGGCCCAGTTCTCTTTAGTGCCTTGTCCCAGAGGCGGGTGAAGTATTTACAAATTTGTAACATTGTATCCTCCAAAAGAAGTAAAAGAGACGATGTGACAATGCTCCACTACCACAGGCCAGCACCATATATAATATGTATGTATATACCTACCTTTTTGCGTCTGACCTTTTTCGGTTTAATTCTTTATGGGGATGTGTAAATCAGAAACTTAGTAAAGCTCACCTGAATCATTAACCAATTATCTTTTTTTCTTTCCACAAAGTTTAGTTGCTTTAGAGCGATCTAGAGTCACTAACATTTTTATGAGAGAAAGGGGATGCATGAGTACAACGTATTAGATATATGTTATGCGAACAATTATGCCGAGGATATGCCAAGAAATTAACTGACCACAAACAAAGGACGCCAGTGAAATATGTGTGGCTTCTATCAGTCTCGCTCTCGTGCCGTCGGGAATAGGCAACAAGGGCCGAAAAAATTAATGCGAATGCGAAATTATTTCCGGATTGGACCAAATTGTCGTGGCTGTCATTATAAAATGTGAAGTAATAATCGTACATAAACCAGTGCTAAAGAATGAGACTTCACTGGATGGTGAAGGTATGGTGGAGACGCGAGAAATTTGCTGAAGAATCGTCGGTCTTGCCCCCCTCCTTCCTGATCCAACTCAATTCAACGACATTCATGTCGAGTATTGTTGGGTGTTTTGTTATTTGTCGTTTTATTATTCGTCAGTTATGTCGAGTATTATTGGGCGTTTTATTTTGTTATTTATGATTTTATTACCCGTCTGTCATTTCTACTCTATTTATGCAATTTTTATTTTAAAGTAAAATAAAGTCTGCCATTTTGGGGGAAATTTTCACCTTTAGCAATACGGAAGATTAACTATTATTAACCCATTAAAGCTACAATCACAATAGACGTATGAGAAAAACATGTATTCTGACATAATTTAACCTTGAGTTCTACTTGTTAAAATGTGATGAGGTTCACAATGAACCAAAAAATTCGAAACTGTCATGCCATTAATTTGGTCGATAATTTCAAGGCGTAACCAATTAGTCCCAGCTCTATATTATGCTTAGCTAGGTTTCTAAATACAAACAAAGTACTCCAAAAAAAAAAAAAAAAACTCCGTAAGTTTCAGCTTTTCCATCATGATATCAGCCAGAACCAGAAATAATGATGTCTATCCAATGTTAATGGCATCTGTAGACCCTATGAAGCTGATCACTATGAAGCTGATCAGGTGGTCCAAAAAGAGGGCAAAGTTGCTTGCTCGGTTTTTAATCATGTCTTGTGTGGTCCATTGAACCACCTGATCTGTTCATACAAGATCGTCGAATATTTGAATTTCCAAAATGTTCATCCAAATCCGGTAATTAAAGTACTGTAGGATGAACCGTATGACATTTCTTTTACGACAGATCTATGTCAAAATTTAGTAAGAGTGACAATCTTAGCTTAAGTTACCAGCCTACTCGTCATTGAATTACATAGTAGTTTCACATTTGGGCAAGACAACAATGAGTGCTATTCTTGGACAACAAACGTTTAAGGACATGTGGTTGAGTATTATTTCTTTTATTTCTCTTTCTAATGTTGGAACATGTTTCAAATTCAAAAAATTTCAACCTTCACACTCATCATCCATCCAATCCACAGAATCGGTGTCCCAACTTTTGTTTACACGTACGTAGTAATTAACATAAGTAACCACCAAATGATTACATATTTTACTTACTTGAAGATATTTTATATATTATGCTGCCTCCATTTGTTGTTCATCTCCGTATTTCTATTTTTTGTAAACTCAAGATAAAATCCAATTTTCTTAAGAGATCAAAAACCATGCATTCTCTTTTTGTATTATTGAAACCCTTTGGGACCCAAAATCACGCATATGAAATTTGTATGGTTCATAGTATCATAGGTTAGCTAGGTTGGTTCACGATAGGGTGACAATGCAAATCTAGGAAGGGTATAGCAGGAGCAAATGCTACACATAGATGATGCATTAATTTTGTCGCAGATACGTATAAAACCAACCCTTTCCTACGCCATGTTAGATTTTCATAGGCTGCTTCAATACATAGTTAAAGGTGATACATTAATTAAGCCGTCCATTTGTTGGTTTCTCTAAACCTAGCGAGTGGAAGCAATCTTTCAAAATCATCAAAGAATTTCAATTCATGCAAGCCTTGATCTTTTTGTTTTTGCTTCGTTTTGTCTAGTAACAGGTCTAATTTAATTCTGTATGTATTGGTTTAGGCATATTCCTTGAGAAAATGGAAGAACACAGAGTAATTATAATGGTGATCACCAATATGTAAAGTCGAAGCTAGTACTAATCCCGCGGGATAATAAGGTATAGAGCTTTCGATTTAAAACTTGTAATAAAGAGGGTTGCTTTTGTTCAATTATGTTTGTACGCCATAATCTTATGTTGATTTGAACCAAACAGAATCGCACCGCACTCGTGATAAGAAATAAAATCAGACAGTGAACCTTTGGCAACGTACCAATACAACCTGCCACTTGCGCTATTGTTAATCCCACAAGGTGGACAGACACCTACACCTCCACTTCAAAGACAAATACCAAGAAGAAGAAAAAAACTGAATCCAATGTTACAACTGATAAGTGATAGCTACTACAAAAAGCACCTTGTTCTTAATACGGATTTTGGTTATAAATATTGATCATGCTTGTGTCACCCACAGTTCTTTTTCAGATGGTGACGTTGCATATGCAGGCCATGTTCCTATCTTTAGAATCGTCTTCATCAGCTAAGTCCACCTTATTATTATGCAGGCCAGAAGACGAGACCTCTCATAATTCGGGAGACTTCCGCTATAAATGATAATTAGGAAGACGATATATAGTGCTTTCACATGAATAAACGTTTTTAACTAAATAAAATACAAAAAATCAATTGTGATGCAATTCCGTAAAATACAAAATCAATTGTGATACAATTCCGTAATGCTGTGTTTGGATGAAGAAATTTTTAATTACTAGGAATTGTAAATTGATGGGATTTAAATCCCTGTCAATTAAAATTCTGTCAATTGTGAATTCTCTTGTTTGGATGAGGAAATTTCTAATCTCTAAGAATTTGCAAAATGACAGAAATTATAAATTCACTTGTTTGGATACATTTGAGTTTTTGAGAAATTCAAACCTTATTTCAAATCCAATAAAATTTCAACTTAATAAATAAAATGTTATGCCAATCAAGGATCAATGATGCCTCGCTGCACTTGATAATCATGAAACATCTTCAATGCCAATTCATCCCGAAAATTTGTCCATTGATCAGTAGCTTGAATACATGTAATCCTTTCTTGCGAATTACTTGCACTTGCCTCCGTAGATGACTGGTTTGCTATCTCATTGTCCACAGAAGCTAGAAATCGCAACTCTTGATCTTCTAAAGCATGATCATCGACTTGCTCTGTTCGTATGAAATTATGCAATATAAAACATGCATTTATGATTCTCACTTGTGTTTTGATGTCAAAAAATGAAGGTGTGCGTAATATACTCCATCTCTTTTTCAATAGACCAAACGCCCTTTCAATCACGTTCCTGGCAACTGAATGACGAAGATTATACAACTCTTTGTGATTTTCAGGTCGATTGTTCCCACTCCATTCACTTAAGTGATATCTAGTTCCTCGATATGGTGCTAAGAAACCTGGTCCATTTGTATAACCCGCGTCCACGAGAAAATACTTATCTACAAAAGAAATTTGAAAACAAGAGTTAGAATGTGTAATCTTACATGTTTTTTTTATTTGAAAATAGTATTACATATTACCTTTTGGAACATTGAACCGGTTGTTCCTACGTATAGCATCTCGTAGGACACGTGCATCAGATGCAGAGCCTTCCCATCCAGGTAAGACATAGATAAATCTCAAATTTGGAGCACACACCCCTAAAACATTAGTTGAAATATCTCCCTTTCTATTTCGATATCTTGGTCTTTCATCGGCTGATACTGTGACTGGGATGTGAGTTCCATCAAGTGCACCAAGACAATTCTAAATATTACACATAACAACAAAATGTGTAAGCCGATAGTAATCGATAACAAAACTAAAATACTGAATTTAGTTTTGCATTAGCATAACTTACCTCAAACCACTGCCACTTGTTTTGTTCTGAAGTCTCAATATTGTATGGCTGGAATTTCACGTATTCTTGAGTTACTCTCATCACTGCATACAAAACTCTTTGAAACTGCCGACTAATTGTCTCCGTAGAACGATAATAGTCAAAACCAACTTTTCTCAATTTCAAATTATGGGCAAGTATATTCAAAAATATTGCTACGGATTCTTCAATAGAAACACTTCTTGTTCGAACCAACCCACCAATATCTTGCAAAATTCTACACAACTTCTTAAATGCACTCTTGCTTACTCGTAATTGTTCAATGCAAGAGCTTTCTCTTCCATCGTACAAACGTTGAAGATAACGCCGTCTTTCTTCGTCCCAATCACATGCTGGTTCTTTAACACGAACTTTGTTGTAGTACCATTGCACTACCATCACGATAAAGGACATGAATGTGGCTACAATAATTTTCCTTCTTTTCCTATTTTTCTCTTCATCTATAGCACGCTTCCGTTTTAATCTCGTTAACATGTTGTCAAAACTAATAGTATCCATCCTGTTGTCAACACAATTACATAAATACATTATCACATGAGTCGTTGCTTATAGACTAAGTTTTGAAAAAATACCAAGCAGCAATGATAATGGTGAAAAGAAACTAATTAAAAACAAAGAAAACAAATAAAAAATACCAAGCAAGTGATGATATCTGTTCTGTGTACATAAACTATTCTAATATTATATTCAATTAAATCAATTATTAACAACAACAAATATCATCCCCCACCCAAACAGAAACCAAACAGGAATCGGCCCCACCGACACCCCATTCTAATATGATCTGTACATGCTATCACCTCCTTCAAAACCCAGAAAACTCAACCATTTTTTCCAGAATACCAGCGGAAAAAAAATTCTTCTCTACAGCCCAGACAATCAAACGAAATCATCACAAATTTCAAGGAAAAATACAGACTGAAGATAGTTCGAAATTTAACCTTGAAATTGAAGCTCGACAACAACCGCAACGATGATTCTCCTTCTCTGCGTGTGAAGATATGGGGATATGGGTTTTGCTCGAAAATTAATAGGAAGGTTTGCCGCGCTAGCAGGAGGTTTTGCGCGCTCAAAATCTCCCGCTCAAGAAAATGAAATTTCCGCGCTCGCAAGATTTGTCAAATTCCGACCCTTTTGGCGGAATTTGTAACTCGGAAATTGGAGGGCCAATTTCCCCGACTTTTTCGGCATAGCAATTGGGAATTTCCTCTTCTTTACACCCAAACACTTAAATTTCTGATTTTCCGTCCTCAATTCCTGAGTTTTAGTCAATTCCAGGGAATTGAACCCTCATCCAAACACACGGTAAGAGCTTTTCTTTGGTTCTAGGACATCCAGAATCAACGCTCATCATTTTATTAAAGAAAGCCAAGATAGATACACATTTTCTTCAACGATCCATTGATCCCCATGTTGAAGTGCTCTACTTCAACTTCAAAAAGCACACTCAAAATGAAAAATCTAGACAAAAATAAAAAGAAAAAGGGAAATTACATTTAAAGAAAGGTGGCTCAACCCAAAATGGGGTGAAAATCTGAGCGACAACAGAGCCACATCAGAGTAAAAACCACCACTACAATTACATCAATTGGACTGAACTGGAGTGGACTGATTGGGCTGGCTGGATTGATTGGATTGGATTGATTTTACAGTTTCACTTTTACCGCAGTCCCACTCTCTGTACTGGTAAGTCACACCCTCACAGTGCATCTTTGCACCCACCACCAAACCAAACCAAACCAAACCAAGCACCCATTTGCATCTAGTGGTCAATCAATCATTAACGGGTCTTCAAAACTGGCCAAGTCATCGAGTTAACTTGAGCCGACCCACTCACTCAACCAGTTGAACTCGCGAGTTGCCAAGCGGAGGTGGCGATGAGCGGCCGGGTGTGCCACCCCAGCATCAGAGACCCGTCGTTCTCCTCCACCCTATACCCATCTCCGCGGGTGAAGAGTTCCAGTAGCATGCTAGCCTGCTTGAACGCGTTGGATCCGAGGTGGACCGGGCTAAACCCGGCCGAGTCGAACCGGGCCCGCCATTGAGTCAGCGTCTCGTGTCGCTCGACCCGGTCCCCTCCTTCACATGCCACCACGTTGCAAATCTGCCTCCCCAGGTACACCTCCGACATCACCAAATCCTGACTCGGCCCGTCCGATCCCTCCAGCGAGTCAAACAGGTTGGAGTAATAATTCAACGCCTCGTTAAACCGGTCCAGGAAAGCCGGCCCGTTATGGTTCGCTTCCTGCTCCACAACCGTCACAATCTTGGGCTTCATTGCCTTGATTGATGACATCACCTTCTCCACCGCCCCGGGTCGGGCCAACAAGCGGTGAAGTTCGAAAACCGAGTTCACCGCCACCGCCTCGACCTCGGCCGGCCGGATGTCGAGCATTGACGGCGAGATATCCGCCAGACTATTCGCTACAAATCCACGGAATTCGAATTCAACTCCAATGGTTTCCGCCAGTTGGGCCAATTTCCAGCCCACCTGCTGCAATGCGTCCCTGTTGTCGGGCTGCGGCGGGCCGACACCCGTGAGACGGAACGCGGGCGGCCCGCCGGGCCTCAACGCCAGCGCTTGCAGAAGCGCCGGCCATTGCATCCCCTGCTTGAGCCCGAAATCGATGACGTGTACTCTGCTGGCGGTGGCGAAGGCTTCTAGAATCGCCTGATTGGCCGTGAAGTGGGCGAATTTCAGGTAAGGGCACGTCTCGTAGAAATGCATCTGCAAAATATCAGAGTAGGAAGAATCGAGGCAGTCCTGCGGGTAAATTCGGTAAATCCGGCGGGCCAGAGCTTCGGCGAAGTAGGTGGCGACTTTCCTCATCGCGCCGGATTGGGAGGCGGCGAGTAGGCCCACGTGCTTCACGAGCGCGTCGGCAAGCTTCATGTTCTCCTGCTGAACCGCGTCGGCACAGGCCATGAGCGTGTGGACGAGTCTCACTCCGGTTTCTTGTGAGTCGACCAGGACCAGAGGCCGAGTCGGCTCGGGTACAGCAGCGGCCGTGATATCCATCCCCGAATTCGACCCGAGTGAATCCGACTCGGTCTTCAACATCTTCCTACTTTCAGCTTCCGAATCCAAATGGGTTGTCGGCGGGTACGCCGCGACGCCGGGAATTGCCCGGAGATCGTATTCGGAGTCGTCGGTGAAAACCCGAGATGGGTTTTCAATCCGGCGGGAACTGGAGAAATCGCCGGAGGTGATTGATGAAGACGCGGCCGGTGCCAGAAGCGGATCCTCAAGTTGGGCCGGGTAGAGCATGCTCTGGACCCACCCGGATAGATCCGACGGGTTGTAGTGGACCGTATCCGAAAGCTGAGAAATTCCGTCTTGTGAGCCCATGACCATCTCGAGCTGCTCGAGCTTCTCCGCCACCTCGGCCATGTCGGAAGACCGAACCTTGTACCCCAGAACCGCCAGCAGCTCGTCCATTCCGCCGCCGCCGCCGCTAATACCGCAGCCGTCTTTTTCGTCTTCCCAAACCTTGGGCTTGCCGTTCATGATTGAAGATGAGGAGGATGAGTATTCTTCCCCTTTGAAATTGGTTGGGGCATAGCTATTTTGGTGATTTCTCTTCATTTTTGGGGTTTGATTGTGAAGCATACTGAGAAGTGAAAGTGAAGAGTGAGAAGAATATAAAAGCACACTAGGGCCTAAGCTTTGTCCATGTTTGTTGGTCAAATGGGATTTGAGGCCTTTTGATTTTGTGATTTTTGGTTTTCTTTTATCTGAAAGAAAGAGCGAGGAGGATTGAGGAGAGGTGAGAGGTCCAATGAAGGAACAGAAGGGGCTGAGTGTGGAAGAGATAAGGAACATTGGAGGCCATAATAATTTAGATATTTTCAGTATTAAAATCTTTTTCTTCAACTGTGAGTTTCTACTATGTGAGTCTTAATTTACTACTATGTGAGTTTCTACTATGTGAGGCCATATTAATACTACTTCACTTTTTTTTTTTTTTTACAATTTATTACTATTATTACAATTTAATATCAAATTAAAACCAAGAAGTCCACTATAGCACGTGGTTCTCACCCACCCCACATACTTAAGTTGAAAAAAAAATGGATTTGAAAAAAAAAAAAATTTGAAGGAACATCTCCTTTCAAATTTGAAGAAACACCTGCAAATTTAAAGGATCTACTCCTTCAAATCTAAAAGATCCTTGAATTTGAAAGAACAGTTTTTGGAAGTTGGGGAAAGTGACATTTGGTTGCCAACTGGAGGGGTACGGAACAACTCCTTCATATTTGAAGGAGCTGCTCCTTCAAATTTGCAGGTGTTCCTTCAATTTGAAAGGACTGTTACTTCAAATATGGGAAAGTGTTATGCATTTTTGAAACTGTTCCTTCAAATTTGAAGATGTTCCTTCAATATTCAAACAAAATCCAGAATTCAAATGTGAAGCTGTTCCTTCATTTTGAATGATCATTTCCTTCAAAATTCAAATAAAATTCAGATTTTGAAAGGATGTGTTCTTTCAAACTTATGGAACGGTTCTTTCAAATTCTTGAACAATTTTATTCATTCAAATTCAAGTTTAGTAGAAAAGTGTTCCTTCAAATTAGTAAGTGTTCCTTCAAAATCGGCAGTGTTCCTTCAAATGTATGGAATTGCTCCTTCAAATTCAAGTAAAATTATTAAGTGTTCTTTCAAAATCGGCAGTGTTCCTTCAAATGTATGGAACTGCTCCTTCAAATTCAAGTTAAATTTGTTCCTTCAAAATCGGCAGTGTTCTTTCAAATTTATGGAACTGTTCCAGCGCGTGTGTGTAAAATTGTTATTAAAAGTGTACTAGCCAATTAAAAATCAACATGTGTCAAAGTAGTATTATATTGTAATGTTTACAATGTAATAATGTTTTGGGTATTTTGCTCTTCAAGTAGTATCAAAATGTAATTGTTTCTATCTCGTAATAGTTACATTCACTTCTTCGCTTTTCATACACTATTTTCTTTATTTTTTTAAGCAATCATACATGTGATGAAAGAAAACGGGCAACAACCATGCTTCGTCAGGCAATCAAGAAATCCTAGACTCGATAACGTAATCTAGCGCCAAATAACTAGGCACTTACATAAACTAAGGGCAACTATAAAAAATGGGAAAATTTCACTTAGACCCCCTGAGGTTTGGCCTAATTATAGTTAGCCCCACATGTTTGATTTATTCTAGTTACACCCCAAAATTTTACCTGCCGTTAGTGTTGTCAAACGGAAGAAGGGTAAATTCATCTTCTTCGGCTATTTACATTTTACCTAAACCTTCCCTCAACTCTAGCCTCTCTTTCCCATCGTTTCAAAAGCTTCACAACTGCCTAGTTCATACCTCTGCTCGGTTTTCACGCTTGTCGGGTGTCTCAACACCGAGAGCCTGGAACCCCCGCCGTTGCCGACGTCGTAGTCGATCGCAAATGAGTTTTTTCCGGTTTTTCTTGTCCTTGTATAGCGAGCCGGTCTGTGGGGTCGTGCAGCAATTACCTGTTGGGTTTCCGGGCATATAACTGGGATTTTATTAATTCAATAATCAATAAATAATACGCAGCGGAAAGTAAACATGTAATTCCCAATTACATATCCGATTGGTTGTATCGATAATTCACAAAATAAAAAATGAACAATTGGAGAACGGGATGACGGATGAACTCTCAATTGTGCTAGCAACATTATTCACACAAGATGATCAATTGATCTCCAACAATTGGAGAAGCAAGGATGGTGCGGCACACACAATGTATTTAGGCACTCTAGGTATTTTTCTCTCTTGAAATTTTGGGACTCTTGTACAATCAAATTGTAGCAATCATTGGTCTTAGATAAAAATAGCATGACTTGCATATTTAAATATGCAAGCCTATTCTACGCCGCATGTTTACTAGGGTTGGCACCACAACCCTTTTGCCTCGGCCCAATCCTACTCCTTTATGGGTTGTTAACTTTTTCAACTGTATAATTAAATAAAGTCCAATGCTTTCTAATTTAATTATGCAAGCCCAATATTAATTGATCCAATATATATAATTAACAATTAATTATATATATCTATGTAATTAACAATTAATTATATATATCTATGTAATTAACATTTAATTACATAATACATCATCCTTTAATGTAGTCAGCACTACCATAGGTGTGTGACCTCCTAGGTTCTAACTAAAACCAGCAGTGAAACTATATGTTCCACAAACCATGGTTGATGCCTAGCAGCATGTCATGGCTACCCGAATTAGTAGAAGTGAACGTGACTAAATCATGTTTACCTTTTTCAAATCTTGGTTTGTAGTTACAATGTAATACGATCCTTCTATCATCTATACCCTGATTGAGATGTGAATGATATGGAGATTTGTCAAATCAATATAAAGAATCTCAATCACCAAGATCCATCTCTGACGAAGCGGTTCTTACAAACCAATGCTTGATCAATAAACACTATGTGCAGAGATTTCTGAGATAGATCGTCAAGTGGCTTCTGAGGGATATCGCCTTCCATTGAACTAATTACCGGAAGGTGATGTTAAGCACAAGATATCCCAAGATGCCTCAGGTCTAAGGACTAGTTACATGCTATAACCGGAAGCTTCATAACGCTTAATATGTGGTAAGCATCCATATGTTTAAGTTTCGGGGCGGTCATGTTCAGTGGACTTGGTCAATAACAAGCACCTGTATATCCATCACGTATCCAATATGCGTAGCACGAGACCATGCTAGCCCTAATGCGATATAGACCGGCTTCACAGGATAGTCAACACCCAATTGACTTTCCATCAACTAGGAACAACTTTGTGGATTAAGTATTGTGCCTTACAAGTCTCCTTGCCCTAACAACGTTTAGAACATTACAGTCATACCTTAATCCAATGGACTCATTCATAGCATATTATCTCTATAATATAAAAGCCGCGCTCATGAATGAATAAATACTTGCCCTTTTATATATGGTTGAGTTGTTTACAATATTACAAAATGTTTGGGTTTTAGGGCACAACTCCAACATTACCCATGTTTCAAAAAGTTGTTGTTGACCCAAAATGGTATTCGAAATATGAGGTTTATGGTCAAAACCACGATATGGGTTTTGGAATTGGTTGAAAACCCAATTGAAAGTAAGAGATGACCCAGAATTTGCAATTTGGGGAGGTGACTTAAGGGCATGGGAAATGAGGGTTTTGGGGGGTTTGGAATTGGGGAAGAAGATGAGAAGAGGAATTTTAATTTTGAGCGCGTGAAGAAGGCCACCAATAGAGAGAGGAGAGAGAGAGAGAGAGAGAGAGAGAGAGAGAGAGAGAGAGAGAGAGAGAGAGAGAGAGAGAGAGAGAGAGAGAGAGATGGTCTCTCATTGTCCTCCTCTCCTTTTGTAGAGACTTTCATCCGCTGTCCCTTTCTCTCTCTAGATTCTTTGTTCCTTTCTCTCTCTAGATTCTCTCTCTCTAGCACAAAAGCAAGGCAACAGAGTTGGGAATAATTAGATAGGGATGTGGAGAGAAGGTTCAAATTCCAGGAGGGATAGCTTGTCTTTTATTTCCTAAAATATTTAAACCAAAATCTGAAATTTATTGTTTCGTTGGTTGGTTTTTACTTGGTTCTTTATTGTGGCTTTTGTGGACAACGAATTGAGGTTGGAACACAAGTGTGGATGGGGTGTTGTTGGGTTATGGAGTTGAATTTGATGAAGAAAAGGGAACATGGTGGGATGGGATGAGAGGGATCAAGGAGGATGTTACTTCTCTTGCCGAAAAGAAAAAACAACATTTTTGAGGGAAGGTTTAGGTTAGATGTAAATAGCTGAAAAAGACGAGTTTACCCTTATGCCGTTTGACAACACTAATCGAAGTTTAAATTTTGGGGTGTGACTGGAATAAATCAAACATGTGGGGGCTGAATATAATTTGGCCAAACCTCAGGGGGTCTGAGTGAAATTTTCTCTAAAAAACAAAAAGCCTTAAAAGGGTAGTCTCTAATGGACAGACCCCCTAAATTGATAATTTAATCTAATGTCAAATCACCGGTATGAACTATACACCTAGATAAACAAGAGTTATATATATGGGTTATAGATAAACAAGAGTTAACTATATATATAAAAGAGTGCCTTAAAGGGTAGCCTATACTATATATATAAAAGAGGCCTAAAAGGGTAGCCTCCGGTGGGCAGACTCCCATGCGTTTCCTTATTCTACGAAACTACCAACTGAAAAACTAAGAGCATGTCCACCGGGGCTGAAATCGAACAGGCGATCGCGCGAATCAAACACGAAATCAAACGAGGGGGCAAAAATGAGCTTCCACCCGCTACTGGAATCGGACGGGCGATCTGCTCGGAGGTGAAGGCGAAGGCGGCGATCTCCTTCGAACACTCCCGCGGGCAACAGACAAACCCACATGCGCAGCTAACAGCGCGCAGGGTTTTTTTTTTTATAAAAAATTTATGAGTGCGCTGACGTCAGCAATGACATCAGCAATCACTATCTTCTGGGCAACGGTCAAGAGACCTGGGCCGTCGGATTTCAAATGGCCATCTGGGCCGTCCATTTTTTTTTACCTTTTGATTTTTGAAAAAAAAATCTGGAAAAAAAACCATAATTTTTCCTATAAATACCCACAACCTTACTCATACATTAACCAAACTTTTTTCCTACTCCCACATTATCATTATATAGATATTGTTCATCAATTCATCCATACACCAAATCTTTCCACAAAAAGTTTTAATATATATATATATATATATATATATATATATATATTGTTCATCAATTCATCCATACACCAAATCTTTCCACAAAAAAAATTCTCCACCCATAACTACTCATCCATTTTCAATTCCCCACAAAATGTCGCGCCGTTCTCAATCCGCCAAGCCATCCGCCGGAAGTAATTGGACCGAGGCTGAAAATGTCCAATTAACCTTGTCTTGGAGATATGTGACTTATGATTCGGTCGTAGGCACTAATATGTCGAAAACTGGTATGTGGGCACGCATTGCTGCACATTATACCACAAACATGCCGGGCACGATTCGAGTGCTCGGAGCATTATCAAGTCATTGGAAAACCCTCAAGGGGTATCTCCAACATTTGAGGGATGCCTTGAGTAAGGTCAGGGCGATACCGGAAGTGGGTATTCATTGGATGACGAGATAAATATTAAAGCACATAATTATTGTTTAAATTATTTTGGAATTAATTAACTTATTTAGATGCACTTAATTTATTTGGTTTTAATGATATTTGTAGATAAGACATGCACAATTGTGGTATTCCATGCTTGAGAAAGGCAAATCTTTCACGCATTTTATTTGTTGGGACATTATTAAGGATCTTCCGAAGTTCGCAGTTCAATACCCGGAACGAGCACCCCAAAGTGAAGCATTCCAGTCCTCGGATGCTTACATACCGATGGAAGATTCACTGGGAGCAACCAACATTGAAGTGAACCTTGCCGATGACAACAATGGCTCCCCGGCCAAGCTACCCCCTGTGTAACTACCTCGATGAATGTCCCAAGGCAGCCACAAGGAAGAAAAGCTGCAAAAGCCGCAAGGAAACAAGCCGGGGCTATGTCATCAAAAATGTGGGAGCCAGTTGTGACAAATCAAACAATGCGTGCAGAAGAGAAAAGAATTTGAGACGAGCAAAGAGCCATAGACCGAGAGAGGGATCAAGCGTGGTTTCAAAGGTTGGCAGAAAAGGAAGCTGTAAGGGTAGCTGAAAAGGAAGCAGAAAAGGCAGCTCGAAGACATCAAAAGGAAGAACGAGAAATCATGGCCATGGACACAACAAATATGACTCTGAACGCAAAGGCTTATTGGGCAGAAGAACGAGCAGCTATTACAGCAAGGAGAAGGCTTTTTAGGGAGGCCGGAGGTTCTAGTTCCTCCCCTGGAAGCACACCTTGGTTTGGCCACATGTAGGTTTGTATTTTTGTGTTTTTATTTACAAAATTTAGTATTGTTTAAGATGTTTTTATTTTTAAATAAATGAGTGAGTAGTTTGTAATGTTTACTAATATGCATTGAATAAAAAATAATATTTTTCGATAGATATCGCCATGTGTCAATTTTAGATAAAATATTATAAAATATTATATGGAATTTTCGGATTCGTAATGGAATTTTCGGACGACACGTGACATAATCCAATTGGTCGAAAATGGTTTCAAAAACGTCATATGGAAACTTGAAATAATAAAATACTATTTAAACTAAATTGACCTCCAAATTGACTTTGTGGGGTGGAGACATCAAAGGCAATTCAATTGCCCTCCAAGGGCAATTTGTACAAATTGTCTTTGCCTTAAGGCAATTTGTACAAATGGGGTGGAGATGCTCTAATAGATGGCCCAACGGACCCAAAAATGCAATACATTCACAGTTAGTCGGGAAGGAATCTAGGTGGTGGATTGGACGGGTTTAGCTTCGGATCGAATCTCTAGATCTGATGGGCGACTACCAAAGTGAACACCAAGCTCCATGTGATCCGCCACCGGCTAGGTACAAGGTTTGGGAAGCATTGCAAGGGATTAAAAGAATAACCTCTAGCGCTACACCCAAACCATAATCGGATTTAAGACCAATGTTGGATAAAAAAGGAACGATGAGCGGAGATGATAGCGATCACAACACCCACAAAGGTGACGGACAACGGCAGCGAAAGTGATGGCAATGGTGATGGCAGCAACGAAGGGAATGATGGTGGCGACGGGTAAAAAAGAAATAATTTCACCGTTTAAATGATTAGGCACTCTAATAAATGATAAGCCTACCATGACTCATGTATGAACTCAGCAAACTAAAAACTCCTTTAAAAATTCAGATGTCCACGATCCGCAATCCACCTTGCATTTTAGTTGGTACATATGGATCTATTTTTTAATTTGATTGATTAGGGTAGACAATGAGGTGGACTCATATTAGGTTTTATCCTCATAAAAAGCCATGAATTTAACTACGTCGCTTAATAACTCCATTTTCAATTATTAGATTTTGACATTGCCTCTGGCTTTAAACAGAATTTCAGTATCATACCATTTATGATTTATCTAACGGACGTAAGAATATCACTAACTCATAAACGATCCTCTGGAGGAAAAGGCTAGCACTTATACTATAATTGTTATTTTATGAATGCAGAGTTTTATTGTGGGGAGCGTGTGGGTGTGTAAAAGTTTGGTCCGGCCAGTACTTTAAAAGCGTAAAAGCGCCGTGGCAGAACCGCCTTGTTTTTTTTTTTTTTTTGGGAGAATCGTGTTAGGTGATGAAAATTGAGAATTGTGAAAGGATGATGAAAGGAACCGCGCAGAAAACATCAGGTGGCCGTACTTTTCATCAATTGCGCGCCTTTCCGACTCGGAATGAATACAGCTGTCAATAGCAGATTTCCCTACCCACTCATTTGCATCCCTACCGCCTCCCATCAGCGAGTGTCTTTGCACGCTCTCCTGATCATAGGAGAAGCATGTTTCTATGCCGAAACATCTATTTTGGAAAAAATTGGGAGAAATCTCACATGAGCTTCTTTATTTTTGTGTATTTATTTACCAAGCTAAAAAAATTACAATTAATTGTCTGAACTGTTATTTTTCATCTAATTTGCTGTTAACGGGAAAACCACCATTGCCTACTCCACCACCATCCCCCATCTTTCATGGCTTCTTCCTTCTTCCTCCTCCTAACCCTTCTCCAATCTTTTTAAGGCTATAATAGTTCAGGTGGTTAATTGGGGCGAAGGGTTAGGAAGAGGAGGAAGGAAGAAGCGATCGTCGCCACTAGGGGTGAGAAAAATTTCTCCGAATCATGCGTCAGACTATCCCGATCTCGACTAGTTGAGATTTTGTCCCGATCCCGTATCGGGATATATTTTTGAAAAATGTTGGGATCCCGACAAGATATATTTATTTATTAATTATTATTATTTTTTTTTCTCCTATGTCTAAGGTCGAGGTAGAGGCTATAGGTGTTTTTACATGAGTGATGTGTAATTTTTACTTTACCTTTGAAGTTTGGATTTGTATGTTAAATTCTTAAGTTGGATTTTTATAAGTTGTTGTAAGTCTATGTTTGAATTTATAACGATTAAGTTCAAGTTGTTGTATTCCTGTGTTAGTATGCTTCATTTTCATCATGTATTGGGTCAAATTGTTTAGAGATAGCTTACAAAATTGATATTCTAATTTACTTGTTGGTTTACATTGATAATTCATGCACAAATTTTTTTTTAGAATTTTATAATATACTTTAGATTCCATTGTCGGGATTTCCCGATAATTAATATCGGGATTTAATTGTTGAGATCCCGACTATATCGGGACTAGATTTGACATTATTTTTAACCTCTAATCGGGATCGGGACGAGATCATAATTTCGTAATCAGGATCGAGACTCATCCCGATCCCACCCCTAGTCGCCATCATAGACCAAATTTGAACTCGGAGCTGCCTAAACCACAATTCCGTCATTAGACCATAGCGTCAACGGGTCACCACCATTTGACGAGGACATAACTGTATTGTTACACCTCATGTTGCTCAATCTTCGTCCCCAATTCTTATCGCTGTTCTTAGACATCGTGTGTCTGGAGGAGGGTTTGGATCTGAGCATCACAGCCATCCAGAAGTGTGGGAAAATGCTTGAAATTTTCAGGGAAAACGAAGAAAAATTTAGGATTGAAAATTCTGAATTTGGGGATTCATAAAAACTGAAACTTTAATTGGGAATTTGGGAAAACTGAGGGTAAACTCAAATGGGTTTTTATCTTGCTCCAACAGGGCCTTCTCCTGGTCCAAAATCACCTTATGCTCTTTCAAATACATGTACTCGCCCAAAATCTAATCTAAGCTCATCATTTTCTTTGCTGCAAAAATCGAACACAACCAAAAACCCCAAATCAGAAAAAAAAAAAAATTAAATCTTTACACTGATTTTAAGCAAATTTTTGGGAAAAACCAAACAGTTATTTCTCGAATTGGTGATTTGGCGATGAGTGATGAAACTTTAATTCTGAAAATAGTGCTGATTTCGGAGTAATTGTTATCAAAGCGATATTGGTCGATGAGGAAGGCGATATGGATTGGGTTACCCCAGGAAAGTAGTGAGCTTAAGGACAAATTAGATGGAAAATAAATGGAAGTGATGTCAATGCTATAAGGGTTCAATTTTCCCTTGGTATTTGCTCAAAATCATGTCGATCGGTTCATTAAGCGAGTGGTATACACCGGATTCAGGTCAAGTGAGTCTTCCTGATTTACACAATCCCACATGCGGGAGCGATCAGAGGGTCAAACTTTTGCTTCAACGGACCCTTTGACATCAAGAATAACTCCCAACCAATCAAATCAAGGTTAGTGTCGGCCTTCGGCCACGTGGAGCAACAGGAGAGCAAGTGCACCTCACGGGCCGATATCGTACTACTATTCAGAATAGTACCATCACTCAGTTACGCCATTCAAGTGGGTCCCATGCTAAGGGTGAGAGTGTGGGGGGCTTCTGACGCCAACCTCAGCATGTGGGACCCGTTAAGAATTATATACATCTCCTCTGGAGGACCCACCGTAATTTTCTCAGTTCTGAATACGCAGGACTTAACGGAGTTTTGCGTAAACGGCAT
This sequence comes from Spiraea crenata, assembly GCA_033992175.1. NCBI lineage: Eukaryota > Viridiplantae > Streptophyta > Magnoliopsida > Rosales > Rosaceae > Spiraea > Spiraea crenata. Next base: position 1,536,953 of record JAVBHV010000081.1, on the reverse strand, counting down.
TCATACTTTTTAAAAGAAAAAGATCTGGTGCATATTAACGACGTCCGCTATCAGAAGCTGACGTTTTTCAGTTTTTGCGTATATTTATATATTTTATATTTTCTGAGATGAGAACGGAAAACAGTAGAAGAGTAGAAGAGGGATGACACCTCTCCCATCCCAGTGAAGTTGGTCCATGGCCATGTGATTCTGCCACGTTTACAAGATTCCCTTAATCATGGTTGTCCCCACTTGTTTACATTTATATTTCCTCTCAGTAAATATATATATACAACACATTTTTTCACACATTTTTTTAGCCATATTCCCACATTCCAAAGATGAGGTAGATTAATCCGAAGTGGAATTCAACCTCCTGCATTATAGGTATGAACTAATGACATTCTAGCAATAATGGAAATACTTAGTAGTGAACATCACCAAAAGGTACCAATACAATACAAAAACAAAATTATTTTTGAAGCCCTTGGAGTTAGCCGCTCTTTTCCTGAGTCAATACAAAAACAAAATTATTTTTGAAGCCCTTGGAGTTAGCAGTGAGTGGACAAAATTGGACAATATGTAAGTGAGTTATCATATGTAACTCCAGAATTTCTTTCGGATGTCCTTTTATTAGAGCGTAATATATAATTCCTCATGACCGTTTGGGCTCTTTTTATTGAACCATCGTTTCTCTTCAAAAAAAAAAGTTGGAAACCCTCTGATGCGAAGGACAGCAAACTAGTTTAGGAAAAAGTAAATCCAAAACGTAACCGAGTCCATGCATGGTTGTCCTCTTGTTCATAGTGTATATGCCCATGTCGTTATATACCGATTTCGTTTCGTCGTTGATTTGATTCGTTAATTAATACAAGTACTATTATTCCTTGGTCTTTCAACTTTGATTATTTCTACAACGGAATTCTTCGTCCAAATAAAATCCAATATAAGATTCCCCTATCACAGATTACGATCTCATCGAACGGGTACCATATTGTCGCACTACGTACGTAGACACACAATTAATTGCACATCAATTGTATTCAAACGCTAATCTTGATGTTAAGCCTTTTGTTAATCATTTCACTTACGTCTACATGCTTAGATTATTGTTTTTTAATTATATGCGCCGGTCATTACCGACAGAAACCAAGTACATAAGACAGTGCTTAAGATTTAATTACTCACACATCCTGATCTAGGCTTCGAGATGTTGGAAATGTTAATATAAAATAAAGATCAATTATGTGGAAACTGCCAGACCATTGATGAGATCATGAAATGAACAACTGACCCGTTAAAAGCTCACTATCAAAGGACGTGACCTGGGGTTTGAAGACGTTAAAAACATACATGTTTTACGTTATAGATTGATATGCAACGAAAAATTTCAATAATTAAGACTTTAAAGTCGCTTCTAAGCTTAGAGTATGAATATGGAACCTTACTGTATATTGAGGCACGAGCTGTTTTCCATCCCATTTCTATGTTTTTTTTTTGTTTATTTGGCACTCCCCAAGTTTCTTTCCACACTCCTTCCACGTGTAAAATATAAAAAAGAGGTGGAGTTTAGAAAAAAAAAATTAAGTGTCAATAACAACATCTTGATGATATTGCCCCCAATTCTTACCAGGAAAATGGAAGTTCTTAGTAAAAGCAATGGTTAAAAAACCAAAACAGTTATGTCGAACTGTGGTGTCATGCAGTCGAAAACACACCTCCATTCCACGCACTTTATATATTATCTTTTTCTTTTTTTATAAGAACTATATATTATCTTGTGTATATCAAATACAAAATTTTATTCCACGTATATGTTTAAATTTAAATTTCTGGGCTCCTCTCGATTGGGGGCGCTAATCGCCAATCGGCCGCCTAATCGGGCTACCCTCAAGAACGTATAGAGGTCATTCCTTGGTAACTTCTAAATATGGAGAGTCACATACACATTGGAGAATTAGTAACTCTAATATATTGGCAACCATATTTATAACAATGGTTATCATTGCATGCAAGCCGAGTGATAACTTTGACGAACGCAGAACCACATTCAATATCAATTTTGCAAGCATCACCATCGTGAGTTATATCAACGGCCATCATCCAACCAAAAACAAATTGCAAAGCATTAGTTGTATAGGTCCAGGTTGTCTGTGCAATCATCATTCAAATTAGCCAACATCAAGGGGTAAAACAAAAATACATTTTTCTGACATTCTAGTCCTTTTTAATATGCAAAAGTACAATGCAGAATTTGAAGATTTTTGGACTACAACGTTCAAAAACATAAAATAAGGATCAAAATGTAATTTTTTTAGTCATATACGAATAAGATGATGGCATAGAGACTGGTCGCCTATGCCCATGCAGACGATCCCTAAAAGCTTATTTCGGAAAGAAAAAAAAAAGTTTGGAGGATGCGGTAAGTGTTGACTAATACTAGAGCATGATTTACAAATATGAAAGAAACAAGTTTCGAAGTCCTTATTTTGAGATGGAATCGGCACTTGACAGGGCCCTCAGCTAACCAATAGTCTTTGCCGAAGACTCGAAGAACAAAATGGAAAATTTAGAATCGACTGGAGAAATTAATGTTTCCCAAGCGTACGAGCGTGCAGCGTGGACAACAAAATACTTTTGGTGTGGAGGGGTTAGAGCTCTGAGGGTGGTCGGTTGATATTTATCTATGTGTTTTATTTTTTGCACTAAAGCAAGTTCCTTGTTGCAGTGTTTAATTTTTTTTGGTGGTCAAGATATAGAACTTCAATAACAGGCCAAAACAGCAAAGAAAGCAACAACAAATAAAGGAACGGTTCTTAATGATAGAGAGCACATCACACTCACCATAAAAAAGAATCATCCTAAGTTGAAAGCCACAGGGGCAAACCAAAAAACAAAAATAAATAACAAGGAGGGCAAATCAATCCATCCTTTGATAAAACCAGAACTAGAGAGGAGGGGGTTGTAAATCCCACCGAAGATTGCTCTCACATTTGCAAGAGATGCAACAAGGTGAGCTGCTTGATTAGCCATATGGGAGCACCAAATCCAATGTATCGAATTAAAACTTTTCCATGTTTAATTAATTAAATCCTTTAAATCCTTTAATTACAACTTAGCTACTTTTGGTAGTGAATAGGGTTTAGCACAAGAAAAGACATATATTAATGTGAGCGGGGGCACTCTTTTATATAGGAATAGGATTTTATTAAACTAACCTATCATAAGCAATGAACTACTAATTCTTAATAGAACTAATCCAATTACAACAATGATATGCACAACAAGAAAGCAATCAGGATCCAGTAAATAAGACTCTTTACATAATCTAATCCAATCATATATGCTTAGTAAAAAATATCTTATTTAATACTCACACATAAAAGATTTTACACAAAAATCTTACATATTTGCCTAGGTTTACTTATCCCTTAAAGTGAAAAAAAACTGGAAGTTCCATCAAATCTTGGAAGGAGGTGGTGGGTGTGACAGTGTTTGACAACAAACCTCATAATGTTGTCCTTGAACAATTTGAGGTGGAACCCATCAATAAAAATTGGTTTTTTAGAGATGAGTCTCACCTTTATTGAACTCAGACAACCGTAGAAAAATGCCGTAGTTATCAAACTTAGGCCAAACAATTTTGGAAGACCGAATAACACTTGTGTTGGTAGTTCCTATAGTTAGAATAGATGACCAACTCCTAAATCTTTTTTTTTTTTTTTTAAGTATTTACAATATGAGATACAAAACAAGTACTAAATACGCTCTAACCATAATCAGTTCACGCCAAATTTACCCCAATTTAATGGCTCTATATAAACATTGAATAACATTAGGTTAGGTGGTATTCCTCACGTGGAAGAAACTACAATATAATATATGGGAAATTAGTTTTTCATCCCTCATCACCAGTATTATTAGATTAAAACTTTGTGCAACTTTAATTTTAGATTGAAGGACAAAAACATTGATCCATGTCAATATTTTGCCATAAATGAGCTTTCATATCGAGTTTTTAAATTTTTTTGAATAAAAAATCTTATTATATTACTACCTGTATTACCCTTTTTATTGTTGAAAAAGTTTCTTATTAGGTAAGTTTTTCATTCTTAAATAACCTCCAATTAGGAGCATTCGAATGAGCAACTTTCCCTTTTATACAATATCTTTTTAATTGTATAAGATTGTCTCATTGTTTCAAATATGTGTATTGTCATTTAGATCTCATCATTTTCAAGTTCAAATTGTTTCGATGTCTAGCATGAGAAGAACATGTACCCATAGTTGATATAAAACAAAACAAATTTGAACCCCAAAAAAATACATGTGCATGAATTAATATAGGAAAAAAATGTACCCATATGAGAAGAGAATGTACCCATAGGAGAAAAGAATGTACCTATATAAATGTACCCATATGAGAAGAAAATGTACCCATATAGATGTACTCGTATGAAGAAGCATGTCTCTATGAAGAATGTACCCATATAAAAGAACAAGCATAGAAAGCATTGCACCCATGGCAGAGAACAGAAAGACGTATCCATGAAATAATGAACTTTTTTAGAATACCCCAGAACTGAAAAGAAAAGAACATAATAAGAAAGCTTGGTAAAAACTGAAATTTTTGAACATTTGCAAAAGAGAAATGGAGGATGAGGAAGGCTATGCAAATTCGAATGGGCTACAAATGTGAGTTGGGTATGAAGGAATTTGTTGTTCATCAATATTTCAGGAATTGAATATTCAATAAATATCAATTATATTCTATATATCTAGCCACGTATGCATTGAATTCAAGGGAAAAAATTTAGCATTTTCAGTTTTGTCAAAGGGAAGCAAGGGTATTACTAGTATTTTGAGACACATTTCTTGTGGTATTTGGTTGTTTTGTGGTAGCTAACAACATTTTGTCCTTCCATCTAAATTTAAATATATACAATGTTTTGATCTAAGAGTTCAATCAACCAAGGACCGGATACAAAGAAGCCCAAGAAACTATTTGTTTTTTTGTCCCTATTTAGGGTAGCAGCTAGTTCAGTTGAGAAGATAGTTTTTAGATTACTATACAAGCTATGAAAATTGGTAACATTTACTAGAGAATGACTTCCATGGATTCATTGCATAGCCACATCATTATTCTAATCAAATGGAAACCATCACATATGCAAAAGTTATCATGAGTCCGTCACGTTTCGGTTTCTGAGTAGTCCGAATAAAGAAAACTCAGTGTAGGGAAGTCTTTCTCCAATTATCCTTTATCATACATTTGTTAAAAAATAGGGTTTTTATCATGAATAGTGCCTGAACTTTCACTAATAGGACTTCATAGTGCCTGAACTTTAAAAGTGATCAATTTGGTACCTAGACTTTCAAAAACCGGACTCCATAGTGCCTGAACTTTAAAAGTGATCAATTTGGTACCCAGACTTTCAAAAAGAGGACTATGTGGTACCTCCTTCAATTTTTTGTCAAAATTCCATTAAAATAAGAGATAAAATGGTCTTTTGACATTAATTTTCATGTAAAATACTATTTTTTTACCTCTCAACCTCTATATAGATGTGTATTATGGTGTTTCAAAAAATATATATGCATATAGATATTGCAAAATAATAGATAAATTGATAAATAAAAATATACTCGAACATAAAAAAAATATTTTTAACATAAATTGAGTAATAGAAAAAAATCTACCGTTCGAGTATATTTTTGTTAATCAATTTATTTATTATTCGAAAATAGCTATATGCACATTTTTATTTTTTCGAAACATCATAGTACATATTTATATAGAGGTTGAGAGGTAAAAATAGTATTTTGCATGAAAATTAATGTCAAAAGACCATTTTATCCTTCATTTTAATGGAATTTTGATAAAAAAAAAAATTTGACTGAGGTACTATATAGTCCTCTTTTTTAAAGTCTGGGTACCAAATTGATCATTTTTAAAGTTTAGGCACTATAAAGTCCTGTTTTTAAAAGTATGGGTACCAAATTGATCACTTTTAAAGTTCAGGCACTATGAAGTCCGGTCAAGGAAAATTCAGGCACCATTCATGATAATTACCCTAAAAAATAGTAAGGGGTATGGCTGAAATTACTAAGGCTATCTTTGAAGATGAAGCGTATTAAACATTTGGTAAGGTGTAAATAAAATTTCCATGAAATTTTGGCTTATGAAGAGAATTGAGGCGATGACGATGAACAATTTCTTAAAGAGTACGAGATAATCCCCAAATCTTCCAAATCGGAGGTAGGGGCGTTGATTGGAAGTTGTCTTGCCTGGGGGTGGGCTTGGTCCAGGTCGGTTGGGATCTACCTCAAACTCAGCTCTTGAACCAAGGGCTCAGATATGAGAATTTCAAGATTGGAATCTCTGGACTGGAAGGCTCGGGTGCCCCGATGCCTGGCACCCGATTTTTTGCAACGGCACGAGACGATATTGGGATTTACCTGAGTCTACTCCAATTCTGGCGAAATCGATGACGCTGCCGTGAAATTGTGGAGTGGGTGAGGATGTTTTGGGGATATAAATGTTTGGTGGAGAGGGTGTAGAGACGGCGGTGCTGTCATTGTTGTTATTGAAGATTATCTAATTCTTTTTATTGAAGATTATCTTATTCTTTTTCTTTCGAAAAAGGCAAAGAATTTTAACAGAAATAGTATAGAAGCAAACAATTTACGGCAGAAATGGCGGAAATGACTGATAAGTTTTGCGATGGAAAGGAAAATAAAAGGGAGTAAAGGAAGAAGCAGAGGATGGGGTTAGGGTCTTTAAAGTATTTGGGCTTAAGGGGGTGGTGGGCTTAGAAGTTTTTTTTGTAGAATGGGCCGAACTAATATATTTGGGCCTAAAAAGTGTAATAAAAAATATGGCTGCTACATATACTCTATTTTCTTCTTTAGACACCCTGAATTTTTTATAGAAAATTAAATTTTAGCCCTTGAAAATAATCACTTTTAACAAAAACCCTGCAACTTTTAACTTAAGCCCAATTAATTTTAACAAAAGTCCTAACTTGTTTAGTGAGTCACAAATTATGTTTATTATTCATTTTTTAGTTTGTTCTCATTCCTTTTTTACCCTCTAAAAGTTGATATTTCTCTACTTACTATTTATCAGTGTCAATGATTCATTTTGGTTAATCATTTCCTCCCTTTTATACATTTTTTCTACGTAATTTCGAATCCTCTAAAAGAGGTAGTGAGGTACCTTCCAAATAGAACTACTTCACATATAATACCTTCCAAACAGAGCACTCCATATGGCTTATAACATCCCTTTTTTGGGAGATATCAATTCAATTAATTTTTTGTATCTCTTTCCCATTTCGTTTTTTCTTCCTTCACCATAATTATTTCTTGCGAATGTATGCAATCCATAAGAGAAAGGCAAAGGAGAAACCAATTCACACCAAATTATAGCAAAGGGATTGAATTATTTGCTATGGACAAAGATATTTCTTTTTTTCCTACCTTTTGTTGAGGTAACAAATGTAACAATCTATTCATTAGGAACCATACCCCTTGTTGAGGTACAATAACTAGAGAACGATTCAAGCCATTCTTGATTGTTTCATTGCTCAATTACTTCCCTATTCAAATGATGACGAGGTATCAAAAAACTTCTCACAACCAAATTACACATGTGCTGCACAAAGGGGATGGAGACAATGGGTTTATAAGAGCAATTCTAGGTAAAGAGGAGAAACCCAACGTCGACGGTATCTCAGCCAAGAATATTTTTGCAATTTCAATGCTTCGGTAGAGACCACCCACCCACCCTTCACAGGGGGGAAAGTTTATATAGAAGCGATCCCCCCCTCCTTTTTTTTTTTTTTTTGAATTTTGTGGGGGTTTTTTTTTTTTTTCGTGGAGGTTGGGGGGTGGTTTTTTTTTTTTTTTTTTTTTTTTGGGGTTTTTTTTTTTTTGCTTGGGTTTTTTTTTTTTTTTTTATTTTTTTTTTTTGGATTTTTTATACATTTTGGGGGAATGGGTTTAGTCTAAAAGTCATAAGTTTAGTTGGGTTAATATCACAACCTTTATGTGAGATTACATCTAAGGATTTGATTTCTTATACATCCTATATAAAGTCATGGACATCCATCTATGTTTAGACAAAAATAAAATTCCATCTCTTGCATCGTACTTTATTCTAAACCATAAATCTCAATCTCTTATTTTTAGTGAAAGACACAATAAAAGAGGATGAATCCGAAAAAGAAAAAGTAAGAATTTTCATTGATTTACATATCTTAAGATAACAAAGGGTTTGATTTTAGTTTGGAAAATAAATCAAACAATGTTTCTGCCTCCTATGCTTCAAAACAAATATGGTGAACTTCTTTGAATATAGATTTGAGTTTTTGGTGAATCCTAGAGGCCTAACGAGGTAGGGAGAGATGAGTTTAACGAACTCTAATTTTGGGTGTCCAAAGAAAAATTGAAGGGTGTTTAAGAAAATTTGTTTAATAAACTAAATGAAGGGTATATGAGGAAAATTTTGATAAAATTTGGGTGTTCAAAATAATTTCAAAAAATAAAATGGGTGTACAAAGAAATTAGGTGTCCAAAAAAATTGGGTGTATATAGCAGCCCTTTAATAAAATTGGTTTGCAAACCACAATGGTTCGATCCAACACCCACATGTTCTACTTCAAGACTCAATCTCGACTCAAATAAGACCTATTAAGTACCATTTGGAACTTGTTTAACCGAGTATCTTCTGAGTCAGTTTGATCGGGTTTTTCGGGATGCCCACTCCTAGTCCTCACTCATTCCATTGTCATTCTTAGTTGGCCAATTATCACTAAATATTCTTGTGATGAGCACTCACTATCAATTTCATCCATGTGGCAAAAAACTATCAATTGTACCCCCGTGATGGCTTTCCATTATCAATTCACACTCAACACTATTTCTGTTAAGTTTTTCATCCAAATATGAGGGCAAAATCATCTTTTCCATTTTTTTATGGATTTTTTTTTAATTTGTTACCCACCACCATGTTAGTCTTTTATAATAAAGTCTATAAGACTATTTTCATTTTAAAAACCAAATACATTGTCACAAAAGATTACACTATTCATTGAAAAGATTAAAAATTTTTGTAAAAAAATTAAAAAGAGAAAAGAAAAGAAAAGAGAGACTATATCCCACCCAATAATTATCTCACCACACCCAATATACACTACATACCCATCTTATTTTTTTCTAAAGTCAAAATTTCTTACTACACCCAATATTAATTCCTAAAAGGCCCTCCTTCACTAATTGGCAGTAATCTTCATCTCCTTTATCCCTAGCCAACCAAAGCATCAAGTGGACAAAAAATTGCAACAACTTCTCCCTAAACCCAGCACTGCCGAAAGACGCAATCTCTTGTCTTCTTAGCTCAACCCAGCACTGCTTCCCCCGTCGCCGCAGTGAACCGCCATAGCACTTTATCACACATTGGTCCCACTCCTCAACCAAATCAAACCCACACGTCCATCTTCCTCCTCTTTAAAAACCCCCCAACTCATTCCATTGATTCCTCAGACCCCAACCAAAGATACAATCTTTCAACATTTGCATCTTATTCAAAACCAATTCAGATTTTACCTGTCTGCAACTTTCCCCATCACGACCAAGCTTGGTCCCCAATTCACCACCAATCACTGCACAACCACAAAATTCACACTTCAAAATTCAATATTCAAAATTCAAAATTCAAAATGCATTTCGAAATTCCAATGTAACAGAAAAGAGAAAGAGAGAGGACATGGTTGTTGATGAAGGAGAAGGAAATTCCATGGAAAGAAGAGAGCAACCGCCGGCGAGCTTCATAACAGAGGGAAAAAGCACCGCATGTGGAGGAATCCGATTGGAGGAGGTGGACGGAAGCGTTTCGTTCAGATTGCAGACTTCATCTTTTTTTTCACGAATTGTTTAATTCTCTTTCAATTCGATTAAACATAACATGCTATTCCTTCAGCACAACATTGTCTTGGTTAATCTCGTTTTTTGTGTTTGGGGTCAACATTCTCTTTTTTGTTGGGTTGGGCTGGAAAGTTGAACGAAACCTGGTTCACTTGAATAATAATAGAGAGAAGAAAAGAGTCCTTGCGTGTGTGTCTAATTAAGGGTGGGAGGCGGGAGGTGAGATTGGGTTTGGCAACAGAAGATTGGAGTCTGGGGAGTTCTGTCTGCAACATCATTTGAGGTGGGAAGGTTTTTTTAGTAATTACATGTTATGATAATATAGTAAATTCATAATTAAAGAGTTTGATGGGTGTGAAGAGATAATTATTGGGTGCGAATATAAATTCCCACCATGTTAGTCTTTTATAATAAAGTCTATAAGACTATTTTCATTTTAAAAACCAAATACATTGTCACAAAAGATTACACTATTCATTGAAAAGATTAAAAAAATTTGTAAAAAAATTAAAAAGAGAAAAGAAAAGAAAAAGATGATTTTAGCCTAATATTTGAATAGAAAACTTAATATAGATGATGCTTAGATATGAATTGATAACGGAAAATCATCATAAAAATATAATTGATAATCTTTTGATCATATAAATGTAATTGATAGCTAGCATCTACCACAGAAATACAGAACGATAATTAGCCTTCCTCATTCCGTTTTCCATTCCATTTTCCATTCCATTTGCTTTCATACCGGCCTTATCCTTCCCCACTTTGCTTGTATGAGGAAAAGGAAGATGTGCTCCACGTGTAAAGTAAAATCGCCATCAGAAATTTCCTGGTACAGAAATTCAGCTGGACGGGGGGAAAAGCTCCATGTGTCGCTCTTCTTCTCCTAAAAAAAGGCTCATCTCTACAATAAAAATATTAGATTAGATTAAAAATGTCGAGCACCGCAAGAATTCATCCGGCAGCTTCTGCAGTACTCTCCTCCACCGTAAAACGCCACCTCCGACCGCCTTCCGCCGCCGTCGTATTCCGAACCAACCCCAGCTCCCTCAGGCGTCGCGGAACCATCAGAACTCTCGCGGTAGCGATGGCCGCGCCTCTCGAAGTCTGCGCCAAGGCCTCCGTCACCGTCCCCGACAAACTCGGCGACTGTAAGTCTGTTTGGTGACCCAGAGACTGTGAAAAATGGTCAATTTTCAATTGGGTCTTTCTAGGTTTCGCCGTTCGTATTGTACCCAAGTCGCACATTTTGTAGCATTGCAATGCGAACGCTAAATTCGTACAAATTGTAGTTATGTTAGTTTTAAATTGATAAGATAAGTTGTTTGTGTTGTGTATTGGAGGTGGAAAAAGTCAACGGGAAGAGGAATTTGAGTGGTTTTCAGTACATTGTTACGTAAAGTGCAAGTGTTGAGAGTCAAATTCTACCAAAAGAACAAAAAATAACTGAAATTTTGTCTGGTAATGGAGTGTATATTTATAGGATGCTAGGAAATGTATGATATGTCAAATGTATGTCGATTTAAAGGTCTTCGTATTGCTTTCGTTGTTAAATAATGGTTTAGGAGTATTGAGGTGGGAAGTTGTTTAATGTGTCATTGAACTTAGTCGTTCCATCTGAAACATCAGGGCACATGATTGATTGTTTAATTTGATAACTGTTCTTTCGTAGGTCCTTTTTGTCAAAGGGTGTTGCTGACTCTTGAGGAGAAGCATCTCCCATACGAGCTGAAGTTGGTGGACTTGGGCAACAAGCCAGAGTGGTGATTATCTGAGATTAACTTTAATTCCTTTTACTTAATATTTTTTAAGTCACTTATGTGTGCCCAGGATGCAGAAATATAATTTCGAATATCGTTCGCTGTATTGCTCTTTCCTTTTAGTTCTATGACATTTGAACATATTTGTTACTCTGTTTAGGTTCTTAAAAATTAATGCAGAAGGTAAAGTTCCTGTGGTAAAACTTGATGAGAAGTGGGTTGCAGATTCAGATATCATCACAGAAGCCCTGGAAAAAAAGTACCCGGATCCACCTTTGGCAACCCCTCCTGAGAAGGCTTCAGTGTATGTTTTTTGTTCTTACCATGCTTTATCATCTGTTTTACTCATCACTAGGACGTGCGCCAGTGCTAGAAAGTGTCTGGTGATTGTGGTTTTCTTTCTGCCTTTTGTTTTCTTGTATACTATTTTTGGACTAGGACTTTCTGATGCAGCCCTTCAATTTAACGGAAGCAGCAAGTATGATATTAAACGATTAATTTCCACTTGCCTACAAACTTGTTTGGCTTGCAAAAATGACCTAGAATTAATCGCCTAATAACTTGGCCAATATGAATTTGAAGTTGTAGTGCAAAAGATCTGAGCGTCTGTGGATGCTTGTATAGATTGTAATTTTAGGTATGGAGCCCATAATATATTGCCAGCATTGCTAGTTCTGTGATTAAACTTGTTGCAGTCATCAACTGTACTTGATCGGCTGTTGCTGGTTAGAGATATATCTTATGTTCAGTTGACCTCTAGTTCTTTTGATAGTCGATATCTAGATTTATCCATTTGTTTATTCTAGTTTTTACTTTGTACTCCTATTAATAATTATCGTTTAGAATATTTTTCAAAGACCTTTGAGAAGCAGTTTTTGTTCTTCGCAGCGGATCAAAGATCTTCTCTACATTTATTGGTTTTCTTAAGAGCAAAGACCCGAATGATGGAACAGAACAAGCATTGCTAAATGAACTTAGCTCTTTCAATGATTATCTGAAAGAAAATGTGAGGTCTTCTTTCTTTTCGAGCATAATGTCTGACCTTATTGAGGAAGTTGTATCTGTTATCTTTACCAGTTTGTGAAGAACTGTTGCCTTCAGTTTGTAGCAGCTCGGAAATTCCATTTCTCATTTTTTATGCTGCTTGCTTTTTTCAAAGTGGAATAAATAGTAGATGTTGGTTTATATACTACACCATGGCAGAAAGTTTCCAGATTCAACAAAAAATTTCATAGGAATCAGCCTCGGTAATAAACTCTAGTAATTGGTCCAAGAATTGGCTTATGGGGTGTAAACCACCTAGAACAGACTTACACTTAACCTCAACGTTAAATATTAGAAACTCTCAGGTTGCTGCAAGTAGAATCCAAAGCATGCTTTAGAAGGGCAGAAGGATCTAGTGGTAAGATGTCAAAAGCCTGATTTGTAGAGTGTAGCTAAGAAGTCGCAATCTCTTTGATGTCACTTTAGATCATAGTAAATATCCTTTGAAGGGAAACTGGTTACTGACAATGTGGATATTCGTTTGATTTACCAGCAGATGGATAATCTATGTTACAAGCTTCTTTTGTTTATTCATTATTCTATAATATACTCTGTTTCCGTGTTGGAGAATGAGGACAGTGATAGGATAAATTCAGTACGACATCACTTCCCTAGATATCAAGTACTCTTAAGAACTTATTTAAAAGGTTTCTTTGATTGAATGATGTTGGGCCGAAATGTCAATGTTCAAATCAAGTTTACAATAAGGACCACTCACTCTAATCTACTGAGACCTGTTTAAAATCAGTACTGGCTTAAGTTCAGAAAACAGTTTCTCTTTCTAGAACTATAATTCAGGGATTAACTATTTATTAGCTTAATTCATAACTGCACGAGGTTTGATTTAAATAAAACATCTACTTTTAGCTGTTTGTTTTGTTGGATTGTTTAGTAATAGGGCTTATGGTGATACGGCTTCAGAGTATGCTGCATTGACCTAAATTATATACTCCACTCTCCACTTCGAAATTTGTCTTCTGACTTCTGCTTTTCTTATTCGTCTTAGTTTCTTTCATTTTCTCTCGTTTTCCTCTTTCAATTCCTCTCTTATCACCCTTGTGCTTCTTCATCCATTTTGGATTAAACAATGCAAGGGAAAATATACGCAGTTATCAAATTCACCCTGAAAGAAAGCAGATTTAGGATGTCGTCTTTTTGTGTCATTGTCCTTTGATGCTTGTGTATTTTGTCTATTTAATATCTTTTTGTCCGAGCATTATAGAAAAACCAATTGAAATGCATAAATCTTTGACACTTGCTTTTTTTTTTATTCATTTAAGGGCCCTTTTATCAACGGAAAAGAGGTTTCTGCTGTAGATCTATCACTTGGACCCAAGTTGTATCATCTAGAGATTGCTTTGGGGCATTTTAAAGATTGGTCCGTTCCAGATTCCCTTCCATATGTGAAGTCTTATATGAAGGTATGTACATGTATAATATGAGCAAAAACAGTAGAGATATCTTTTAATCACATGTCACTGAAAACTTCCACTGCTACTGAGCACGATATTCATCTTAATCAAAACTGAATTCACGACTCTTGCTCTTGAATTTGTCTGAAGTATTTAAACTAATTTGGTCCACATCCATTTTATGGTGGCATGACTTCGAGATATTTGCATTAGATTTGGAAAAATGTATATTATCATCTGAGTATATATCACTTGTTATTAAAGTTTTATGATAATTTCTTTTTATCTGGAGAAAACCATCCATGCCCACCAGGGGCTGGGGACATGGATCCCTGAAAAGTTTTCGACCTATTAAATGATTTGTGCAGAAAACGATTAGTAAGTTTATGCAGATAGCCTGGTGATGTCCTTTTTGTGAATAGTTCTCCATAACTGGATGCATAATAGTAATTTAAAGTGGCAATTATTGGATGCAGGAATGGTATATATTAGAGTGATCTTATTGCTTATTAAACAAAAAATTTGAACAAATGTGGTATGAGATTAACAATGCAGAAGGAACTTCTGGTAGGACTATAACCGAAGAGTATTCTATGTTCCTAACTTCCTAACACTGCTGAATTTTTGACATGCAGAGTTTATTCGCACTGGATTCATTCGTTAAAACTAGTGCCATGAAAGAAGATGTCATTGCAGGTTGGCGGCCTAAAGTATTGGGTTAAGCTTGACTTGCTACTGTCTCTCTCTGTGGGATACGGCAGCCTGCAGGTTTATATATTATGTTGACATTCTGTACCATAATCAAGTCGATGTTTCCTCTAATCCTGACTTCTGTATTTACTGTGAAAAAAGAGGACAGTAGGATGAGTACATAGACCGGGTGCTTAGAATTTGCAGTGTCGAAGCCAGTGTCATGTGGGAACCCACACTTACCAGTGTGTTTTGTTTGTGTGTGTGTGTAAGACAGCTTGGTGTATTTAAATGCTAAGGCAAATCTTGGAGGATCTCAACTTTTCTGATTTCTCTGTTCGCTACAACAATGTTAATGAGATCATATTGGGCCAAGGCTGATTTTGTCCTTCTAAGTCGTAGCAGCCGTGCTCCGCCTTGTGGTAAAGTGATTTTTGAGTAGAACGGTGAATTGATAATACATAAATATCATTGATTGATAGGTGGACTCATTCTAGAAACACAATGAGGATTCATTTCGTTTGCATTCAGAGATCAAATTTCGTGATTCATCAAATAAACATGCTTTTTCAATCATAGATAATTTATGATCAACTGGAGTAAAGATATTTGCATGTACCGGTAACCTCTACCCTATATAACTCCTTAAAAATAGAAACTAGCATCATATATGAGGTGGTCTTGTGAATCCAAATGATATCCATCACCATGGCCACTTTGTCAACCATCAAAAACTATCAAAATCCAGCCTTTCAGAAAGCTATCTACTGGTCCCTCCAGAACCCCATAATTTGGTGGCCTCCGATTGCTTCCCCTGAAAATAACGCAAGTACTTATGATAACCAACTTCCATACTCATCTCATGCCCAACCCTTGTTCACCCATGAACGAAAATCGACCGCTGAAAACCAGCCGCCCCTATTCGAGTTCGACAAATACATGGCCATGAAGAAAAAGATCGTAGACAAAGCATTGGATGAGGCATTGTCCTTGGAACATCCCAATCGCCTTCAGCGAGGCAAAGCGAAAATATACCCAGTTTTATGCCTTGCCGCGTGGGAACTAGTTGGCGGAGACAGGTCATTTGCAATCCCAACAGCTTGTGCTATTACAATGGCCGAAGCAATGTCACTTATTCATGATGACCTTCCTTGCATAGACAACGACGACTTTTGCCATGGAAAGCCTTCAAACCACAAGGCCTTCGGCGAAGAAAGGCCCTTGCGTTTCAACATATAGCAAGTAGTTAAAACACGATGAAAGGCATTGAAGCGTTTGATGCATTTTTGAGCTTGCTTCGGCAATTGGGTCATCCGGCTATTGTAGGGCAGTTTATGGACATTTATAGTGAGGGTAAAGATGTGACCTTAGAAGGGTTGGAGTACATAGTTGTCCAAAAGACTGCACAGTTTGTACAGGCTTTAGCTGTTTGTGTAGCAATAATTGGAGGTGGGAATGAAATTGAAGTGCAAAAGTTGAGAAAGTTTGCTTGGTTTTGAGGTTTGTTGGTTCAAGCTGTGAGTGATATTTTGTACGTCACAAAATCGTGAGAAGAATTGAGAAAAACTGCCTAGATTTGTTAAGCGACAAGGTGACTTATCCGAAGCTTATGGGAATTGAAGGAGCAAAAGAACTTTGCTGGCAGGTTGGTGGCTCAAGCATTAGAAGAGCTTGCACATTCTCATGCTCTTAGAGCGGCTCCATTGTATGCTTCAGTTAGCTATGCTTATTGCCAATTATAAACATGCCGAACAACCAAATTTTCATGTAAATAATGTTTTTTTTCCCTTTCCTCTTTTTCAATATGTTTGTTTAAAGTTTGTGATTTGGTGTTTGAACAAGTACTTGGAAAAAGATTTGGGGTGGTCTTTATGCCTTGTGACAGATATAGTGATTTTGCTACTGTCGTGCTAAACAAAATGGCGAATCAACCACTATATATCAAACTAAATCCGAAATGTTAATGTTTCTACGGCTCAATCTCCCATGATCAAATGTGAACTGTGAATAAGCTATACAATATCAGTCTTTATATTAAATTACAAAATCGTTCCGAAGGACTTAGCTAAAATCACTCAGTTCCAATTACATAGCTAAATTTCTATCTTGGGTCTGACCCGACCCAACCCAGGCTCCTCCAATAATTGGCTATTCAAGCTAAAATCGCACTAAACAACCGACCCGAAATCGGGAGGCAACCTTGGAGCAGCGGAAACGCTGATCCAATAAAGGCGGGTTACCCTTGAGTTTAATTTGATACAGTTGGACATAACTTTGGCCTATAAAATTGATAATGTCCTGCTTGCTTGCACATAATTTTATGCAAGAGTACTGACAGTATCTTTTTGCACGTGAGGATCATGCGTGCTTTTAATTACTCCATACAAACTACGTGCTTTCCATAGTGCATTGAAATTCTGATTCTCTGGATTGAAAACAAAGAAAATAACATTGAAGGAATTGACTAACCCTGGTGGGGGATTTGCCAAAATGCCTCCGATGACTAAGTCAGAAATGTATCTTGGAACTTACGTGGCGGATTTTGTGATTGCCTTGAATAGTGAATGTTTAGCTCTATTTATTGAGGTTGTGGGAGGAATGTTTCTTTTGCATTGTCATTATGACAATTAAACAGGATTAAATGCACTTTATGATTGTGTGATCTCCGAGGAAGCTCTCGAGATGTTGTGGTCTCCTGAAGGGATCTCTTGAGGAGAGGTCACTACAAGAAAAAAGTACTTAGACGACAACCCATGTTGATGACAAAAAAAAAAAATTTGTCGTTATGCCGACAAAATTTATTGTTTGTCGTGTAAACATTTGCACCAAATTCACCTCTTGGCGCCAATTATTCAGTGACAAAGTGGGGTCTTTGCCTACAAAATGGTTTGCCGGCCCATAAATTTTATTTAACAAATCCACTTTTTGTCACCTAACCAATTGGCGGGATTTGTGGAAAAAAAAAAAGCGATTGGCGGGATGTTTTTCAGAACATACGACGACAAAAGTAGGCATTTCGTCGGGTGATGGATAATTTTCAAATAAAATTTTTCTTCCCAAATAACTTTACTCTTTCGCCTGTCCTCTTCACTCTTTTGCTCAAGTCTTTCGTCTTCTTCACCGAATCGAGTCCGGCTGGAAGTCAACGGTGATACGATGTCGTTGAAGCTCTTTCGCTCTTAGTCTTTCGTCTTCTTCACCGAATCGAGTCCGGCTGGAAGTCGAGGGTGATACGATGTCGTTGAAGTTCGGCTGATGTCGTTGAAGCTCTTTCGCTCTTAATCTTTCGTCTTCTTCACCGAATCGAGTCTGGTTGGAAGTCGACGGTGATACGATGTCGTTGAAGCTCTGTCGAATTCATTGTTTATGCTCGGTAATTTGTTCTATGCTCTGTCGTTGAAGCTTTTTGGGTTTTTATTTGTTGGGTTTGTTTTTTATTTGTTAATTGTTGTTAATTGTTGAATTTTAGGGTCGCTTGTGTTGATTTGAGCTCAGTTGTGGTTAGTGTGTAGTTAGAGAGAAATTAGGGATTTTGAGATTAAATTGTGATTATTTCATTCATTCATCATGGGCTCAAGCAAGATGAAATGGTGAATTGTATTTGGGATTAAATTCAGCTTTTGGTTGTCTGGTGTTTCAGGTCAAGCTCTCTGAATACATTGGGAAGAAGTATGTGATTCTCTTCTTCTACCCATTGGACTTCACATTTGTTTGTCCTACAGGTTCATTTTCACAATCAGCAATGCATACAAGTTTCGATTCTTACTAAATGGTGAATTCACTTGTTTTTAACCATTCGTGTTAGAGATCATTGCTTTTAGCGATCGTCATGCCGAATTTGAGGAGCTCAACACAGAAATCTTGGGTGTTTCAGTTGACAGTGTGGTAAGTCATACCGTAATGTGCTTCAAAAAGCCCTTATTTCGATTTTTAAACTTTTTCATGATGTTTTGATTAAAGGGCCTCTGTTTTTGGTCATTCATTGTCCATTCGTATCTGCTGCATTGCCTGTTTGCCCCACATGCCACAAGAAGTTAATAGTCTGCATATGTTTTGGTGTATTGCAACATATTGCAAAAGGTCAATAAGCTGCACATCCACATGTTATTAGTGCTAAGATTCGCCTTGTACCATCTATGGCAATTCATCCAATGTTTAAATTGGACTATGGTTCCATTCGGAACTGTTAATTTCGGTTATTGAGTCTGATAACAATGGTTATCAGCTGTAATGTTGTCAGCCTTGTTTAGCTAGTGGCCCTTTCATTTAGAGGTGTCTTTCTGAATTATGTGAACTTCAGTTTGTTGAATGTTGTATAGACTTAACATTTCAGTTTGTTGAATGTTGTATCGACTTGACGCTTTAGTTTGTTAAATGTTGTATCAACTTGACTTGCTTTGTATATATAGGAAAGGAAGCTACTATATGAGCTGAACATATAGCAGCTATATTTTCATTAGAAGAAATGTCTGGTGGGGTATGTTTGAACGTGGTTTGAGGGATTACTTGGTTGAGATGCTGGTCAAGGGAAATTTGTACTTACTGGTGAAGGAATTTGAAATTTGTTTGACTGCTTATCTATTTATCTTGAGTCTTGACATTTGTTCCATTTTCACGGTTGTTCTCTGTTTGGATTGCTCTTGGAAACCCACTTATTTTGCTGACAGTTGTTTTCATTTTTACTGCTAGTTTCTGTTATTTTCATGGGTTTCTTGTATTCATTGTGATTCATTTTTTAACACATTTATTTTACTGCCACTTTGTTACATTTTTCATGGTTGTTCTTGGTTTGGATTGCTCCTGGAAACCCACTTATTTTACTGGCAGTTGTTTTCATTTTCACTGCTAGTTTCTGTTATTTTCATGGGTTGGTAGTGTTCATTGTGATTAATCTTTTGAACCCTTTTTGGGTTTCTATCAATGTGAGTTGCAGAGCAACATGTGAGGCCATACTATGCTAGCTCCTCTGAGTCTCCTTCAAAAGTTGCACGGGTTTCTCCTTATCAAGGCCCTTCATCTGCTCCTCCTTATGGTATCCCTCCAGTTCGGCTTTTCGACAGCCCTCAGCCGTTACCTCAACCTCAAGGTCTGATCTTTTCACTTTCTTAGTAGTATATTTATGATCAATTATCTATTTTACAGCCATTATTCTTGTTAGTATAGGTGAGAGTTTCGCTTATCAGTCCCAAGTTGTAGAGCAACCGAGAGACAATGGGCAGGAACTGCTAGAAGCTCTGGGTGAACTTGAGTTCAGGAGTTGGTTTCTAATACTAAATTATGCTGGAGAGCATGGGTAAGTTTGTTCCCTTTTGTGATTATCGCTCTCAGTTCTTGTTTATCTTTTAATTAGTGGTTTACCATGATCTTTGCTACCTGGTTTTGCCTCTTGTCCTGCTCTACTTGTTTAATTAGTTCTAGGCTTCACATAGTTATACAAGTTAAATACTGATATCAGCCGAAACCGTATCCTGTACTATATCGGCCTGATGACCTTTTCATGTTTGCCTTGTATTGTAGACTTTTGATTGGGATACCGGAAAAGCAAACTTCTATCAGTGTGAAGCCTCTATGGATGGGAGCTACAAATTAAAGGTTTGTACTTTTGATCCCATATAGGTTGTAATTGCATGCTCAGAAGGAGGAAAAGTTGATAGGTTACTGAAAGTAATCAGTTATTCTTGTTGGATCTTGTGGAAGGTCCAACAAGATGTAATCAGTGCTATTTGGATTTCTTTTGAAGATGTAATCACCACATTGAGTTTTGCATGATGAACAAAGTGGTGTGTTCAGTAAGGTGGTCTGGAATGACCATGATAGCATTGGCATTTCTTCATGGCAATCAACTGTGTTTGGTGGGGGTTATTTATATGTGTGTATTGAAGTAAAAATCCTTTTGATTTGCATTGATTTAATATGAGTTCCAGCAATTTTTTGAAACAAAGTTCTTGTTTGTAAGGTTCTGCTAATATTCTATGCTTACTGGAAATACATTGTTAAATAACACATTGTATCCTTGTCTTGTATGATTTATATAGAAATTTTGCTTGGATTCATCTAGTAAATGGACTTTTGGTGCGAATCTTTATGCTTCGTTTGTTGGATTGAATCAGCATATAGGCGTTTTTGTGCTAGTTGCTTGCTCAAGTTCTTATGTGGTCTGGATTGAATCCGGAGATGAAGAAATTAGTTTACACAGTGATGAGGAAGAAAGTGATGAAGAAAGTGTTGACAGTGAATGGAGTGGTGATGATAGTTGCTATGATGATGATTAGATTAGTAAGGGAAGACTCTCTTAAGCTTTTCATTTGGTAGAACTTGGGTGTATCTATTGTAAAATATTTTTCATGCACTTTATCATTAGGTGTATTGTACTATTCGTGTACAATTCCGGTGACATTAACTACATAAATATGATGTTTTTTTTTTGTGAAATTAGTTAATTTTGTAGTAGATCTAGGTGGTCTAATGAAAGCTGTGTCAATTAGATTCCTCATATAAAAGCCTAAAATGGAATGACTTGTCACTATAAGGTTTAGACGATAAATCATTTTGTTGTGAAAATTCAACATATTTGTCACCAAAAGATCACCAAGGTGACAAATCATTTCGTCGTGGCAAGTTTGTCCAGACAAAAATGGTTTTGTCACGCAAAATATCCAAAGATGACAAAAAAGTTTTGTCACGCAAGTTTTGTCCCGACGAAATGGTTCGTCGTAAAGTGTTCTCTCCACGATTTCTTTTGTGGGCTCATATTTGTCGTTGGAGACTTTAGACAACAAAAAAATGAATTTTGTCGTCTAAAACCTTTCCTCTCGAGCTTTGCTCTACAAACCTCCCGACGACCAAATTTCGTCGTCTAAGTACTTGGGTGACAAAAATGACCTTTCCCGACAAAATGTTTTTGTCGTCTAAGTACTTTTTTCTTGTAGTGGGTGATCTTCGTAGTGATCTCCCGCAGGTGGTTTACTTGGACTCTGAATGATCTCTTAAGGGCTGTTGATCTCGTGATCTCTCTTTGACCAAGATGACGGCGTAACGGTTCGTAATCTCCATCAAGGGTATGCTCGTCCTTTCGGGGTTAGAATTCACATGATACGTTCTGATGGGTCGAACTTATTTTGGGTTCCACACGTAGCATTCATAAATATGTCATTTTTCAGTGTCTCATGTACGTACCTTACTATCTTATATAGTTGTTTATTTTCGGATTATATACAAAATTATCTGCCACGTAAGCCCACTTTTGGATTCCAATCTCCAGTTGGCATGTGGTACCTACTCTACTATCCTTATGTATGAAATTGTCCGGTAATGAGGCCTATGTTATTGATTGATAGGTAGGTAGACTTATTCTTGGAACGCAATGAGATTCATTTATTAATTTAGTGAACAAGTTTTGTAATTCACCAAATAATCATGCGTTTCTTGTGTCATTGATATGTAACACTGGAGGATAATTTATAATCAACCTAGACTTGGCATGTACCATGACAAACAATGATTGCTGACAAAAAGGCATGGTTTCCTCTACTCTATTTATTCCATAAAAATAGAAGCTAGCATCATACGAGGTTGTCTTGTGGATCCAAATCAATTCTATCACCATGGCAGCTTTTTCAACCATCAAAAGCTATGAAAATCCAGCCCTTCTCACCAGAAACCTCTATATCGGTCCCTCTAAAACCCCAAAATTTGGTAGCCTCCGATTGCTTCACTTGCAAACCAAGGCCAGTAACCAACTTCCAAATTACTCTCAAGTCCAACCCGTGTTCACCCATGAACGAAAATCGACCACTGACAACCAACCGCCCCTCTTCGATTTTGACAAATACATGGCCATGAAGAAAAAGATCATAGACAAAGCATTGGATGAGGCGTTGCCTTTGCAACATCCCAATCGTCTTCTCGAGGCAATGAGATATTCACTTTTCGCAGGACAGAATCGAATATGCGCGGTTTTATGCCTTGCCGCATGCGAACTAGTCGGAGGAGACGAGTTACTTGCAATCCCAACAGCTTGTGCTACTGAAATGATGAAGGCCTCATTTGCTATTCATGATGACCTTCCTTGCTTAGACAACGATGACATGCACCAGGGAAAGCCTTCAAACCACAAGGCCTTTGGCGAAGCAACCGCTCTTCAAACCGGGGATGCTCTTCACTCCTTTGCGTTTCAGCACATAGCAAGTAGTTATAGCACAATGAAAGAAGTTGAAGACGGACAATTGTTTCGATGCATTTCTGAGCTTGCTTCGGCAATTGGGTCATCAGGCTTGATTGCAGGGAAGTTTATGGACATTTATAGTAAGGGTAAAGATGTGACCTTAGAAGAGTTGGAGTACATACATCTCCAAAAAACTGCAAAATCTGTACAGGCTTTAGTTGTTTGTGGAGCAATAATTGGAGGTGGGAATGAAATTGAAGTGGAAAAAATGAGGAAGTTTGCTCAGTTGTTAGGTTTGTTGATTCAAGTTGCGAATGATATTTCAGATGTCACAAAATCATCTGAAGAATTGGGAAAGACTGCCGGAACGGATATGCTAAACGACAAGGTGACTTATCCGAAGCTTATGGGGATTGAAGGAGCAAAGAATTTTTCTGGCGAGTTGCTGACTCAAGCGTATGAAGAGCTTGCATACTTTGATGCTGTTAGAGCGGCTCCTTTGTATGGTATAGTTAACTATATCTATCACCACTATTAAAAGAACAGCAGTAAGCATGCCCCAACAACCAAATTTGCTTGTTTGTTTAATTTCATGTAAAAATGTTCTTTTCCATTTCCTCATTTTCATGTATGTTCTACTTGATAGTAGCAGTACTGCGCACTCTTTCTTTTCATGTATGTTCTACTTGATAGTAGCAGTACTGTGCACTCTTTCTCTCATATAATGAGGTTTTAGGCCCCCGGATTGTATTGTTGTATCTCTCTTCTTTGTATTTCTTTATTTGTTGCTACCCCAAACCATTCTAATGAAGTTGCATATATTAGATAAAAAGAAAAATATTATATGTTTACAGTATGTGATTTTATGTTTAAACAAGTGACTTGGAAGAAGATATGGGGTCGTTGTGCAAAAGGCAGTTGTATCAATGAATTGTAAAGAGTATAGACTAATATGAATAATTAGCATCTGTTTTCACGGTACTATTAAAAAACTACGAAGAAAATTTTATTTACACTTTAATTTTTAATGAATATACCCTATTGTTAATTCACCCCTTAACAACTTTTTTTCAAATAAAATATCTCAATGCACCTCAAATGTTACCCAAACTACCTTCAATGAAAAAGCAAACTATGTGCACCTCCTCCCTATTTTGAATTCACCCCTCATTATGAATTCACATACTTTTTATTCATTTTCTTTAAATTATTTTTTTTATAAATAGAGTTCTTTGAACTCATTATGAATTTGTGAATTTTGGTCTTGTTTTAATTCAAATATACAAAACCAAGTGATTGGCTCTGTTTCAAATGGTGGCTTTGACTCACGCGATTGAACGAGAAGGATAAGCTTCAAACAAATTTCACGCATCGAAAAGAAAGACAAAGAAAAATGCAGTGAAAAGCAAGAATCTGAAGACACACCGAATTACAAAGAAAGACGACGCCGGCGAGGATTCAATCATATTCAACTTCAAGAATTTCAACTCAAATTAAAACTCACTAATTCAAATTATACCTCTTGTTGACAATCTGCATTGAGTATTTCTTAATCCATCTTCAATCAAAGAGTGATTTTTCATGTGTTTGCTTAGTTAGGGTTGGATGATTTGAAGAAGATGAAACTTAAAGACAGGTTATTGAATAGCTGTAAGGAATTAAGATTATAATCAAGGTTGCACTAATAAAACAATTTTTAAGTTATCATAATATTTTGTGTTTATTAGTAATTTTAGACAAGGTTATCATAGTCTTTTTCTATTTAAAACCAAAATGGGATGAATTCATTGAAAATTGGGGTGCAAATAAAATTTCCCAAACAATAATCCACTCTAGCTTATATCTCTTCTCCAAGCCAACATTACTATGCACTCTTTTTTTTTTTTTTGAGAATGTATTACTATGCACTCTTAACAATTCATTGATGCATCTTTCCGTTTGTCCTAAAACGAAAACCTATACTGGAAAATAAAATAGTTATCAAAGGAGTTAAATTTCAGTATATTACTTTAATGTAAACTATCAAGAATCTGATAAAACCAAGTCATCTATTCTCATAATGAATCCGTAGAGAAACTCCTTTTCTATAAATAAAGACTATGATGGCTCTTCACATGAGGTGTAATACCTCTTCGTAGGGTCCCAACTCTTGATTAAGAGTTGCTAATTTAGCAACCATTAGATTAATCCATACCAATAATCTAAGGTACAACAAATCTAGTTGGACAAAAATTGATACCAAACTAATTTGTCATTTTTTCAGAATACGAACCGTATATCAAAAAGAACTTACTTATATATTTAAGTGAAAACTTGGGTGATTCTAAGGTTGAGGGTACTTAGGAAAAACAAGTATATTTTCCAAAAATGTTATTAATGAATTAAAAATAAATTATCTCTTAAGTGATGGAAATTTAGTAATTTAATTCATTGAGAAAAGAGAACTAAAAATTGCATATTGTATAGAAAATTTGTATAGATTCAATTTGGGAAATTTATTTACACCCAAATCTTTAGTGAATACTCCACAATTTGGTTTTTAATAGGAAAATACTATTTTAACATGATCTAAATTTACCAATGAGAACAAAATATTTTTCTACCTTAAAAATTGTTTATGATCTTACACCCCGATTATATTTCTCATGGCATTCAACCTCCTTCTCAAATTCATCTTCTTTAACTTCTCAAATCCTAACTAGTAAATCTATGGATGAAGTCGAAAAAGCTACTTATAAAGCTTTGACAACAGCTGCTCCCCCCACCCCAAGAAATCATAAAATAGTAATAATAATAATAATAATAATAATAATAATAATAATGAACCTCCCCTTATCCACGCTGGATCTTTGGGAAGCCCCCCCTATATGCACAATGGATCTGTCTTAACAAAATATCTACAAAAATACACAATAAGAGATGAATTCATAATATAAAGGATTTAAAGAAAATATACTAGTTGTTCAACATGCTCATAATAAATTTAAAGAAAAGAAATCAAAATTATGGGTGAATTCATAATAAGGGAGGTGTAAATTCATAATATGGAGGTTGAGCTCAATATTTAGTTTATTTTATCATTAAGGCTAGTTTGGATAACATTTAGGGTATATTAAGATATTTTGTATAATACGAAAAATTAATATGGGGTGAATTAATAGTTGAGAGCATAAACTAAAAATTGGAGTGTGAATAAAATTTCTCATTCAATTTTCATGCAAGCACAATAATAAAAAAATTATATTTTCTTTCCCGCGTGTACTAAGATTTTAATTATAATTATACAAGAGATTAGTGATCCTAGGACTTGGTGGGAGAGCTTATTTATAGTTTATGGCCCTCACGCCCTGTTGTCCATGCCAGGTCCATGGCACTTTTAAGTCTTTTATGACCCACTTTTATAGGTGAAACACCTTAATATGGATCCGTAAAAATGTGGTCTCCCCTAGGGCTAGGAGGTGTTCTTAGAATTAGTTAAATTTTATTTAAACTTGGTAATCAATGGCAGAATCAAGACATTTTTTCCGATGGCTACATAAAATTATTAGTTTGAACTTTGATGATCAAATATATATATTTTTTTATGTATACCAACATTCACTATTATTTTCGTAGAATATAACATCTAATTATGATTTTGTAACCAAAACTTATTCTTGAATATACATTCAACATAAAAAAAAATTATATATATAACAAAGAAAATGTAGTAATCGAATACATTTGATAAAAGAACGTTTGTTTGTTATTCTATAGAATACAATAGGTTTTTGGTTGGAAGTAGTAGGCTAGGTGAATTGTTTTTGGATTTGAGTAAAAAATTGGAATGTGTTATATAAGATATATTCAAAATTTTTTACTTGGATAAATTATAAATGTAGGGGATTAAAAAGTAAATTTGATCAAACTTTCACTGGATTCTAGCCCACCTTAGCCTTGTGAGTAGTTTCGTCATTGCTGGTAATAGTAAGTTTGTTGCATGGTAGTTGTTTTTCTTTAGGGTAAGACCCGCAATTTAGATTAAGATCCGTTTCATCACTTACTAACTCCCCTTTGGACTCTAGTGGATCATCAGGCCTCTAATGTCAGCAACATGTGCATGGTTTTATATTAAAATATGTCATTTTCTTAGTCGTTTGGTTATATTATATATGACTCACTTTTTGTGAAGCATATATAGAGGACTTTGGAATCAATGTTGAATTTTGATTAAATCGTAGACTTATACTCTTGATGAATCTCTGTCCATTTGCAAAAGAAACAATATTGAGAAAGGGAGATCTAAATTAGATAAAACTTTCAAGGAAACGAAACTAAAATTAGTACTTCATCAGTGAAGAGGCCAAGAACCTAATTAGGTAGGTGTACTTGTGACCTGAATAGGGGTGGTATGTAAAAGGTGGTTCCTAAATTTCCACCGAAAAAAAAATATCCTATTCTTCGTTGATGCCTTAATATTATCCAGACCTAGTTTATCTCCTTGTTCTCTGTGCTTTTGCTTATTTTTCGTACAGTCCTGATAAACAAATTACATGCGATAAAGATTGTATAAGTTGGTTTGTTTATTCCTTACACCAATTATCATCGGCGAAAACCCACCGCCAATTAGTATGAAACAAAAACTGAACAACTCATTACGCCTGTCTATTGGCAATATAGTTGGCTAAATAATACAACGGAACAGCCTTATCCTTATCAAAGTGGCCAAGCTCTTCTTCTGCTTTAACCACCAACTCGGCAGCAAAATTCCTCGCCCCTTCAATCCCCATCAGCTTCGGATACGTCGCCTTCTCGGTCACCAAGTCTTTCCCGGCTGTCTTCCCCAATTCCTCGGACGATTTCGTCACGTCCAAAATATCATCCACAACTTGAAACAACAGCCCTATACACCTCGCGTACTTCCTCAAACTCTCCACCTCGCCTTCGTCCCCTCCACCAATCATCGCTCCGCAAACCACCGAAGCTTCTAGAAGCTTCGCGGTTTTATGCACGTGTATGTACTCCAACTCTCGTAGCGTGACTTCTTTCCCTTCACTATCAATATCCACCATTTGGCCAGCCACGAGGCCTAATGACCCGACAGCCGAACCAAGCTCGGCAATGGCCCGAACCACGCGTTCGGAGGGGACCACTTTCGGTGTCTTAGTCGCTATGTGCTCAAAGGCAAGCGACAAAAGTGCATCGCCAGCTAGAATTGCAGTTTCTTCCCCGAAAGCCTTGTGATTCGTGGGCTTTCCTCTGCGAAGATCGTCGTTATCCATACAAGGGAGATCGTCGTGGACAAGTGACATGGTGTGGACCATTTCAACCGCGCAAGCTGTCGGGATGGCAAGCGACTCGTCCCCTCCTACTAATTCGCACGAAGCAAGACATAAAACGGGGCGAATGCGCTTCCCGCTGGCCAAAAGCGAGTACCTCATGGCCCGGTGGATTTTCTTTGGGTATTGCAAAGGCACGGCCTCGTTCAACGCTTGGTCAACTTTCTTTGCCTTCATGACCATGTACTCATCAAATTGGAAAATGGGCAGTTTGGTAACTTCGTGGGGTTTGGTTGTGAGGAATGGCTGGACTGAAGAGGAGTCAGCTGCAACTTGTGTGTTTGTGGCCTTGATCTTCAAGGGAGTGAATCTCAAGCTACCAATTGATGATGGCGTTCTATTGGCCCTAGGGCTTCTGAGAAGGCCGTGCATTTGGGGTGGATTTTCATAGCTTGGGACGGTCGAAGAAAGAGCCATTGGTATTGGGGCAAATGGAATTGCTTGGTGGGTGATGAATTGTGACTATGGGTGTTGGATTATAAACTTGTAAGTAGGAGAGATTAGTCCATCAATTAATAAAGTATTAAAGATGCTGTTCAAGGTGTCAATTCTATAGCTCAAGGTTATTCCTTTTGATCTGGCTTGGACTCTTGTGTAGTAATATTGTCTCATTTGGCCTCTAACCTATTTTAATCACATGTAATCATTTTACTATTTAATCATATTTGTCTGTTTATAGACGCTTTTGGATCATTTCGTGGTTATGTGTTGTAATTAATCCTAAACTTACAGTTAACATGCGTCGTTGTTCTCTGACGGTTTTAGAGGAACGTTGTTATGGAAGACAAAAAGGCTCTTCTACTTGTTTTGTCTTATTTGCTGTATATATTCTATAAGTTGATTCCAAACGTGTGTATAGGTTGTCCACGAGATTAGTGTGTAACCGAAAATAATTTCGCTCAATTAGAGCATGGCAAGTGGATTTGTGTTTGGAGTGGATAATATTGCCCTTGATAGTTTTCAAGAATCACTAAATCATATTTAACGGGCCACATAAAATAAGTGCGGCCTAAACCTACAATTAAGCAGATCAAATAACCCACCTTCGGGCCTGTGCTCTACACATGCAAGTTAGCCAGCTCCGCGCTGGTACACCGACATGCATGCAGGCTACTCAGCCTTCCGATGATCGCCTATACGCAGACCACTTACCATTAAATGCCTTTACTCACCATAAAGCACATTAATCTCCATTAAGTGCATTCATCACCATTTGAATGCCCCATATGGACATGCCAATGGAATAGTAGATACCTCAATACATCATTAAAGGTAATTACAATGCCCTCTACACAACTGAGGCTGTGTTTGGTTCGTGGAAAAGAATTGATGGGAATGAAATTAGAATTGATGGGAATATGATTACTGGGAATAAATGGAAGGAATGAGAAAAAGAAACTTATTACGTTGTTTGGTTATGTTGACTGAGGAATGAGAAAATGAATGAGAATGTTTGTTGCAATTAGAAATAAATATATTAATTTTACTATTATGTCCTTACTTTTATTTTAATATGGATGATTTTTTTAGGGTTAAATAATAAAAATGAAGGTTATACTTTGTTTCCGTGGGTCCGGGAATACAAATCCCACTTCTAAGTTGGGTTTAATTTTTCATTACCATTCACATCAGTCCTACCAATTTTTATGTGGGCCCGAGAATGGTTTTTGATTCCCAACCCCATTTCTTATTTCCCAAACGTGGAAATGGGAATGGCTTTCTCATTCCCATCTCCAAAGAAGCCAACCAAACGTAGCCTAAGACTTCAAAATCCTTTTCTAACTTAGGCATCAAAGGGCCTTTGGCTAACCCAACCGGTGTTAGTTCACTCCCTTTGTCATTTTCTCTGTTCTTTCCTGTTTTGGTCGCCATTCTACAAGGTCTATGAAATTTGCTCAAACAATTAGATCCTCGGATGAAACCACCAAAATCCCCTCAAGCTTGCATGAGCCAAAAATCCATGTTGGTTAGGATGCGGAAGTCCAAATTTTGTAAAAAACCGGATTTTGTTTGAACTGCACCCGTCATAAATACCTCTAATTATTTTCGACGATAGTTAGTTTCCATCATAAATACCGCTTCCGATGATAATGTAATTTTATTGTAAATTGAGTTGGCGCCAACTCTTCTTGCCAAACACCAACTATTTGTGATGGCATAGAATGCCTTTTCTGAGGACATTTAAAGTTGTCGGAACAAAATTGCATACCAATGACATATTTTCGATAGCCATAGTTTTCAAGTCAGTAAAAGAGCATTTTACGACGGTATTATAGGCCCTTGGAAAAGTTTGGTCAAAAAAAGTTGTTTTTTTTCGTTTGTGAGTCCGACTACAAGAGCCAACGAAAGTCTCTCCATGCGGGTGGTGGTGTAAAGGCAATGCACAGGAGGGGCTGGGTGGGGGGTGGGGGATGGCGGTGCATGAAAGTATCTCCAACAACGAAATCAGAGTCGCAAGCCGTAACATCCTCTTCCTTGCAAAATTTTATGTATATATATACTAGAGATGACGAATAGTATTTAGAAATCTAGTTGTATTTTTCCTTATTGGGAATTTGTTACCGGCAAGATTGTACGAAACTAGTACACATGATACGAACTCCTACGACCATTTGTGCGTTTAGATCTTGGAAGCCCTTTATGTCGTAACCTTACACATAATGCAGTATTTTCGGAGACTTAAAGTACAAATCGATATTTTGTAAACAAACATAGCGTTAAGAAATACGTAAGTTATCTTTTATCTAAAACTTAAGTTATGCAAGTGGTTGTTTACATTTTCAGTTTTTCAGAGTTTTTTATTGGTACGTTGTAAACGTCTAAATAAACCAGTTTAGGCTTGATGACTATTGTGAATTTTACGTTAACATTTTTGGTTTCAGTTTAGGCTCAACTATAGCAATGTGAACACTCAAATTTGAACTCTTGAATCATAAAGCATTCAAACCAACAAAAGAAAGCAGCTGAGTTTCAATTTAATAATTTGATGCATAACTGACCATGCGATTACCCAATTGTGCAAAGGAGATTAATTTGCAGGACAAAACTAGGTACTCGCATTTACCCAAATTGCATCTAATTTTTGTCACATACTTATGAACAGCTTCGTTGGCTAAACCGTTATTAATGGATCACAAGATGATCAATATTTATATGTCCTTGTCTAACCTTCTCTTAGACTGTCAGAAATTTGAGCTTCAAGTGTTTAGTAACGGGATTTTGTTTTGTCAATTATTTTGGTGAGCCTTCTTTTTTTGGATCAATTTCTGTCTGGCTATATTACCAGATTCACCAAAAAACCAAAACCTAGCCGCCGCCGCTCTCTCTCAAAAAACCCCAAAACCAAAAACCCCCCTGCTGCCGCCGGCCCCTTGGCTTGCCTTGGGGTCGGCCGGCCACCCTTCCTCCTCCTTCTAGGTCTGATATCCTTCTCCCCTAGTTTAACCCTCTTCGTGGGGTGAGTCGCGGGGGATTGTAGTTTTTTTTTTCATGTTTTTGCTTTTATGTGTTTTGCAGGCTTCTCGTTTGAATAAAGGTGTGCAAATCATTGTCTTGCACAAGGCGAATAATGGAAGATCTAAGTTCGGTTTTAACTTATTTGGTCTGTTGTGATGGATTCCATCTAGTGGCGGCAGGTGTAATTTTATTTCCGATTGTTTTGATAGGCATCGAATCTCGATATTTGCCTTGCTTGGCCGGTGTTTTTTCAGGTTTTGGATTTAGCAGGTTCAGATCTCACTCGTCCTAGTTGCTGCTTGTGCAGTGGGTGAGATCTAGTGGCGGCTTGTGCAGTTTCGGGTTTCCCTTCTACCAGGCTTGGCCGGTTTTGTTTGCTTAATCCGAGCCAGTGGCGGCTTGTGCAATTGTCAGATTCAGACTCCTTGAAGGGCTTCGGGATTCAGGTTCACCATGCTTTGGGTTTTTTGTTTGTTTGGTTTGGTTGGTGTTTTGTTTTTGTTGTTGTGGGGGTTTTTTTTTTGTTTTTTTTTTTTTTTTTTTTTCTTTTCCTTTCTCCTGTTCCTTGGCTTCCTCCTCCCTCCTCTTTTTGTTGTGGTGGGTGGGCCCCTGTGTGGGGGGTTCTCCTTTTTTCTTTTTTTTTGTTTTTTCTTCTTTTTTGTTTTTTTCCCCCGCCCCCTTTTTTATTTTTTTTTTTTTTAAAAAAAAAAAAAAAAGTGTTTAGTAACGGATATAGGGGGAAAATTAAGTTGCCTAATGTATCGATGATGGCAATCATTCATTTATGTAAAAAATCCTACTTGCATAATATGAAAATCTAATTACATTTATTTAGTAACATGTTATAAATTTCAGTATTCCAACGTATTTGACCCTAAACCAAATTTTTTTTTTGAGACAATAAACCAATTTTTTTTTTTTGAGACAATACTTTTTAACCTTACTGAACAAATAAATTGTCTACACAACTTAACCGGGGCAAATCGTTTGAAGCCAGGGGAATAAAAAAAAGACAGATAAATTAATGCTTATTTAGAGTAGTGCCCCCTAAAACTTCTTTTAGGTCTCACTTTTTCCCTGAAATTCAATTTGTCACCAGGTTGCCCCTCTTTTGTTAAGAGCATCTCCATCCGAACCTTCAATTCCTATGTGGAGTGCTGACAAGGATAGACTTGACGTCATGTATTATCCATTTGAAACTTCAAAAGCTGATGTGGAATAACTTGATGTTATAATTGGCATCATGTCAATTTGCATTGTTCAAAGACTATTTATTGATATGGTTGCATTCTATTGGTTATGAAAAGTTTCTGGTCCCATGTTTCTTCATCTAACGTTTTCTATTGGTTACTATTTTGACATGTCGGGTGGAAGAAAATATTAACTAAAATGTCATTTTGCCACATCACTATAAAAATGAAAATTGATGTTATTTATTTGACATCTCCAGTGGAGATGCTCTAAGTCCGTCAAATTCTAGTCAATTTTATTGACGTGGAAGTGAACGGCTCCACTTTTTGCCCAAATTGTGCCACATAAGCGCCACTCATCTAACAAAATTATAAAACAAAAAAAATGTAACCTAGGCTAAATTAATTAAAGGATTGATTCCTTCAAAAGTATTTAATATATCGCAAATAAGACACTTTGATATTTAATGTTTAAAAGTGGATACTTTATTACTCATTATTTTGTTGAAGTCAGACACTTTAGTACCTTGGTTAGTTTTGGCAACACATGAGTGCTGCCAATTTTCAATTTTTCTAAATTTGTTATTACAGTTCAATCACAAAGAAAAATAGTTTAGCCAATAAAAAAACTTGTGTGAATTGTGTGAGAGCTAAAAAAGGACGAGTTTACCTAATTCAATTGTGTTAATAATCATCATCTTGACTTTCTCTTTGCCATATCCACGAATTTTTGGTTCCATGCCTCCACTGACCCAGCAAACATCAGAACAAGCTGTACCATTTCATCTCTTTTATCCAGCAAGTTCTTTTAATTTTGTGATTCAAGTGTTATTCTTGGAGGAGTAATGTTGGCTATGCACCCATAGCTAGAAACTGGCAAAAAAGAAATCTACCTACTCAACAAATCGATCCGAAGGATTGAAAATCCATGGACCCCTCTTTCGCCAATAAAGGTGTTGAACCAGATTTGAAGTTTTGGGAAATTTATTTTGTTTTGAGTTTTGTGCTCCTTCAAATAGAAAATTGAAATGATGCAAAAGAAATGATGTTGAAAGAGAGAAAATAAATGTTATTTCCAAGAAACAGTTACATATGAAACGGCAGAAGAATATGTTCAGGTGGATTGAACTGATGGAAAGAAAAACACACTGAGAGAAGATAGATAGGTAAATAATTTTTTTCGTGATGGAATTCTAAATTATAAAATTAATTTAGACGAACTGAAATTTAATGGGACCCACAAGTGCCACATTAGTAATTAACGGCCAAAAACTAATTGCGGTACTTACGTCTACCTTTGACGTATATTGGGTAACAAAATGTCCACTTTTAAACGAACAAAGCTTGCTTAATCTAAATATAGTAGGAGCCACTATTCTATTTTTTATTTTTTTATTTTCATCTTACTATGTTATACCACAATTGTAACCGTTCATCTTCTAGCTTATCTAGTAAATATCATTTCTTCAAAAATCCAATCGAATATGAGATCATTTGGTTATTTAACTACCAAAACCTATAGACAGTTCGTTGATCATGTAATTGTACTGTTCAATTATTTTACATAGTTATATAACCAAACAATCTCGTATTTTGTTGATTTTTTGAGGAAATGATCGTACTAATTAGAAGATGAACGGTTCCGATTATGATATAGCATTGTAAGACGAAAAAAATATTAAAAAAAAATAGAGTAAGAGCTCCTACTCTATTTAGGAGTAGACAAGCTTCGTTCCTTTTAAACATTGCCTACCAAAGTGTCTTATTTAATATACATTAGATACCATTAAAGGAATAACCCTCAATAAAAAAAAACATGTATTATTTTCCTACCCATCCTCGCCACCGGCACTGCCACCCCAACCCATTTTCCTCCATAGAAAACCACTCGTCATCCCAATATTATTCTTCTTCAGATCCACAAATTCACCAACCAAAAATCGCCATTCTCAAAAGCTTACTTGCTCCTCCAATAGTCCCACTCTAAAGCTGCCCCAAAGTTATAAGTACTTGACATCTTCCTTCGATTTGACTTTCTAGACCCCCCAATGGATCACCAGTTATATATATGTAGCACTGTAGAAGTGCAACAATGGAACACATTGCTAAACTCCTCTGTTGCTTTCTCCCAACTATCTCTCGAATACAACCACTCATGGCAGCTGCAGATACATCCTCAAATTCTAGACGTCTTCCTCCCACAATGACTTTCCTAGACCAATGTGACGTCGATGGCGGCTCCTCCTTTATATCCCTAAATTTAACAACTATTTATGTAAAAATATGTTTTATGCTATACTTTTAACACATGGTGCTAACGTTGCAATATTTAGGCCAAAAGTGGGGTCATTACTTTCACATTATCAAAATTGAAAAGGCTTTGATGCACATAACGGAAGAGGGACCAACATAGTGATGAAATTGTGTTTCGGGGGGCTAAGGGGCCGTCTGGTAACGTTTTCGCAGGGCATTTCCGCAGTTTGTACCTAGAGAAGGAAAATGATAAAATGAATTTGATATTTTAGAGATTTAAAAACGTGTCTGGTAGTACATTAATAAAACATTTTCATAAAATAAATTAAGCAAAACATGTTCGGTAGAAGTAGGTTAAAAGTATCAAAATCTGCAAACCCAATTGTTTTTCCAATTTCTCACTGCAAAACGCAATCCAAATCTGCAAACTCAATTTTTTTTTTTCTGGGTAAGTGTTCTGGGTAATTGTTCTACAAAACCCAAACATTTTTTCTAGGTAATTGTTCTACAAAAGCAAAACCCAAACGTCGTCCTCATCTCTGTTGTTTTCCGAGCACGAGTTGTGGGCTCCAAGCTGGCGGTCGATGGCCTCGTCGCCGTCCTCATCATCGTCGTCGTCTGGGTTCCATCGTCGTTGTCGTCGTCTGGGTTCCGTCATCCTCGTCGTCGTCTGGGTTCCGCCGTCGCCTTTCTCGTCGTCTGGGTTCGTCGTCGTTGTCGCCCTTCGTCGTCGTCGGTTGGGCTCCGTAGTCGTCTAGGTTCCATCGTCGTTTGGGTTCTGTCGTCGGACTT
This sequence comes from Spiraea crenata, assembly GCA_033992175.1. Classification (NCBI taxonomy): domain Eukaryota; kingdom Viridiplantae; phylum Streptophyta; class Magnoliopsida; order Rosales; family Rosaceae; genus Spiraea; species Spiraea crenata. Next base: position 1,500,968 of record JAVBHV010000081.1, on the reverse strand, counting down.
CTCGTCGTCTGGGTTCCGTCGTCGTCGTCGCCCTTCGTCGTCGTCTGCTGGGTTCCGTCGTGGTGGTGGGTTCGCTGTCGTCGGCTGGGTTCCGTCGTGGTGGTGGGTTCATCGTTCATTGGCTGGGTTCCGTCGTGGTGTTGGGTTCATCGTCGTTGTCTTGAGCTTGTGTTCATTTGCTGTGAAAACAATTTGAGCGAAAACGTCAATTTGACGTTTTCAAATTTTGTGTGTTAATTGAAAAATGAAAATGAAATGGCGTTTTCACCATTTTCACCTCTGTTTTCAGCCTCCATCCACCGAACTCGAATTCACCCATTTTCCGGGTGTAAAAACAGAAAATGGCCGCCAAAAACGTTAATGAACGGGCACTAAGTTACTCGTTTTAAGTTTTAGGGAGGAAAATAAGACTTAAAAGAAGTTTCAAGGGGTACTCTTGCAAATAAACCCTCCGAATATGCTACCCTAAAAAGACACGTTTAGAATGAGAGCAAATAATAACACAAAACTCCACTTTCAAGCTAATTCTTCACGACCGACTCTTTTGCCATTTTAGTCCTTTCAATTTTTTTTTAACTCATAATGTTTTAAGTTATGCCCCCTTCATCACTTTGTAAGTCTCTTATAGATCACTTAATAAGTCCTTAATCAGAAAACTTCATATAATTTAAGTTCTGTATAATTTAAGATCTAATATGGATAAAATTTTCATCCTTCTTGGAGTTCTTGAAGGTGTTACGCATACATCAAAAGATATTGAGGATATTGTTCATCATAAGTTGTACATATATACTAATTCATAGGTCATTTACTGATACATTTTCTCATATATTGCAACATAAACCTATAAAAAATGTACAATTAAAAACCCAGATAAGGCAACATAAACATTTATCAAAACCATGTTCTTATAAATTAAGGATCAAACAGAAAAAGTTGACAGAAATACTCTCCACATGCGGCTCACCAAATTATTCATCAACAGAGTACAGAAGAAGAAAAAAAATTTACTCATCAATATGAAAAGGAATCAGCATATATTAGCCTAAATACATACATCAAAATCCTGAACTTTGAACACTCTAACAATGAGTTTTCGCACGTGATCACTAATTTTTTTTTTTTAAAATAAACTTCAAGTGCACATGTCAAGACATTGTCAGCTAAAACAAATGCCATTACAGAATGTAATAAATGGTAGTCCATAGATTGATCCACCATTTGCAATTACATAAAACTCGTCCAAACTTTATTTAAGAATAGATCATGGATGAATGTCATATTAAATTAGTGTCATATCATAAATTTTTTTTTGGTGACATTTTGGAATATGGAAGAGAAAGAAAATGCATCCATAACTAAGGGAAAAAACCCAACACAGCATGTTACCAATAGTAAATTATCCACATTGGTCAAAGTCCTTGTGAACACCAGTATTACCAGTATTGTAGTCTTTTATTATTAACTTTTAAGCTTACTGTTTTTTTATTTATTTTACTGTACAAATGTCTTCATATATTTTACATTGGTCAAAGTCCTTGTGAATACTAGTAGAGCCAGTATTTGTATTCTTCTATTATTAAATTTTACGCTTATTGTTTTTTTTTTTTTTTTTTTTACTGTACAATTGGCTTCATAGATTCCATATTAGTCAAGGTCCTTGTGGTCCAAGATGGCAGACGTCGTGCGAATAAGCTTGCTCATAAGCTCCATTCCTGCGAGGTGCCCCCTCGCTCTATAGTCATTAGTGCATCCCCCAAAGACATGGAGCAGGTCTATGCTGAGCATGGGGATTTTCATTATTTCCCTACCATTGCTGCACTCCTTGCGTCTCTAGCTTTTACTGAATTTTGATGCATTGCCATTTTTTTGTTAATGACATTCTCTTATCAGTTTTAAGATCCTCGTAAAATTCTAGGATACTCGATGAATGAAATGCATTATAAAGAAACTTTGGCCCTTTCTTTTGGTGTCAAGGTCATTTGAGTTATATTTGTTCTCATCAGATCTCATTGATCTCAGCCAAGCTTGCTAATTTGAGTTGTTGAATTGCAGTTGACCCCTGCTGTCCGATTGATCCTAGAGGAGGATTCAAGGGTGGTAGTGAGCGGGCTCAAGCAGGCAGTGTTTTATCGAGCTTCATTTGATATGCCCACCTAAGCTCTTCTCCTCAAGGGAGCGGTAGTGAGGATGATGGGGAATGGGATGTAGAGGTGCATTTACTGATTTGGTGTGTTGGTATCCCTTTTTGTCTTCTCTAAATAGTTATACAACTTATCTACATTCTCATTTATCTCTTTCTTACACGTTTCATCGAGGTAAATATTACGAAATTCTCCAGTTTTTGGGGCTTATAATATTAAGTACAACTTTAGTAAATTTTTTATGTTTGGTGATTCTCTTATATAGTTCCCATGGTAGTAGTGGTTTCTCTTAAATTCCTAATTTTTGTTCATATGGCATCGATATGATTAACAATTTACATACATTTTGCAGGTAGAATGTGCTTATTATCAATAGTGATATTGTTCCAGAGCGCGAAATCCTTACAAATTATAGTAACTACATTCTATGCAATTTGATAATATCAACAGATGACTAGAAAAGAACTGAGCTCCATATTGCTTTTTTATCTTTATTTTACTATACAGATGTCTTCATAGATTCCACATTGGTTAAAGTCATTGTGAACACTGGTAGCACCAGTATTTGTAGTATTCTATTAGTAACTTTTAAACTTATTATTTTTTTATTTTTAAAATTGGCCTCATAGATTTCACATTTATCAAAATCCATGTGGTATAGGATGACACACGTCGTGTGAATAAGCTTTATTCATAAGCTCCAATCCTACAAGGTATCTCTTCACTTTACAATCATTGGTGCATATCCTAAAGACATGGAGCATGTCTATGTTGAGCATGAAATTTTTTATTGCATCATCCTTTCCATAACATTGCTGCACTCAACACATCAAGAGCAAATAACAACACAAAACTCCTCCACCACATGCCCTTTCTTCTCGTTTTTGTTCTTTTAAATTAATTTTTTTTAACTCTTTACCTTTTAAGTTCTGCTCACTTTGTAGAAAATTCTTAGATCCACCATTGCTTATTACATGGTAAGGCTAAATTCATGTAGATGTTGCAACAATTGTTTGCTTTATATCTCTGGGAAAATTTGATATCAATAAGTAAATGTAGATTTGGGCAAATTAATTTCTCCAAACAAGGGGTCACAATTAAAACTTCATAAGACTACAACTCAAATATATTTCTCTTACATTACTTTGTATGAATCTGATGGATTACTTAGAAGTTTCTTACTCTTCTTGTCCGAATATGCATGCACATATGTCACATATTAAAAAAAACTCCATATAATATATGATTTAATTTGGATAAAATTTTCATCCTTCCTAGAGTTCTTGAAGGTGTTACCCATACATCAGAAGATTTTGTTCATCATAAGCTATACATATATACAAATTCAAAGGTCATTTACTAGCATAACTTCTCATATATTGGAACATAAAACCTACAAAATAATGCACAATTACAAAACCCTGATATGGTAACATAAACATTTACCAAAATCATATTCTTATCAATTAAGGATGAAAAGGGAACAAATAATATTATATTTTCAAGATAATAAATTAAAAAAGATGTACTTTGGTGCTTACATATAGATTGAACTTTTTGTGTATTGATGATGTTTGAGAAATAAAAAAGTTTCAAGCAATAATATAGTTTCTTGTAGCTTATGTCACATGCCACATGAACTTCCATCTAATTTTACTCTCTACTCATCAGGTGTAAATATGATTTTGGTGCTTTAAAACATGTTTTTTTTTTTTTTAAACCTTGAGGCGTCCTATTGAAGAAGATGTTACCTGGTCCACATTCAGAAATAAAGAGAGTCAGTGCAATACTCAAGTGATTTGTTGTTTTTTTTTTTTCTAAATTTCTTGGTAATTTTGGACGCTGAGGTACATCTTAAGTTTATTTTCTTTGTTCTTTCGCCATACGGACTTGTTTCCTATCTTGGTAAAATCAGTCTTACATGTTTGTTCTTGGTGACAACCTCCATCTCTTCAAAACCATCCTCCGGCCTATATCCCTTCTTCACAAGATAGGAAGCAATTCCATATGCAGAACGATTATTCATCACCTTCTCCGGGATATGTTCCTTCACAAGATAGGAAGCAAGTCCGTATGGCGAAAGAACAACCCTCCTCCTTGCCATATCTGAACATGAACCTAACCACAAGATACTGAAATTAGTGGTAAGATTAACAAATATCTACACATTAATATCCATCTTGATAAAAAATCATTTGTTGATCCAAAGGGCTCGATTTGTTGAACGCAGTACTGCTTATCACTAATGAATTGTTTTGTTAGCAATCATGAAATTAACTACATTCCTTATATAGGGGAAGTTTCTCATTTCATAAATCATCGTGAGCATATGCTACTCCTTATTTGACCTCCAAAAGTAGCAATCATTTTTTTTACCGTGCTATTAAGTTATTTTTCCATTTATGAGGTACATACCTCGCTAGTAAAATTTTTGAAGAGGATGGATAGGTTAAACGCACCTTAGCTCATAGTCCTTATGCATGTTCCAATCTAAAAAAGTAAATGTATGTTACGTGAAACTTGAAAACATGTGAGTAGCGTTTGAGAGTTTCTTTGTTTAAAACAAAATTGATGTAGTATATCAAGTTATGACTCATGTCCATAAATATAAAAGACAGTATAAAACTTCAAATCTATATTACAACATAACTAATGGCGGCCAATACCTCATACTTGACAAATAAGCTCATGTATACATAACTATTGCAAGTTGCTTCTGAGATTGATCTAAGGAAAGTTGGCATTTACGATGACCACAAAAGAGTAAAGGTTGTGTATGCATGCAGTTACAAGAACCTAGGCAGGATATGTGGTTTAAGGTCAATCGAGGAGGCAAAGGTCAAAATGAGGAGACTGTCTGATGATGAGGCCCAAAAGATGTTTAACAAAAGAGTGGATGCAAATATTATGAGATATCCAGAAATCAAGGGATATGCGGCATTACTAGTCAAGGAGTGTGGTGGGATGCCAGTGTTGATCAATATGATAGCACTTAAGTTAGCAAGTATAAACGATCCAGCAGTCTGGCGAAATACATTGCGCCACTTGCAAGCCCCAAATGTGGAACGACATTGAACACCTGCAAGATTTTATCCGGTTCTTTGATCTTGTTTATAATAAGCTGGAGGACACTAAGAAGAAGTGCTTGCTCTATTGGGAAATATTCCCCATTGAATATCAAATTCGTCGAGACTATATAATTGAGTGTTGGATAACAAAGCAACTAATTACTGAAGATAAACGTCTTGGGACGGCACGCGACTGTGGGCATAGTATACTACATAAATTTGTAGATACGGGTATACTGGAAAGAGGAACAAAGCCACGTCACTATAAGATGTTTGAGTTTTTTCAGAGAATAGCAAGACGAAGAGGGAGTCAAGACATGGTTTTGGTGAAAGAAGCACGCGATAAGATTAAAGAGGACGAGTGGAGTCATGCAAAAAAGATCTCACTGATTTCCCATCAGCTTTCCACTTTACCTGAAGAGCCCGTGTGTTATGGGGGAGGGGAGGGGGGGGGGGGGGGGGGGGGGGGTGTGGAGGCCCCCACTGACTTTTTAAAGAAAAAAAAACTATATATTGTAAAGATAATCCCCTAAAATTTTACCCCTCTAAGAAGCCTAGAGTTAAGAAACCTAAGAGTTAACTCCTTAAAATTCTACCCAAAACCTGTTCACTCTCACATTCCCGCTCATTCACTTCATCTTCATTTACTTTCCCTTTCTCCTCCTCACCCCCCTTCAAAAACCCTAACTCAAAATTGAATCAAATATTCAATCAATTCAATTGATTAACATGTTAAGGTTAGCAAATCTTCCTCTTCTTGTTTTTTTGTGCTTTAGTGTTATGTTCTTTTACTTAATTTCATTGTTTGATTGATTTATGTCCATGTTTGATTTATATTATGCCCAATTTTATCTAAAGGATTTTTCTGAATATGATACTTTATTACTTGAAGGTCAACTTGAGAATTACATTTGGGATGTGAAATCTGATAGTGAGTTTGCAAATTTGAATGGGATTAGTGATCTAGCACAAAAGATGGTTGAGAAAAAAAAAGATCAAACTTATCCTTTGGTATACTTGCTTTTGACATTAGCATTAGTACTACCTGTTGCAACAGCGAGTGTGGAGCGAGTTTTTTCTGCTATGAATATTGTGAAGACTCAGTTACGCAATCGAATTGGTGGTGTATGGATGAATGATTGCTTGGTTGCATATATAGAGAAATATATTTTTCATAATTTAGATAATGAGGTAATTATGCAACGATTTCAAAAGATGAAAGGTCGTCGAGGAGTACTATCTAAATGTACCGAAGATGTATCAGTATGAGATACTTTGAGATTATGCTTTAAATCTCCTTGTTATTTTGTATAAAATTATAATATTTTGGTAACTTTGTTCAAAAAAAATTTTACTTTGTAAAAGTACCCCCCCTGACATTAATTCCTGGCTATGCCACTGTGTTATGACATCCTGACATTATTACTTCAAGAAAACCAACACTTGATGACCATTCCCCAGTCCTTCTTTACATGCATGGAAAAACTTCAACATCTAGACTTGCATGATTCAACATTATAGTTTCTGGCCCTCACGCCCCGTTGTCCATGCCAGGTCCATGGTACTTTTAAGTCTTTTATGACCCACTTTTATAGGTGGAACACCTTAATATAGATCCGTAAAAATGTGGTTTCCCCTAGGGCTAGGAGGTATTCTTAGAATTAGTTAAATTTCATTTAAACTTGGTAATCAATGGCGGAATCAGGACATTTTTTCCGATGGCTACATAAAATTATTAGTTTGAACTTTGACGATCAAATTTTATTTTATTTTTTAAGTATACCAACATTCACTATTATCTTCGTAGAATATAACCTCTAATTATGATTTTGTAACCAAAACTTATTAACCTCTAATTAATAAAGTATTAAAGATTCTGTTCAAGGTGTCAATTCTATAGCTCAAGGTTATTCCTTTTGATCTGGCTTGGACTCTTGTGTAGTAATATTGTCTCATTTGGCCTCTAACCTATTTTAATCACATGTAATCATTTTACTATTTAACCATATTTGTCTATTTATAGATGCTTTTGGATCATTTCGTGGTTATGTGTTGTAATTAATCCTAAACTTACAGTTAACATGCGTCGTTGTTCTCTGACGGTTTTAGAGGAACGTTGTTATGGAAGACAAAAAGGCTCTTCTACTTGTTTAGTCTTATTTGCTGTATATATTCTATAAGTTGATTCCAAACGTGCGTATAGCTTATCCACGAGATTAGTGTGTAACCGAAAATAATTTCGCTCAATTAGAGCATGGCAAGTGGATTTAAGTTTGGAGTGGATAATATTGCCCTTGATAGTTTTCAAGAATCACTAAATCATATTTAACGGGCCACATAAAATAAGTGCGGCCTAAACCTACAATTAAGCAGATCAAATAACCCACCTTCGGGCCTGTGCTCTACACTTGCAAGTTAGCCAGCTCCGCGCTGGTACACCGACATGCATGCAGGCAACTCTGCCTTCCGATGATCGCCTATACGCAGACCACTTACCATTAAATGCCTTTACTCACCATAAAGCACATTAATCTCCATTAAGTGCATTCATCACCATTTGAATGCCCCATATGGACATGCCAATGGAATAGTAGATACCTCAATACATCATTAAAGGTAATTACAACGCCCTCTACACAACTGAGGCTGCGTTTGGTTCGTGGAAAAGAATTGATGGGAATGAGATTAGAATTGATGGGAATATGATTATTGGGAATAAATGGTAGGAATGAGAAAATGAAACTTATTACGTTGTTTGGTTATGTTGACTGAGGAATGAGAAAATGGATGAGAATGTTTGTTGCAATTAGAAATAAATGTATTAATTTTACTATTATGTCCTCACTTTTATTTTAATATGGATGATTTTTTTAGGGTTAAATGGTAAAAATGAAGGTTATACTTTGTTTCCGTGGGTCCGGGAATACAAATCCCACTTCTAAGTTGTGTTTAATTTTTCATTCCCATTCACATCAGTCCTACCAATTTTTATGTGGGCCCGAGAATGGTTTTTGATTCCCAACCCCATTTCTTATTTCCCAAACGTGGAAATGGGAATGGCTTTCTCATTCCCATCTCCAAAGAAGCCAACCAAACGTAGCCTAAGACTTCAAAATCCTTTTCTAACTTAGGCATCAAAGGGCCTTTGGCTAAGCCAACCGGTGTTAGTTCACTCCCTTTGTCATTTTCTCTATTCTTTCCTGTTTTGGTCGCCATTCTACAAGGTCTGTGAAATTTGCTCAAAAAATTAGATCCTCGGATGAAACCACCAAAATCCCCTCAAGCTTGCATGAGCCAAAAATCCATGTTGGTTAGGATGCGGAAGTCCAAATTTTGTAAAAATCCGGATTTTGTTTGAACTGCACCCGTCATAAATACCTCTAATTATTTTCGACGATAGTTAGTTTCCATCATAAATACGTCCGACCATTTCCGATGATAATGTAATTTTATTGTAAATTGAGTTGGCGCCAACTCTTCTTGCCAAACACCAACTATTTGTGATGGCATAGAATGCCTTTTCTAAGGACATTTAAAGTTGTCGGAACAAAATTGCATACCAATGACATATTTTCGATAGCCATAGTTTTCAAGTCAGTAAAAGAGCATTTTACGACGGTATTATAGGCCCTTGGAAAAGTTTGGTCAAAAAAAGTTGTTTTTTTTCATTTGTGAGTCCGACTACAAGAGCCAACGAAAGTCTCTCCATGCGGGTGGTGGTGTAAAGGCAATGCACAGGAGGGGCTGGGTGGGGGGTGGGGGATGGCGGTGCATGAAAGTATCTCCAACAACGAAATCAGAGTCGCAAGCCGTAACATCCTCTTCCTAGCAAAATTGTATGTATATTTATACTAGAGATGACGAATAGTATTTAGAAATCTAGTTGTATTTTTCCTTATTGGGAATTTGTTACCGGCAAGATTGTACGAAACTAGTACACATGATACGAACTCCTACGACCATTTGTGCGTTTAGATCTTGGAAGCCCTTTATGTCGTAACCTTACACATAATGCAGTATTTTCGGAGACTTAAAGTACAAATCGATATTTTGTAAACAAACACAGCGTTAAGAAATACGTAAGTTATCTTTTATGTAAAACTTAAGTTATGCAAGTGGTTGTTTACATTTTCAGTTTTTCAGAGTTTTTTATTGGTAACGTTGTAAACGTCTAAATAAACCAGTTTAGGCTTGATGACTATTGTGAATTTTACGTTAACATTTTTGGTTTCAGTTTAGGCTCAACTATAGCAATGCCAACACTCAAATTTGAACTCTTGAATCATAAAGCATTCAAACCAACAAAAGAAAGCAGCTGAGTTTCAATTTAATAATTTGATGCATAACTGACCATGCGATTACCCAATTGTGCAAAGGAGATTAATTTGCAGGACAAAACTAGGTACTCGCATTTACCCAAATTGAATCTAATTTTTGTCACATACTTATGAACAGCTTCGTTGGCTAAACCGTTATTAATGGATCACAAGATGATCAATATTTATATGTCCTTGTCTAACCTTCTCTTAGACTGTCAGAAATTTGAGCTTCAAGTGTTTAGTAACGGATATAGGGGGAAAATTATGTTGCCTAATGTATCGATTGTTAGAAATAAATATGTGATCAATATGAACATATACAAAGCAATCACATATTACCAAGATCATTCTATGAAACATAAACACTAACCCGGATGATTATAGTGACTTGTAGACATGATGAACAGTAAACGTGAATAGTGAGAACGTCCTCCAATAGTTTTTTTTGGCAGCACAAGTCTTCTACTTTGTACTAAGGTTTACTCTCTCTATGGGGCGAGATCTTAGTGTATGTTGGTACAAGTAGGGACCTATATTAGCCTTTATATAGATAATTAGGTAGACCAAGTTCCTCCCATAAAGGACTCATAATCAATCCTAATCTCTATAGTATTTGTACATGAGATATAGTTAAACTTAACTTCATAAGGTGTCATTCCTTGTGCACTTAGGTTACTGCGTGCTCAAGTAATCCGACTTAGTGATTTGGTGTGGTGTAATTCAAATGATCTTGTAACTGGAGGGTGTTAGCTTCGTATCCTTTTATCTTCTAAAAGGTTGTACAACTTATTTACATTCTCACTTTATCTCTTTCTTACACTTTTACATTTCATCGAGGTAAATACCATGAAATTCATCAGTTTTGGGGCTTTCAATATTAAGTACAATTTTAGTAAATTTTGGATGTTTGGTGATTCTCTTATAGTTCCCATGATAGTAGTGTTTTCTCTTAAATTCCTAATTGTTGTTCATATGGTATCGATATGATTGACAATTTACAATTTTGCATGTAGAGTGATACTTATTATCAATAGTGATATTAATCTAGAGCGCGAAATCCTTACAAATTATAGTAACTACATTCTATGCAATTTGATCATATCATCAACAAAGGACTAGAAAATGACTGAGCCCCATATTGCTTTTTTATCTTTATTTTAATGTACAAATGTCTTTATAGATTCCACATTGGTCAAAGTTCTAGTAAACACTAATAGAGCCAGTATTTGTAGACTTATATTATTAACTTTTAAGTTTATTGCTTTTTTTTTAAAAAAAATATTACTGTACAATTGGCTTCATAGATTCCACATTTGTCAAAATCCATGTGGTATAGGATGGCACAAGCCGTGTGAATAAACTTGCTCATAAGCTCCAATCCTACAAGGTATCCCCTCGCTCTACAATCATTGGTGCTTATCCCAAAGACATCGAGCATTGATTTTTATCGTGTCATCATTTCCCTACCACTACTGCATTCCATACATAAAGAGAAAAACAATACAAAACTCCTCCACCATCATGCCCTTTCTTCTCGTTTCGTTCTTTAAATATATTTTTTTAACTCTTTACCTTGTGACTCGGTGGATGTACCATTTTGAGATTTCGTGCTTGCTAATACTTATGACAAGATATGTGGAGTTAAGTATATCTCCCAACTTAGAGTTTAGCAAGCAATTAGTGGTTGAGTTTGCATCAATAGAATTACATTTGGTTGTTTTGTCCTATAGTTATTTCAAAATAAACTATGGCTCGGCAACGACATGGCTGGACTACACTAGCCTGTAAATAGTGGGGTTGCGTCAGGCTGAAGCATGCTTATACGAAATAAATAGATTAATAGGTTGAGTTGGGTCAGACTTTTCTAGTAAAATCATGACCCATGCTTACCCATCAAAGTGGACTTTAATAAGCTAGGTTGGGCCAGCCTATGATCCGCTATTAAGGGCCGGTCCAAGTGGACTTACACTTGTTGAAAATAAAAAAATCGTTTCATCAAACGCAAATAGTTTAATCAACAAAATTCTTTTTTTTTTTAAAAAAAAATTCCGTCAACGATTATGATATTAGTAAGAAGATAACTCACTAAAACTAAAGACAAACGAAGAGAGAAAAAGAGAGAGATACATGGGTGATGAGTGGTGTGCGGTAGATTGAATAATAATAAGTTATAAGAGTTGTGAATGAAGTGAAATATATTAATGGTTATAAATAATTGTGTAAAAATCATATCGACATAAATCTTATGAGGCTGAAATGAAATTGATCAACGGGCTTGAGTGGGCCTCTATGGGCTGGGACGGACCAAATTTCAAACACATAAACCTAAGCCTAACCTTCAAACAACTGGCCAGACTTTTTGGCCCATTGGATGGGCTGGCCCCATTTAACCCATGAGTTCACGAGCCAAATGATGACCCCTGATATATAGTCATCTAGTTGGTTTGATGATAATCCCAAAACACTTGAACTGCATAAAGTGCATCTACTTCAATTAGTATCATAATCCCCAATTTGGCATATGCTTGGTCCATGCATCTCAAAATTCGTAGATTAACCAAAAATCATAATCTGGCATACCAAGTTCATATGTAGCTTTTTTTTCAGAGGAATATCATCATTTGGATCAAAACTAATCACCAAGATGTACCTACATTACATATGTGCAGGGAGGAGAGTGAGTTTGTGAGGCCATCTTTAGTGATAAAGAGGCTAAATGTCTATCTATCTATACTATTATATAAAAGAATAGGGTTTTCTTCACTGTTAACCAATTTTTACCAAAATACCCTTATATTACATTTCTATTATATAAAAACCAAGTTCTTTCCTCCTTATAATGAAAAAAATAAAAAGGGCATTTAAGTCTTCACAAAAAAGCTTCATTTTAGATGGACAAAAACACCCCTATGAGAAAAAAAAACATCTCAACAAAAAAAAATTTGTGGGCATGGGTAGTATTGGAATTTAGGATATTACCAAAATACCCTTATACTACATTTCTATTAAATGAAAAACCAAGTTTTCCCTACTTATAATGAAAAAAAAGGGTATTTAAGTCTTCACAAAAAAACTTCATTTTACGTGGACAAAAAAGCTTCCCTACTGATAATGACGAATATTGGTATGAATATAATACGTAAAGAGATAAGAGCAGACAAAGAAAAGTGAGACAGAGACTCCTAAAGCTGAAGTCACGAGAAAATACTCAGTGAATACTCAATATCCCACATCGGACAAGAGAAGTAAGAGACACTCTCACCACCTCTATAAAATGAGACCTCTCTCGTTGGTACATGGTAACTTCCTTAACTTGGAATAATACACTATACAATATTCTAGATACACCCACACCCGTCACTACTGCTAACTTAAGCATCAGAGGGTTCTAGGCTGGTACCACACCGGTGCCTTCGGTACTTATCTCCTTCTTCCCTTGCAGACACACCGAGGAGCCCATCTCCGAGTCTCCTGCCCCTGCAGCCGAGACCTTCCGTCGAAGCCCATCTTCGAAGCCCCTACTGAACCCTTCACCAGAAAGTAGCCTCACACGTGGAGGCCCCCTGCTTCCACGTCCGCTCCCCATCACATCTTGACAGTTGACCGTTGAAAATCAATTTTCGACATCAACAAATATAATAGGTAAAGAGATAAGAGTAGACAAAGAAAAGTCTCACTCCTAAAGTTCAAGTCACAACTTTAAGATTTTTGTATTTACTGGCTGACCAACAAATTTATATACATGTAATCTGTATGTATGTGTATGTATATATGTGCTCCTTCTGTCTTTGGGGGGATTGAAAGACCCAAATTTTTTTCTTTTTTCTATTTGGTTATTAGTTAATGTTGTTTGATGCGTAAATTTGGCAGAATACATACAAATTCATATTCAATCCTGACCAATGTGTTCATCAGATCAGATGTCCAATTATTAGGTACTTTACACTCCAAAAAATGACTTTTCAATGCTGCAAAGTAATTTTTTTTCGGTCAAACGATGCTGCAAAATGTTGTGCTTTCAAACTATCTGGCATGAAGTGCCCTTGCTGTTGTGCACAGCAAGGATTAAAGTTTCGGTTTCGATGGAAATTTTGATAGTCAAAATTATGGAAATTTCGATGGAAATTTCGGTAGATTTCGATAAATTTCGGTAAATTTCGATAAATTTCGATAGTTTCGAACCTCCAAAATTTCCGAAATTTCGATGGAAATTTCGATGTTTCGATGGAAATTTTGTTCCTTGGTGCACAGTGCCCGTGATGTGGCGCGCATCGCCCTTGCTAAAATAACGTTCTATGCGTACCGTTGCCAAATTTATACCGTTATCAAACCCATAGCGTAGCGCGGGCACATTTGCTAGTGTGGCTAAAATTTAGCCCTCCAACAAATAATTTTTTTTTATTTGAGGTATGCTTAAATTTTACCATCTTTAGTGAGAAATGTCTAAATTTCAAAATTTTTAAATATTTTATTATTTTTTCTACATGAGCAACTTTTCAGAAGATAAAGATTATGGAGAGATTGTGAGAAATTCAAATATAAAAGATTGTGATAAAAAATTTGACAAATAGTGGTTAAAGGGGCTGGCCAAAAGGCTACGGGTAGCCACCCCTCTGGCCCTTTAACTTTGAGTCATTCCATTGCTAAATACAATTTTTTACAAAAAATAAAAAATAAAAAATAAAAAAAAAGCTAATAGTATTTAAGCTATCTCTAAATTCTATTGCTAAAGAAGGCGTGAGAAGGCAAACTGAATTGGACTAAAGTGGAAAATAACGAACCTTTTAAGAATGAAAATGCAATTATGTAAACTTTGGCCGGACCATATCCACAACGTCTGCTGTAACTTCCTCATAGCCAAAATCCTTCAGCAGGGTTTATGCTTAGCACCGCCTCATAAGCGCTTCTCTCAAAACGATGATTCTCCAAACGACATTCCCCGGCCCATCTCTTTGGTCGTCGTGCTCGGCCCACCGGCTCCATCCTCTTCTCTTCTCCGGACGACGTCGCCGGAGTCGCCTCTCCTACTGGCATTGCAACCGTCCTCGGCCGAGGCGCTTCGCAGGTTCGTCCTCTCGTCTCAATTTCTCTTCTATTGTGATCCTCTGTTTCATTTGGTTGCTGAGAAAATTCAAATGTTGCTTTTTGTTGATGTTTTGCGCTGTTATTGATGTTTTCTGAATGAATGCTAACATAATGGGATTGATAAATTTTTGTTCTTTCAAGGTTGTTTTTGAAGATTGTCCATTTGTTTGGTTATTCTAGTTTATTTGAGTTCCGATTTTTCAAATTCCTGCCCCCTGCATTTGATTGCTTTACTGTTCAATTTTAGGCGAGAAGAATGTGATGAGTTTGGTGGTTTATTTGCCATTTCTTGTTACATTTCAGTCGCTGCTTCAGAGAATGGTGTATTTACTTCTCCAGAGATTGCAAAGACCTTTGATTTTACGACAGAAGAGCGCATATATAATTGGTATATAGAAGCCCTTAACTATTATCTTTTTCTGTGACTGATATCCTTTCTTTCTTCTCTGAGTGGTTATACAACTGATCTACATTTTCTGTTATTTGTTTCTTACACTTTTGTCTTTGATTGCTGCAAATACCATCAAATTCACCAGTATTTGGGCTTATAAAAATGAGTACAACTTTACCAACTTTTGTGCTTAAGTGTTATGCATGTTCTGTTATTTTCATTTCGTTTGCTCAATGTCAATTGGAGAGCTGCTATAACTGAGTGCTTGACAAGTTATGTTGACTCAAATGGGCTAATTTTATGCTATCCACTTTGAACTTCAGGTGTACATGTTGATCTTGTTATGTGCAACTCTCCCTTGCTAATCTTGCTTACTGGTTGTTTAATTTGTGTGAAGGTCCATGAACTCTATATCTCCAGAGAATATGGAATTCATACGTCTCAATTATGAGAGGATCACTTTTCAGTACATTACTATTTAGTATGCTTCCTAGTTATGGCTTTATTACCATTGCTCCACATTGGGATTATAAATCAATTTCTCAGAAGCTGATTGGGATATACAATCAAATCTCTGACTTATCTCAGCCAAAAGAGTTACGCTTTTATCCTACATTGACCTATGAAAAAGCTGCCCCTGCATCTTGATATTAAATGCAATCTTCAGGGTTCTTTCTTATAGTTCCCAATGAAAAGCACATTCCCACCTGTAAAGTAAATAGATGATATTGCTGCATGACCGGTTCTTATTCTGAATTTCCCTGTACTCTCACTTGTCAGTTTGTAGATTTGACCTAGTGGTCCTTACTAATCTATCCTCTTGCATATTTTATCGTGTACAATATGTTTATGAACTTTTTTGACTGTCAGGTGGGAGTCTCAAGGATATTTCAGGCCAAACCTTGACCAAGGAAGTAATCCTTTTGTGATTTCCATGCCGCCTGCAAATGTTACTGGTTCGCTGCACATGGGGCACGCAATGTTCGTGACTCTTGAGGTGGTGAAATGTGTTTAAGTATTTATTGTTCTTAATGTCAATTTTTGTTAAAGGACATGTTACTTTCTCCATTGAGGCCAAACTTCTACTCTCTAGGAAAAAGTAGGTATTAATTGTGTTTGTTATTGGTCGGCCAGTATATTGTTTGTTTTGGAATTGCACATATTGGTGTGAGGTTGTACAAAAAATTGTTGACTGAGCCCGTTGTTAAGAAATTGAACAGAAATTGAAGATATTCGGAGTTGAGTATGTTTTGGAACTTCTAAGTAGAGCTATGCAAAGTCAAGAGAGTAGAATTATATTAGAAAGGAGTGCAAACAGGAGAGGAAATGAGATTTTCCACAGTGATGAAAGCAAAAGTTTGTTGCGTTAACTGGTGAATGCTTGAATATGAATTCAAGGACAGTTGCTTAGATTCTGATTGTAGAGATTTCACATTCCCATTTCTCCCTCAGCACTCTTCCCCTTGTTTTTGTCCCATTATTCCGCTTGGAGCTATTCAATCCTAAGGCTGGCCTAATGGGAAGGAGTGCATGGGAAGAAAATTAGAATGCGGAAAACACTTACCAGTTTAACTCAATCTTCTGCTTATGTCTTATATTCATTTTTTGGTTAATTGCTGTTGTAGGACATTATGGTTAGATACCATCGTATGAAGGGAAGACCGACACTTTGGCTTCCTGGGACTGATCATGCTGGTATAGCAACTCAGGTTTGTCTCTACCAGTAACTGATGTTCCTGCCATACCTCATACCTCATACCATATTCATTTCTTGTTCTCATTCTTCTACAACTGCTTTCGTTGTTGCAACTTCCTTTCTTGTTCTCATTCTTCTGCAACTGCTTTTGATGTATGTTTTCTTTTAAATTTATGACTTGGATTTGATTTTTTGTAAAATAATTTATATGTTCTATTTCTTTCCATTGGCCACGATTGTCTATTTTGGTGCTTCTTGCATGACTTAATAATTTAAATGTAATTTTACTTCTTGGTTTGAAATTTTTGCTCATATTACTTTTAGTCCTTTGCTACCAGCTCGTTGTGGAAAAAATGCTTGCATCAGAAGGAGTTAAAAGGGTTGAATTGGGTCGAGATGAGTTTGTAAATCGAGTTTGGGAGTGGAAAGAGAAGTATGTATGTTTTTCTACCTCCTGTTATTTATCCTTGCTGTCTTCAATTTTGAGTTTTTTATTAGCATTAGCTGGTTCGTACACTCCTATGTTTACATGGTATGAAAAATAAATCTATTGGTTTGTTGTTCCAACACTTCCATAGCAAGTCGAACGTTGTTTTCGAGGGAGCGTTGGATGTTGTCATGACGCTTTGGTTACTAAGGTTGCCGGGATATTATATTTTCCTTTGACAGACGGTTTCCCAGAATTTTACGTCAACCTCTTTTAGATAATAGTCTTTTTTGTGTAATTGTATAAATCCTTTCTACAGTTGTTGTGTAGGCCCTGTATAAAGTAGTACACCAGATGAATATATCCTTTGGTCTATGCAATATCTCCGAACATATTAACTTTCCATTGTGATATTATGCATCACCTCTTCTTAATATCTAGTTATTTCTTTATTTGTAAGTATGAAATGCCTGAGAGGGACCACTTGAAAGGGAAATGCTGAAAGCTAGAATCGTATCATAGTCTCCTTTTACAGGCAATCAACATTAGGTGGGACCAAAACTGGTTGTTCATTAAGGTGTCAACACACTCAATTTACAGTGTTTAGCAGGCCTCTCTGATTATGTCACTTGCAATAAGCTCTTGCCAAGTTCCCTCATGTTTATTGTGGTTTCTTGAAGGGAAAATAAATTAGCAACTGTTATTGTATACACTTTGAGACTCCCTTTTTTTACACAAACAAAAACACTTTTTTGTAACTCTAAATTGTTTATGACTCCATTGACTAGCAGATGAAAAGAACTTTGTTTAAAGATTGTTTGAAGTAAAACCTTAAACTACGCATTAAGGAATGTCCATGATTTTGTCCTGAATTCTCATCTCTTCAATTCTGAAATTTATCATACCATATATCAGTAGACTTAAAATTTAGTAATCTATACTACATAGGGTCGCTATAGAAAAGTGAACTGCTGTCCTTTATGTGTAAATGGATTTCTTTTATTTCAGTAATGCTAGTTATTTCTTCCTAAATCTTTTGCCACTTACAACATCAGGTATGGTGCAACCATCACAAATCAGATCAAAAGACTGGGTGCTTCTTGTGATTGGAATAGAGAACACTTCACCCTTGATCAACAGCTAAGTCGTAAGGCATTCTTCCATCTGATAGAAGTCTAGTCAGGCAAGAGAATATGTATGAGATAGTACAACATTTTCTAGTTCTGCTTGGAACTCCGTGGTACTTTTTTTGTTGGTCTGCTTGCATGTATCATTGTTTCTCAGCCTATGGTTTATTGTTTAGCTAGCAGCTTCTCCCTAGACCAGTGGACATGTTGTACCTCTTATTGTTCTGTCTTTTTTAATGAAATTTCAGTTCTTATATGCAAAAGTGATTGAATCTTACTAGGGACTCTAATAAGTAATTATAGGGGTGGTAAGGTCACAATTGCTGTTATCATTTAAGATAGTAAATGTATGAAATTTTGTTGTTTTTCTAAGGAAAGAAGTGAAACTGATTGTGAAAAGAAAAGGGTTAGGGCATGTATACACATAAGGAATGGGAATGGAAAGAAAATGAATCATTCTCATTCCTCCTTTCCCCATGTCTACTTAAGCACTTGGGGATGGAAAAATTATGTACCCCACCACAAATTTGGGAATCATTCCCCTTCCAAAGAAGGAATATGATACCCAAGGGAGACTTGGGTATCCCTTTCCCATTCTGCATTCCCTTTCCCCATTCCCATTCCTATCCCATTCTCATTCCCTTTGGTAAGGAAACATGCCCTTAATCTATAATGCTCATATCCTTTTACTCTTTGCAGGAGCTGTTATTGAGGCCTTTGTCAGACTTCATGAAAAAGGCTTAATCTATCAAGGTACACAAGTTCCTTTCAAGTTGTTCCATATTCTGAAGCTCTTTGTTGTGGCATGGTTCTTTTTGTAATCGGCTTCTGTAATATAGGTTTGGTTTGGTGCTAAAGACCCTAGTATGTAGCTTTAACATTGTTTGCTGTTTCTTTTGAAAACGATTGGTGTTGTTTGAAGTCCTTATCTTGGAGTTATCATCACATGTGTGGGATGGCTGGATCCATGCTACCATAAAATTTTAAATTTTCTTCAATTGTCCGTCAAGCGTCAACTCTCTGAACTACAATGTGCACTCAGTATTCGGCGAAGTTTGGCTGGTTACTGATCCCTTTTTATGAGGGTGACCATTTTAGGAATTATATGCTGACAAATTTGTACTGTCGGTGTCAATGTACTATTAGGTCAGTGTTTGATAGGCATCTGTTTCTCAAAAGAATTTGAAGGAATTACTTGACAATTTGGTGGATACTATAGCTTGTTTGCCATTACTAGCTGCTGTTTGAAGGGCTAAAAGTTCTTTCAGATGATCAAATGAGCAAGCTCGTGGAATTGGGAAAATAAAAAGTTATAGGTGCTTGTGAGTTATGAAATCCTTTTTAGAGGATGCTCGACATTTTTAGTAAAAATATAGATGTGGTCTAATAAGACTGCTTTTAAACGGAAGTGTTTTCTTCCCTAAGCACTCCCAAACAGGCCCTTAATCTGATAAAGTACTGGTAACCATTGGCTGAGGCAGAAAAATTGTCCAGTGGGGGCACCTTTAATATAACAAGATAAGGCAAAAAAATTGATCAATAACACAAGTTTTATATTTGGTGGATAAATCGATTACATTTCCCAAAGAAGTTGCACAATTGTGATTGAAAACTAATTGCAAGATTAAAATAGAGGCTTGCGGATTTATGATTGTGTTAGAGGATCATGGAAGAAGAAATAGAGAAGAAAGGGAAACAAAAGCAGCCGAATAGATAAGGGTCTTCAACGTATAAGTCCCAAACATTCTTGTTTTTTTTTTACATTCTAGTCTCATATCATATGCAGAAGTATAATGCCAATTTTAAAGAGTTTGCGACTAATATGTGCAAAAACCTAATAAGAGGGACTGGAATGTAGTTTTTCAGAAAAGGGGTAGTAAAAATGAGAAGAGGCTTGTGTGGTGTGGTAAAAATATAAAAATTGGGTCCCAATCTCTTGCAGTTTATAGTTTGAGATACATGCCCCTCCTGGTCTCTACCTCGCTCCGCCCCTGCTGGTAACTCACAATTTTCGTTCTAGTTGTTATGTAGAAGTCTTCAGTTATGACCTAGGTGACAGTATTGTTTTCTGAACAATGTAAAACAGACAGATGTAATGCATCAAGTTTTCTTCTGTTTACATTGTTTATGTTTGTGTGGTGGCAGAATCAAGCATTTATCTAGTAATAACTCATTAATATACTTTTTTTTCTTGGGATGAGGTTTTTAGCTGATTTTTGAAAGAGTCACCTGTTTACATTGTTTATGTTTGTGTATTTTCTTTTGCGAAGGGTCTTATATGGTGAACTGGTCTCCCAATCTACAGACTGCCGTTTCTGACTTGGTAAGTTATGTCTGGTTTCATGTAGGTATTACTCTTTGATCATTATACATCTTACAATTTTACGTTGCGGTATTTGACATGATCCGTTAATGGCCAGGAAGTAGAATATCATGAAGAATCTGGTACCCTTTATTATATCAAATATCGTGTTGCTGGAGGCTCAAAGTAATTTCTTGCTCACCCTTTCTCATCCATTAGGATATGTGTTCTTAGCCTTATACCGTCTGTTAGAATTTAGAAGCACATGCTTTCTGTTGTGCTATTACATGTGGTTGTTGGTATTTTGTGGTAATAGTTCTTGACACAGTTGTGACTTCTCAGAGGTCAGACCTTGTTAACTTTTGTTAATTGGCAAGTAACATATATAAAAATGAGAGGTAATTAAATTTTGGAAGATTTTCTCAGTCCTCAAGTCTTCTGAGTTCCTGTCAGTGCATCACGCATTTTAGTTCTGATAAGCTGGTTTGAATATTGTCGCATGCTTGTTTGTTAGGTTCTTCATAAATTTCGTTGTCTCATAACATAAGTAAAGGAAAAACAACTATTAGACTTAGACTAAACTAGTAGTTCAGTGCTCCTTGTTGGGTCCGAGCTTCCCCAGCTCTATGGTGTTTGGGAACTCTGCAAGGTTCTTACCGCCTTGTTGATTCACAATAATTGAGTCTTTGGAGTACTTTGGGATTATATTTCGCGTATGGGTACCTGACCGATATGATGTTATAACAGTGTTTTGGGGGTCTGTAATGCATTCTGATTGGTACCTCCTGTACTCAGGACCGACTATTTGACAATAGCAACAACACGCCCGGAGACTTTATTCGGTGATGTAGCGATTGCTGTACATCCTGAGGTAGGGTAAATTTGCTTACCTTCCTGGCTTTCTGTTTTATGGATGGTTATGTTTAAGGAATTTAGGCATGTGATAGGGTCAAAATTTCTGGACATCACTTTTGATTTTCCAATGAAGATCTTCCTATAGAGCTACATTAACAACTTGTGCTTAAGTCTTCAACTTAAGTTTACATATTGTTTGCGTACTCTAAACAGCTTTTATTGTTTAATTTTTCTGGTATCTGCTGCATGAATCGTATGTTTGGGTTGTTCGCAGTTATCTTTCAATTTTTCTTCCATATATCTTATAATTAACAAAAGTTTAGGGCTGTAAGAAGTTCATGACATTTAAAGTTTCTTTATGTTTTGCAGTTTAGTGCATAAGAAATCCCGAATGGCTTGACTTTTCACTTTAAGCTTTAGTTTAGAGAACATAAGTTTTTTCAAACACGACTCATGACATTTAAAAAGGAGGAGCCCCCGACAATTGCATACAAAAAGCAAGAAAACCATTCACAGCCCAACACCTAAAAATCGTAGTATGTTCATATGAAGGATTTTGAAACAGAAGTTCAAAAAGAAAAACTGAAATTGGCTGCTTGTTCATCAACTATTCTGATTTTTTAATTTCTCCCTTTTATAAGTGGGTTGTTCATTTTTTGTTTGGGAACATTTTTGTGTGATTTAACTTTCCATGCATATGGGTCATGTTCACCAACAGTTTAAGGCAGGTATTCTGTTTTTCTAAAAGGAGAACCCTCTTAGTTCTAACGTGCAAATTTCAATCCTTTTATGGTTTGGATAATCTAGTCATTTCTTTCTTTTCATAAGAAATGAAACATTATAGAATGGGGATGGGCAATCTGCCCATCTGAACTAAGACACCAAAACATTATAGATAGCCATGCAGGGCCAATGAAATAACATAATTCGATGGCAACACTTGGTCCAATACAACAGACCAGCCTAGCTCAATCATAGGAAATATCCCTCAATTGCTTTGGCAAACCTGGCTATGGAAAAAACTGTCCCAGGATGGCTCTTCTTTCCTATAGTAGATACTTTTTCTATTCCTTTCCTTGAACACCACCCAAATAGAGTCCAAAACTGCACTACCTGGAGGGGTTTTTTTTTTTTTTTTTAAAATGGTAACAATATGCCAAAAGCAAGCAACCACCTAGGCCATATATATATATATATATATATATATATATATATATATATATATATATATATATATATATATATATATATAAACCCAAAGGACTAAGTAGGAAGATAATGTTTAGATAGTCCCCGTCTGCTTAATGCAACATCCACCAATGAGAAGATGTATGTGGCCTCCTGTATGGATCATTTTTGGTTCTATTCCCTTGAAATCCTGTGCTTTTCTTCTGTTCTTTTCTTTGATCTAAAGGACAGTAGCTTACTTTTTACTCATGCCAATTACTGTTATAGCTTAGTCTGAGTGAAATGTTTGATTTTCTCATTAATGATTTTGGCATTGCCCAATGTTTGAAATTTCGTACAGGATGACCGGTATTCTAAATATATCAATGGAATGGCTATAGTTCCTCTGACATATGGCCGTCATGTCCCTATCATATCTGACAAGGTAAAGTTTTTCTTGACCATCAGTGTATCATTTTTATTTCAGTATAATGCTGGGTTACATCTTATTTTGGGATATTTATCTGGAATCATGCTTGTTGATAATGTCTAGGGATATTTAGAAGCATAAAATTGATGGGGGACTGGGTTTATGGTAGCCTCATTCAGTGGGAATGGCTATGTGTTCATTTCATTACATTGACTATGGTAAAAAAACAGCTGCAACTCAGGAGAAGTAGGGATGAGTGTTAATTTATACTCAGGTCCTTCACCTAGAATTATGGGTTATTGAATTTCTTGTTCTTGTTGAATACTTTCTTCACCTCCGTGTGATCTCCCAATTCATTTGCATGCACATATGGTTTTTTTTATCCCGCTTATTTTTTAGTTATTTCACCTACTCTTAAGTTGTTATTTGGACGGATACTAGTTTAAGCTTTATTTACTCGCCTTGCTAAAGAAAAGAAACATGAGTCTT
This sequence comes from Spiraea crenata, assembly GCA_033992175.1. Lineage (NCBI taxonomy): Eukaryota > Viridiplantae > Streptophyta > Magnoliopsida > Rosales > Rosaceae > Spiraea > Spiraea crenata. The sequence goes on along the minus strand of JAVBHV010000081.1, from coordinate 1,477,468 downwards.
TTCCACTCTTTGAAGAATTATATGGAGGTTGCAGTCATTTTTTGGTTTTACTACTACAAAACTGAATGAGGTGCTCATGAAAAATAAGATGACAATGATATTTAGACTAAATGAAATGAAGATTGGTTCTTGCTCTCCTTATGTTGTTGCTTTATGTTCTGTGCAAGATTTTGGCCCTGTGGCTTCCTGTACTTTTATTTTGTTTCTGCCCTGAACTGGGGTGTGAAAGACTATCATAATGCTTGCTTTGTAGGCACTACATATTGTTGTACTCTATGTGATGATTAAAATGAACATATATCCCCTTATTAAAATTGGACCTGATCTGCTAACAGAATCAAGAGTTAATTGCAAACGGTGGTTCAAGACCAGAGTCTTGGATCACGCTTTTTTTATGAGCTGTTACTGATAATCATAAAAATGTTAGAACATCCCCACGGAATGGACATATTTTGTTGTTATTTGCTGAATAATTTATCTTTTAGCTGCCTACATGATTCACATATAGTGTCTGGTTAATATCTCGATAAATGGAAGATCATTTCTTTTCCTTCTGGCAGCTTGTTGATAAGGACTTTGGCACTGGTGTGTTGAAGATAAGCCCTGGACATGATCATAATGATTACCACCTTGCAAGAAAGCTTGGTCTTCCAATACTTAATGTCATGAACAAGGATGGGACACTAAACAAGGTTGCTGGACTGTACAGGTGATTGCTGCATAATTTTCCTAGATTGTTGATCTTCAATTCACTGGATAATTTCCTTTTATCTTATGTCTTATGGATGGTAATGTAATTTGTGATTCTGTTAGTGGCCTTGATCGGTTCGAGGCTCGGAAGAAACTTTGGGCTGATCTGGAGGAGACTGGCTTGGCTGTAAAGAAAGAACCACACACTTTACGAGTTCCCAGATCTCAGCGTGGTGGAGAGGTGAGTTAATTTATTTTTTGACATCTCAACTTCAAATTTTCAGCATGGTGGAAAAATACAAATTTCAACTTCCAAATTCTGATAAGGAACGTAACTTTTCTATGAAGATTTGTTACCTTCAATATGTGCATTTTGCCTAAATTTTGCCCTCTCATCTTCTTTTCAATATCAGGTTATAGAGCCACTAGTAAGCAAGCAGTGGTTTGTAACAATGGAGCCTTTAGCTGAGAAAGCCCTTCATGCAGTTGAAAAAGGAGATTTGAAAATCATACCTGAAAGGTTTGAAAAGGTATGCTGTATGTGGCCTCATATTGAACATAATTAGAGAGTGAGAATTATGTATGTAACTTGTATTTTCCTATTGGGAACGAGAGATAATCCAAAATACATCTCAAAACTCAGAAGTAGTAGGTTCATAATATTGTAGAATTGAGCTCATATTTACTCCTCTAAATTTTGGATCAAATATCGACTCCTATTGCTTTAACTTGTTGGTCGGATGTGTTTACTGCATCCATGCTGTGCCTAATGCATCCTGTTCCAAGCCCGAGGACAGATATCTGTGCTTAAACTTGTTGGTCTGATGTGCTTTACACTTCTATTTCTTTGTGTTCATCATGATTTGAGTACTTTACTGCATTGTTGCAATGAGTTCTCATCCCATTTCTCGTAATATGTATTATTGTACCCAGAAAGATTTGGCTAGTTTGGTTTACTCACGATGTGCCTCTTATTAAATAACAGATTTATAATCACTGGCTATCAAATATTAAGGATTGGTGCATAAGCAGGCAACTCTGGTGGGGACACAGGATACCAGTTTGGTACATTGTGGGTAAAGACTGTGAAGAAGAATATATTGTTGCACGGAGTGAGGATGAAGCTCTTCAGAAGGCTAAAGAGAAGTACGGAAGAGATGCAAAAATATATCAGGATCCGGATGTTCTTGACACTTGGTTTTCAAGGTTTGTTGTTTGCGCGATTCCCCATTGTTGAAATTTTCTTTGGTGTAATAATTTATTTTCTATAAACTAGGAAAGGTCTTTCACCATTCTGAATGGTGTCTAATCTTTGGGTAGGTCATACAGTAAATTGTCGTGTGGTGTGCTATGTCAGGAATTTAAGCTTCAATTTAGTATCTGTGTTGATTCGGTGTCTCCTATCTTATGCAATGTTAATGCTCTATTGGTTTAGCATTTCGCCATGTTAGACACAACTTTTTCGTGGTTTAAAACTAAAATTTAATTTTCATTTCATGTTTCCATATAGTTGAATTACTTCTATGTTCATGGAGACCAAAGTTTTCATCAGCAACTTTACTATTTTATCTCCATATCATAGACCTAGAAGAAAGCCAGGCTTCTAGTATTTGAGATCCCTATTCAGTAATTTGTTTCTTAATTCATGAGTGCAGTGTTTGAGGGGCTTTTGTAAAACGATGATTGCTTATGTAGTTGTAAATGAATTTTAGATGATATTTCGATATAATTTACAGATAGGGAAATGGTATAGTAACTAGTAAGTCTAATTGTTACATCAATCTTTCAATTGGCAAGTAATGAAGTAGCATACGGCTAACTCGATAAAATATGAGTCTTGTAGGTCGTATAGTTTTGAATATATTTCTAATGCATCCTATGTTGTTGCATGTGGACGCTTTTGCTCCAGACTCTGCATACTGGGCCTTGCCTTTTCATAATTTACGGCCAGGTTTCATATATTTTATATGCTCTTTAATTGGACTAACTATATATTTCCTTTCCACAGCGCACTGTGGCCTTTCAGTACTCTTGGGTGGCCAGATCATTCCATGGACGATTTTAAGAGGTTTTATCCTACAACAGTCCTTGAAACGGGGTATGTGCATTTTTTGCCAGTATTTGGGAGCCATTTTTTCTTGTTTCCTATTTAGTGATGTGGCTACTGGTAATTCAAGGTACAAGTATTGTTATTTCACTATGAGAATGGCAAGTTGAGGAATCAATTTTGTGTATGTTACACCTATCTTGGTTTACTTAGAGCTTCTAATTTATCTGCTTTTCTATAAGTCATGTATTGGTTGTTAGTTTTCTATATTCACTTGTTCTGGTAAAGAAAAAAAAATGTGAAGTCTTCTCTATGGTACCAGTGAAATACAAATGAATAAATTTGCACTGTCGCTTAGCCCAAAACTGGAGTTAAAGTATGTTTCTTTCTAATGTTTTTGAAAAGAGGGAAATTTTTTTGTTAAGGTACAGAATCTGATCTGAGGAATTGGATAGGGAATCTAAAATATGAAGAGAGAAAATATAATAAAAGACTACTGGAAAAGAAGTGAAGTAAGAAAAAGCTTAAAGTTCGAGAAGAATCTAGTCTCACATCACAGCTGCTAGCAAATCTTCACATTACGGTCATGTGAGACTGAACCCTGAAATCAGCCCAAACTTATGCCTATAATGCTGCTCAGAATCTTTACCCCTGTTGATCCTACCCTGCACCCTTATACCTCAATTCTTCTTCTCTTACAGTCGCCACTTTGAATTTCTTTTGAAACTATATGGTTCTGGAATTGATTTGGTTGCTTAGTGGACTATGATTCCTAATACTTAATTAGTATCAAGAGTCTGTCCATAATCCTTTACTTTCATCATAGGTTTACAATTAGTTGGGTTAGGTTGTTACAAAACTTTAGAAGGTTTGCTAAATGTATTACTTTCATGATGAAGGTTTCTTACTTCGAAAATTGTTAAAGTATGATATTCTTGCTTGCATGTTGGAACCACAGGCATGACATATTGTTCTTTTGGGTTGCGAGGATGGTCATGATGGGAATTGAGTTCACTGGGACAGTACCATTTTCATACGTTTATCTACATGGTCTCATCAGGGATTCACAAGTGAGTAAGAAATGCAGGAGAACTACTACTGCTTCAGTGTTGATTCTGAACTTTTAATTTTGTCTATTTTGTTTGTCATTATTTGGTTGGTGTTCTGTCCTCTCCCTCGTTTCCTTACTTTGATATCCTCCAAACTCTTTGTTAATGAAGTTCCTAATTATTTGGATGCCTTTACTATTGGTTACGTTTTTTTTTTTTTTTTTTTGCACGCCATGTTGGGTTTTACCCCCTGGATCTGGATGGATATTTTTTCCTCTTCCATGTTCCAAAATGTGACAAACAAAAATTCTGATAAGACACTAATTGCTTATCCAAGATTGATTCTTAAATAATGGCTGGGCGAGTTTTGTGTAATTGCAACTGGTTTGGATCAATTTATGAACGGCCGTTTATTGCATTCGTTAATGGCATTTTGTTTTATGTTTGCAATGTCTTGGCATGTGCACATGACGTTTATTTGAAAGAGTAATTTGTTAATATGGAGGGTTGTTCACCTTGTGTAATATAGTGATCACATGTGAAAACACATTGTCAGAGTGTTAAGGATTGAGGATTTTCTTGGTTGGTATTTAGGCTAATATATGCAGATTACTTTTGATGTTGATGACTACTCATGTTTTTGCTTCTACACTGTTGTTCTGTTTAACTTGTCACTCACACTTTATGCTGCATGTTTAAGTTTGCTACAGTCCCTTTGGCATCGTCTAATGGTGTATTAGTCATCTCAAATCCCTTTCTTTTTTCTGGAACCTTGTTCCTTGTTGTTTATATAATCCATTCTCTAATGCATTTGTACTTTACTCTTATGTTGTCCCTGAAATGTTGGTTTATGAAATCAATTTTGTAATAATTATTTCAGGGTCGAAAGATGTCTAAATCATTGGGGAATGTAATAGACCCTTTAGATACAATTAAGGAATACGGCACAGATGCCTTAAGATTTACAATTGCTCTAGGGACAGCTGGTCAGGTTTGTGATTTCACTTTTGTTCAATTCTACTTTTCAAAATTTTTGTATTTTTTAGAATTAATTATTTTACGTGAGCATTTCATGTGAATGATTCCTAATTGGGTGATTAATTGGTTAATTGACTGGCTGATTGGGTGTTCTTATCTTTCAGGACCTTAATTTGTCTACTGAGAGGCTGACATCTAATAAGGCCTTCACAAACAAACTATGGAATGCTGGAAAATTTGTATTGCAAAATTTACCCAGAAAGGATGATGCATCGGCTTGGGAAAGTATAATTTCTGTTAAGGTTTGTTCTCTCGTTTTCTTTTCTGTTATTGTGGCAATTATGCACTAGTGCTTTGCCTATGGATATTGTACCTTTTGTTTTAGAGAACGATGTTTTGCTAATGCCTGCAGATATGGTCCTCAATTCTACTTTCTTTTAACTGAAGTAACTATGACGCATCCATGTGTGATTGTATACTTCTTGGAATTCATCAAACAAAAATGATACATGCAAATTCTTGGAATAATTCATCCTTCCACGATCAATTCTTTTTAGTAAGTAGAGAGAGAGAGAGAGAGAGAGAGAGAGAGAGAGAGAGAGAGAGAGAGAGAGAGAGAGAGAGAGAGAGAGAGAGACTACAACTTTTATCATGCTCATTCTTTGTTTTTCATGGTGAAACTGGATGGGTGAGAAAAATGATAATGGAACTCAATCTCGAATTATACTAGAAAACCTAAATTGCAATGAATCATAGCTTTCTTTCTAGCAGCTTTATTAGTAAATGCTCCACCTGTACTAAGTTTCTCGTTGTGGTCAAAGGTTCTTGTATTGCAAATTTGGTGTCAATTTCATATACGGAAAATCTAAAGCCATAACTATTTATGGGAACGGAATAGATTCTACATACACATATCTTAGTCACTCAGTCTCTGCATGTTTCGATTATCTCGTCTGATCTCATAAAATTGGCTTGATTGTAGCTTGTATCTCTATCAAATATTGGAATTTTCTATTTTGTTCTACTTTAGCTGTAATTAAACTTGTATTTTAGGTTCATAAACAAGACTTTTATGCTTACATCAACACATTCTCTTTTCAGTTTGACAGGGTGGAGCTTCTAGACAGGCTACCATTACCGGAATGTTGGGTGGTAAGATAATTGTCACTTTATGTTTAGAATTGCCGATTGATTTTACCTCTTTGTTCACCATTCACTTTTCCTCCTTTTCCAGGTTTCAAAACTTCATCTGCTTATTGACACTGTCACTGCAAGTTATGACAAATTTTTCTTTGGGGAAGTAGGAAGAGAGACATATGAATTCTTTTGGGGTGATTTCGCTGATTGGTATGGTTTTCCAGGAGAGAATAATCAAAAGTATAATCTTATGTTTGTCTATAGAAACTAAAAATATTGTCTCAGTACATCTCCTAAGGTGTTAACAGTTGAAGAGAGACCCAGAAAATACAATATTTTCCATTTACTTAAAGCAAAAGAACCGAAAATGTTAACCCTTGTCTTCTGCTGTACCTTCTGCCTGACTAATTACCTCTTTACCAACTGGTTGTCCTTCCACTTTTCTAGGTATATTGAGGCCAGTAAAGCTCGGCTTTACCACTCCGATGGTGATTCAGTCGCATTTGTGTCGCAGGCTGTTTTATTGTATGTTTTTGAGAACATACTTAAATTGCTACATCCCTTCATGCCATTTGTGACTGAGGAACTCTGGCAGGTAAATGTTATCATTATATTTAACACTTTGTTAAGTCGAGAAACTTTGGTCATGATTTATTTTCTCTATGAACCATGTGATAATTCATATCAGGGAAGGAGTGGAGATTTTTCTAGGTTATCCTTCTTCTTAAGTAGTAATTTTACTATTACGAGATTAACCGGCCTCTTCCCAGCTTTGTGGTGAAATGTTCTTGATCGTAACCACAACATAGTGGGTGCAAAGCTGGTATTTTCTGAACATAATAAAAAAAAACATACTATTACAAGATTACTTAAAACAAAACGCCTGATTTCTTGCAGAAGAATGATTTTAGTACAGACTGTAGGGAATTTTTTTATAGATGGGATTCCTGGGTTGCTGAGAGAGGTTTGTTCTCAATTCTGTAGAAGTTCATTTCTCATCTCCCTTTTTCTCAATCATTGAAACAGGTTGGTGGGACTTGGACTAGATAGAGTTAGGTTTTGGGAAGATGTTTGGTTTACAGAATTTACATTTCAATCTTTATTCCCTAGCTTAGATGGCATATGTGTGTTAAAAGAGGGGGAGGGAGGATCACATCATTAACTTTGCCTGTTCATGGGCCAAATTTGGGCTTGGGTATATTTTTGATAATGTTCTTACATGCTTCATAGATTGTATATTCTTGTTTTGCTATATTTGTGATCATAGTTAGCTCTTTAATCTATGCTTCATTTTTGGTGGACTTATTTTTCACCTCCATTGTACTGGCTTAAGTTTTTTTTTGTACATAATGTTTCTCTGGATTTCCTTCAAAAGAATGAATGGTTGATTTGACACAGGCACTCCCATATCGAAAAGAAGCTCTTATAGTGTCTCCATGGCCGCTGCCTTCACTTCCAAGCCAGAGCAATTCGATTAGAAAGTTTGAGAATTTGCAGGCTTTGGTGAGTAGATTTGCTTCTGCTTCGCATTTATTGGCTCCATATCCAAGTCCCAAGTGGCACTTTTCTTTGTCTTATATCTTTTCCAAACAGTTCATATATATGATTAAATCATTGAGGTTTGCTTCTTTGTGATTTTCAGACAAGGGCCATCAGGAATGCTCGAGCTGAATATTCTGTTGAGCCTATAAAACGTATATCAGCATCTATAGTTGCAAATGAAGAGGTCAATGATTACATAATGGTATGTAATCCAGGTCTTGAGCTATGATCTTTTAGACAAATTGCAAACGTGAGAGCTGTTTTTATCTTTTTTTGTCTAACTAAGTGTAAGAGTTGATTACGTACTTGTTGACATATAATAATCTACCATCATGAATTAGAAATTAACTAACTCTGGGTATATATAAATTGGTGGATTATTTTTAGAGCCTTCAGTGAGCATAGAGTTGTAGGATGGATCATTTCTGAGATGTTTTCTTGTCTTGCATTGGTCAACCATGAGAAATCATATGAAGCTGCCCATGCCGCGCAAGATTACTTCAGGCCAGGCATGCGTGCCCCTGCTGGAGCAAAAAGAAGTCAGACCTAGCCCTTAGTAGTTAAGCTTACGCATTAAGTCAATCATATAAATGTTGGAAAGACCATGAGTCTGAAGTCCAATTGCCAACATAAGAAGAGCCCTGCGTATAAGCTTGGGTTTCAATTCTGTTTTCTCCTCACTTTAGGGAAAAGAAAATACAAAATTACTAATTATTCTTCGTGCTCTTTTGTTAAAATTCTGTGATGTATATCCATTTAGCCATTTGTCCATCTATTTGGTTTGAACATGATTATCATTAAACTATCTAATTTAAATATTTTATTGTATTTTTTGATGCAGAAAGAAAAAGAGGTTTTGGCGCTTCTATCCAGGCTAGATTTGCAAAATATCCACTTTACAGATTCTCCCCCAGGCACGTTTCTTCATGAATTAATTTACACTTGGCCAATGTTTCTTCATGAATTAATTTCCTCTTGGCCAATGGCTGGAGATACTCATCTTTATTGTCATTTATCAATAGCGTTTAGGATCTGATGCTAAGCCATATATTTTGGTGGATGTCATGTATTTTACTTCAGGGAATGCGGATCAATCAGTTCACCTTGTAGCTGGTGAAGGACTAGAGGCATACCTTCCTCTTGCAGATATGATTGATATTACTGCTGAAATCCAACGCCTATCTAAGAGACTTTCCAAGATGCAGACTGAATATGATGGACTTAAAGCTCGGCTTAGTTCTCCTAAAGTATGAACTTTACATACTCATCACTTTATATACTCATCATGTTTACGGTGAAATTTTTACTGATATGCAAGTACTTTTACATGTTTAATTCTCCTTTTGATTTGTTAGGATAAAATGATTGATTGGATGCTAGTGTTTGTAAGGAGGTCGTGGGCTAGAAGGCTTGAGTCCTCATCCCCCACTTTTTGTTTGATTTGCTAGGTGCAGGGTGGTTCTGCACCTATATGTTGTGTTTGTAATAGTAGGGCTGCCAACTTTAGCTTTTTGCTTAACTCTCAGGCATAGATATTGGATGTCCACATTCAACCAGTAAACCTCATAGGAGAACCTCTTTTTGACTATGAAGTAGTATCTAATGCCTATGAGGCCTCTCCTCCCAACTGGACCCTAGAGGGCTTTTATATGAAGAATTTGGGTTTGACTTCATAATTTAAACTGTTGGCATCAAATGTTAAAAGATGATAAAAGTGAGTTGCGATATCCTTTATTTTGATGTATTTATGTTCTCTTGATTTCTTGCTTTCTTTATCATGCCATGGCATACATATGCCCCGCACCTCTCTCATGATATCTGCTTGCATGATGCAGTTTGTAGAGAAAGCCCCTGAGGATATTGTCAGGGGAGTCCAAGAAAAGGCGACAGAAACAGAAGAGAAGATTGCTCTCACCAAAAACCGTTTAGCTCAACTAAAATCAACAGTTCTGCTTACATAATGCGACCCTTCAGATCCACTCCCTTTTGATTGGATATTCCATTGTTGGATCAATGTTGAATTGTCCCTGGACTCAACAGTACATTGTGCAGTGCAGCGCTTGACTAATGTTTTGACAGCTGCTTGTTTAGGTTTTTGATGATTCAGTGAACATGGCTTCAAATCGAAAAGTCTGGAAGAGTAGCAGCTCCTTTATCCTGTATCGATATAGGACATCCAAGCAGTAGATAGATTGCTTGAAGTAGTGAGTGCCGGTCACTAATCTGTTTCCTTCTAACCTTTGTATGCTACTCAAGACTGTAATTTGTCATTTTTCGTACAGTAGAGATTAATATAGTTCAGGCTCTAGCTATTTTTGTTCCCTTCACAACTTACGCCAAAGATGGCAGGTGTTTCCCCGATATTTGAGCTGCTGGGAAACACACTGAGGCCGCATAATTGTTGATAATCTATAAACTTAAGCTAATTAAATGGAGCTGATTTTGGCACTGTTTTTCTCCTCCGAAACAACTCTTCATTTTCGACCGATGGGATTGAATGATCCAAAGAGAACCAACAGGTGTACAGAAGGAGAAAAGTAGTATGTGAAAGGCATTGTAGATTTGTACATTCTTGAAAGAATTATTTACAAGAAACATCTTTTCTTAGAGGTTGGTGATCGTTTGCTCAACAGCCTATTCTATATACTCAAACGTCGCCTGTCCATTGTCCATGCCAAATTTCTTCCGTCAGTTAAAACAAAAATTGATTTGTGCCAAATGTTCCTAACAAGCAAGCATAGAGAACAATCAAGGGCATTGGCCTGATCTTCATGTACTTGGCTATGTTTTCTGTCCCAAACTGTTGATGCTAACATTGATTCACGAAAAAGCTTGTTTGGTGCTCAATTTGGCACTGATTGTTGGAAACGATTGGCTCGGATATGATAACTTTTGGTGAGGATCAGGAGGAGGGATGAATTTTGTTCACCAACCAAAGTTTCTTCTACTTTCAACTTGACAAAATTGACAAGAACCATTTGAATTAGAGTAATGCTAGGATGACCATCTTTTTTAAACCAACTTTTAAACCACCTTATGTATCAATCAATCCAACCATTTAATATTTAGTGAGATAATTATAGATTAAAATCAATAACAATCATCACTTGCCACATAAAGTGGTTTAATAGATGGTCATTCTAGTTTTATTGTTTGAGTTATAAGTGAATATGCTATTACAGGTTTATGAAGGCATGGGATCAAAAGAAAATGAGAATGCAGGAATCTTAGGGGAGGGACCCTTTTTCTGGTTAAAGTGATTAAAACCACAAAGCAAAAGTGAAAAAGAGCCATTGACTGACTTGACAAAAAGTTGTCTGAGCCCGGGTTCGAACCGGGGACCTCTAGTGTGTGAGACTAGCGTGATAACCGACTACACCACCCAGACTTGATTGTTGCTATGTTCTACATTTAGTATTTTATTTGCTAACTTTTTAGGTGCTAGCTTAGGAATAGACCAAAAATTGCTATTATAGTATTATTATCCTTTCTTTATAGTGCTCCATTTTCTCTCTGATTACTCAACTTTAGGAAACTGTAATAATGATTTCCTCTTTTGTTTCCAAGACTAAATAGCACATACAATAAAGGTCGATTGATCAATTATTTTGAATCAAATCTTATTAATTCGTTGTTGAGCTTGAATGAAATAGTTGCGTAGAGGGTCAGAAAAAGATACAAACTGATACAAGCCCAAAAAACAGGTGTACAATAAGAGCTCTTGTTGTATTCTAACTACTTGTAATTATCCAACTGAGTACTTTGGGTCCTTCCAAAATAGCATACACTGGAGTGTAGAGATGCGATTTTCACTTAAGCCAAAATGGTCTCTGGACCATAGTCCATTAGTACCAAAGTGCTTTAACTTTTGCTTCCAGTTTGACATGCATGGACCTTCCAACTGTACATGCAAGTTACAACAAATGTCCCAAAATAGCTTCTTCTCCTCACAGATGCCAGTACTAAAGATACCTTCCAAACTTTGTAAAAGTTGTACGTAACTGCCAAAGTAGAGGACAGACCTTTTACAAGATGAGCAATTAAAGCAGCGGTCTCTTTTTTGCTAATTCGCTTTCCAGCTCCCACTTTTGCTTTCTTTAGTAGCGTCCTCCAATAGATAAATGTGTGACTTGTACTCATCGTTTTGTGTAACTTGAGGGAACAATAAGCGTCCGCGCACGCAATTATCAAAATAATCGAGATACCGCATGCATTATGATGATGTAGAGTTGTCGTTTCTCTTGGTAAAGAGAGAGGTGAGTATATCATTCATTATCATTGGAGTGTTGGATTTCTATGCCATTTTTTTGGTGAAGTTTAGCTTCTTTCAACTAAAGAGAGAAATGGAAGGATAATCCGAATCCAACATCTCAAGCGTTCAAGTAAATATATTAACCAATTAAGCTACAAAACTCATAAAGAATGTTCATATTATAATAGCATGTGAAGTTGCCACTCGTTAATCAACAAATGATTCGTGATGGATGGGATGGTGCCTAGGTTGTGTGATGATGTTGTATTAGGGGCAAGCTTATGGTGGGTCCCACATCTTAATTCTGTGATGCTTTCTAAGGAGGGAAAAAGGTTCCTGTCCCCAGTTTCCTACCTCCCTCCGTCTCTTTTTTTTTTGTGTTTTTGCCTTTTTATAATAGTTCATTTTATTTATTATCTAATAAAAATTAATTTTGTAAAAAATGAATTAAATTTGAAATAATTCGATTATCTAATTTTATAAAATATATGAATGATACAATTAGATGTCAATGAGTAATTTATTCTATATATTTGATGCAATTCAATAACTCAAATAATCTCAAATTTGATTAATTTTTTATAAAAATTATCATTACTAAAATAAATAAAATAAATAATTCAAATCATAATAAATATTAACGAAAAAGCCGAGAAGAGAAAAATGAGACAAGGGGGACGGAGAGTTGGGAACAGGAGATCTGCATTCCTCTAGGGAGATGAGGAGTGGATGTCGCTGGGGATTCGGGAGAGCGATTGGCAATTAGCGTAACCATCATCAGCTGCAAGTTTTGACAACTCAAAACGTTGGCGCTCTTTGGATGCCATAGGTCCCACATGAAGAAAGAGGACCCCGCACAGCAATTTTAAACGATATCCTCGTTCACATGGGATCTAGCTCTTTTGCCGTTCTGCCCCTGATCTCTTTCTCTAATCACAAAACATGCCACGGATCGAAGAGTTGGTGGTTTTACTTTACTTTTACTGTGGTGGGAGCCTTTTTTTTTTTTTTTTTTTTTTTTTTATAATCAAAACAACAATTCATTGAAGGCAAAAGGGGCCAAAATAGCCAAGAAACAACCAAAAGAAGGCTTACCCGGACTGAAAGTAAAAGCAACTAACAGGAAGGGGAAAACCTCCAAAGGACAACAACAAAAAACCAAAACAAGGATGGACAAACCCATCAGCATGCAAACTAAGCAACGGGAGGCCAAGGTAAGCCGTCTCGAGACAAAACAAAGACTAGAGAGGGGGGAGGTTGTGAGCCCCACCGATGATTTCTCACACTCTCATTAGCTATAAATGCAGCCATATGAGCTGCTTGGTTGGCCTTTCTTGACCACCAACGAAAGCGAACCGAGTTGAAGGACGAAGCCCTCCTCTCACGTAACACTGGATAGATTCTCCACAAGTGATTTGCACCTTTGTTTTGCAGAGAGTGAATCACCACTTGAGGGATGGCAAAAATCTCCACGGGTATGGGTACCCGTGGGTATTCGCCCCTGATGGAGCGGGTATGAAGGAGTGAGATGGGTATGGAGATTTTTAAAATCCCCATGACGGGTATGGGGCGGGTATGGTATTATTAGTCTCCAACCCGAACCCGACCCGATTATATATATATAATTAATTAATATGTATAATAATTATATAAACTTTTAGAAATCACCCCAACTTAAATGAAGCTATAACCCTAACAATTTATAAACAATTATTAATAGATTATGATTATTTATAGAACTTTATTATTAATCTTGTCCTTATTTTTTTCTATACGGGGCGGGTATGGAGGTGGGTATGGAGATACTAATCTTCATGGAGGCGGGTATGGGGAGATACCCGATTAAAAATTAATGGGTATGGAGGCGGGTATGGAGATTAAAATCATAAATGGGTATGAGTATGGAAATAGTACTACCCTGACCCGACTCGACCCATCGCCATCCCTAATCAGACTCAACAATCGGACGGAGCCCTGGTTCATCAAAAAAAAAAATCGGACGGAGACCTTGTTGGCCTTATTTCACTAAAATTGTACAAGTTAGTGGATACTTTTGTGGTACTGAAAATGGCACATTGTTTCCATTTATTGGTTTTGATAATTCATCACATTGATTTTGAATTTGGGGTAGGTTATGGTTGACTTTGTTAATGACTCAACTAATATTGACAAACTTCAAATCTAATTTAGTTGAGGGTAAAGTTAAACAATGTCCAAACTACATATTCTATATTATGATTTTGAAGGCTTGACGGCCAAACTAATGCCTTTTACCAAAAATAATAGACTCGATAGTAAAAGAATACATCTAAGTTCCATCAATTTAACACAAGAGAATTGAGATAACAATTGAAGAAACTCTTATGAATTGTTTATAAGTTCATATGCATTTTGGAGAGTTTTGTGTAATATAACTTCTTGAATGAAGACAACAACCACCCGTGGACACGAGGATAGCAATGTGTTCGAAAATGGATCACACATGCAATGTGCTCTAGTGCATATTTGGAATGACATTTTCTCAATTATTACCAAATGAAGCATAGATCGCACACATGCAATGTATATGCAATGTTGTGATTACTACATACTAGAAAAGGGAGAGGGTGCAAGTCTTCAAAGTAGATCTACGGCAATTGCATGGCTATATTGAACAATTAAGTTCATTGACCTTTGTCAAATGAGTAAGCAATTGATTCAATGAATCTATTAAAGGTTTCATTCAAAATTATAAGCATTGATAATTTGTCTATATATTTTGTGTTATTACATTTATCCGTAACTGGTACATGATAATTAATTACCATTAGGTTTTTAGTATCCTTTGTTTTTCCAAAATCATCCTAAAGATAAGATTATCCAGGTTGTTGCAATCTTAAAAAGAAACTACACCAACCCCCTCTTTGTGTGTCTCTTTTCAATATTTAGACATATCATAATATCTCAATAAGGCAAAATATCTCATTCTAATTGGTTCAAAACAGTAACTTCAGCTGTAAAAAGGGCAATGAATCCGAAACGCATAGTGGCAATTACGTTATACATGGAAAGAAAAAGGGCAAGCGCGTCATCGCAGCCGATGAAATGAAATCCCACGTGTCCATTTGACGAAGAGTCCCTTTCTTGTCTTTTCTCCTTCAAAAACCCGACCTTTCCCTCTGATCTCGACATTTCCAGACACACCAAAACACTCCGCTCTGCTCTCTTCCAACTCAAATTCCGCAGCCATGGACGAGAACGCCGCCGAGAACGCCGCCGCGATCGCCGAGATTCTCCGGGAGCAGGAGGCGGAGGAGGTGGAGCTATACGGCCGGAAGGTGAGCCACCACCGGCCTTCCGATGCTGACGAGTGGCAGACCGTGACGTATCCGAAGCGGAATCGGAAGGCCTCCAGAACGATTCCGGCGGACTCCAACGGCGATCTCCAGAACGTAACCGCCGACGTCTTCCGGCCGATCGAGCTGCATTCGGAGGAGCGCCGCCGGAGAGTTTTGGAGGAGCAGGCCGCCGCCGCGGCCTTTGACGCAGACGTCACCGGCGCTGGCCGATCGAAGAAGAATTCCGACGACGACGGCGAGGATAGCGATGGTGAGGTGGCCGGGGCGGTGGAGAATGGGGAGGTGAAGAAGGTGAAGCCGAAGAAGCCGAAGAAGCCGAAAGTGACTGTGGCTGAGGCGGCGGCGAAGATCGACGCCGATCACCTCGGCGCTTTTCTCGCCGATATAACGGTGAGACTCTCATCGCTTTGGTAATTTGGTAAATTTTGAAATTAGGATTCAATTGAATTGAATGCAGTGGAAAATCGAAATGTGCGTTTTTTTGTTTGATTAATTTCTTTAATCCTAATTCGTGGTAATTCGATAGGCTTCGTACGAAGCGCAGCAAGACATACAGCTGATGCGTTTGGCTGATTACTTTGGTAGAGCATTTGCGCCGGTCAGTGCAGCTCAATTTCCATGGTTGAAGACTTTCAAGGAATCCCCTGTGGCGAAAGTTGGTTGATGTGAGTTTTTGCTTCTTGCATTTGCTTTAAAGGATCAAGCTTTGGTAGAATTGAAGGAAAATAAAATCTTTTTATTTTCGTTTGTGGCCTTGTTTTTTGTATTGAATTTTGCATGCATGTGGATTCTGGAGGAAATGTAGGTGTCTTCACAATATATATGATGTGGGTTCATACTCTGTTGATTTCTGAGTGTCCTGGATTCGATATAAGATGCGTGTAATGGTTACTCATTATCGATGATTTGATAGTAGATGCATGCTCAAATTTATGGGTACCTATTGATTATGTTTGCATGATCACAACTTTGTTGTCTAATATTTCTCAAATCTGTCTTCTTTTTTGTTTTTTTAGCTTTTAGAATGCTGTAATTATGTTTCATTGGCAATCCTGATTTCTAACTATACAGTATGATTTGACAAAACAGATCCCTCTTTCTCATATATCTGAAAATGTTTATAAGACATCAGTTGACTGGATAGGCCAGTGCTCGACTGAAGCACTTGGATCATTCGTGTTGTGGTCATTGGACAGCATTCTTGATGACCTTGCAAGTCATCAAGGGGCAGCCAAGGGATCCAAAAAGGCGGTTCAGCAAGCACCTTCAAAGTCGCAGGTAACTTTCAGTTGTATCATGTATCCGATTCTTATGTAAAGTCTTGCGTGGTCTTCTTGCCATTTTCTTTCATTGAAACCATAGGTTGAATCCATATACTATTTGAAATTTACTACATCACCTCTTACAGAATTAAGCAGAAAACGATGTCAGGTGTATATTAAAATAGAATCGTACAGAATTTTAATACAGGAACTATGGTTGTGGTTGCTCTTCATGCTATGTGTGCTTGCTTATCCAGTTTTTGCACCATCCTTTTTATATATGTTCTTCGTTCTTTTCCAAAAGGTTGTGGTTTTGTCCAAGTACGCTTCCATGACCTGCTAGTATTAATTAAGCTTTAGATATACGATGAGATTTCATGACGGACCTTCCTATCCCATCCCATTTCTTCCCACGTTTCTCTCCTTCTAATTCATATTTTCGTGTTTTTTTGTGAAGGGAAACTAAAATTAGTTGAACTCAAAGATAAAACATTATATCCATTAGGTATAGCTTTTAATTTTCTGTATCTTGCTTGACCCTGCCGATTCATTCTTCACTCAGAAAAGTCATAATCCAGTCATTTTATAGGCGTAGTGAGAAAACAGTATTTTGAAATGGAATCTGACGATGGTATTTAAGTTCATGAATACTGACTTAAGCATGCAACACTGTAGGGACCAACAATTTCCATTATCTTGCTTTTTATTTTTATTTTTTAAGATTAGATGGGACAGATTCTGTTTTCCATAGCAGTTTAGATTATATGTCCTCGTCTCAGTTATTAGATGTAATGTTGGAGATGCAGGTTGCCATCTTTGTGGTTCTAGCAATGGTGGTCCGACGAAAACCTGATGTGTTGATTAGTTTACTTCCTGTGATGAGGGAAAGCCCTAAATATCAAGGCCAAGATAAGCTTCCGGTCACAGTATGGTTGATTGCACAGGTGATGCTTTGTATCCAATGTTTGTATAACGACTTCATTTTTTTACAAACTATGAATTTTAACGAGGGAACAATTTGTTTATACAGGCCTCTCAAGGAGATCTGGTTGTAGGGTTGTACATGTGGGTACATCTTCTATTGCCTATATTGAGTACCAAGTCAAGTAATCCGCTGTCCAGGGACTTGATTTTGCAGTCTGTGGAAAGGTTGGCTACCATTTAGACTGACATAAGTTATAATCCTTCATCTTAAATTTGTGCACAAACTGGCTTTATTGTCACACATAATCTTCAATTTTTTTCTTCTATCACTAATTGCTTTTCTTTGCTGGGTGATCACAGTATATTGTCATCTGCAAAAGCTCGTCCTAGACTATTAAATGGTGCTGTCAGAAAGGGGGAGCACATAGTGCCACCATCAGCCCTTGATCTCTTGATGAGATTCTCTTTTCCTGCACCTTCTGCCCGAGTTAAGGTGTGCCTCTTTATTAAGCAATTGCAGAATTTCAAAATTTAAAGATGCTAATAATGTAAAACCCCCCCCCACCCCCTCCCCCCCCCCACCCCACCCCCCCCCCCCCCCCACCCCCCCCCCCCCCCCCCCCCCCCCCACCCTTCCACCCCCTCTTTTGCTGATTCACCTCAACCAAATAATTAATATCATCATTCGGATTTGTTTAGGCAACTGAGAGGTTTGAAGCTGTTTATCCAACATTGAAAGAGATTGCCCTTGCTGGTACCCCAGGAAGCAAGACAATGAAGCTGGTCACACAAAAGATATTTAAGTATTCACTTACCGCTGTTAAAGAAGGTAAAGCTAAGCACAACGAAACTGATTTTTCTTTACAAGTATTTCCCCCCTGAAATTTCAATGGAAATAAGAGTGGGGAATGTAGCGTTTTCTCTACTGGAGATTGATGATTGAACATTGAACAACTTGTAGGGATACCTGACTTGTCTAAGGAAGCAAGTGACATTGTTATCTGGTGTTTGACACAAAACCCTGAATGTTACAAGCAGTGGGTAAGCATTTGTATTATTGTTCCTTTGCTTCTTCATATGCTCAGTGAAGGCATTGTACAATGTTTAAATATCAATTCGCAACTTCTCTGTGGATATTTGAAACAGGACACACTTTATCTGGACAATCTTGATGCAAGTGTTGTTGTCCTCAAAAAGCTATCTGATGAGTGGAAGGAGCACTCAGTTAAACATGCTTCTCTTGACCCCTTGAGGGAAGCCTTAAAGAGTTTCAGAGATAAGGTAATCAAATTTAGATATTGTAAATGAGAAAAATCTCTTAAGATCACTATGAGAGAATATTATGTTCATCCTTCTAAATAAAAGTTTATCTTATGATTTCATTTGGCTTTTGTTAAACTGAAGTATCCCAGTGTAGCCCTGCTTCCATCCTTCAATTATTAACGCTAATGTTATCAACTCATCTTCCATTGTGATTGTAGAATGATAAAGCATTGGTAGCAGGAGATGATTTGGCCCGCCATTCACTGTTGAAGGATGCAGAAAAATATTGCAAGCTAATTTTGGGACGATTATCGCAAGGCCATGGATGCATGAAGAGCGTGGTGCTTGCGTCTGTCGTGCTGGCTGTTGGTGCTGCTATCATGTCCCAAAACATACAACCTGAAGACCTCAAGAAACTTGCGACCATGTTTAATATTCCCGCAACTGTCTAAATGGATGAACTCACCAGAAAGAAAGCACACCCGGGATTAAATTAAGCCCGGCATAGATAGATCAGCTCAGAAAGATGGCCTTAACAGTATAGGCAGAGGATAAGTCAAGTTCAGACTTTGACCGAGTTGTAGTGGGTTTCAGCGATACACAGAAGCAGCCCAGCCCAAATCTGGGTTGCTGTTTCTCTAGGTGTTGGCCTATCTGGTTTTTGGTGTCAATGTGTTCAGTGAGTTGGCTTTCCTTTGAAATGGACTTAAACTTTATAGTCAGTAGCTAGTGTTTCCGAGTCTTTTGCTTTCTCATAGTATAATAGAGTGTCAAAATGCGCACATGGAAATGACAATAAGATGGAATCAATAGTTGAATAAGTGCTTGAAAGAAAGTGCAGTTATTATAATAATCATGTTATGATTTGAGCCTTTATAAATTCACTTTCTTTTATCGTCGCTAGTATGCTTGAACTGTAAAGGGATTGCTGGTTTTGCAGGGTTACCAGTAATGTAAGTTACCGTATTTGGTTTATTTGTTTAAACTTTTAGGGTCTCTTTCGGACACTTTTTTTTTTTTTCTGTTCCTAGTGTCATCTTACCAGGCTACTTGAGGATGATCAATATTGTTTATGAATCCAGGTCACAATTTTAAAATTAACTCTGCAAAAATTCAACCGATTAAAAATAAAACCATCAGTATTTTAACATCTTCTCCTCCAGGTTCTTTTTATTCTATCATCTTACATCCTAGTATGAAATTAAGCTAGTAATAGAATGAAACCATGTTACTGGTAGATCTAGCACCGAAGCATAAACTTCTCTCCAATTGAAAGTTTTAAGATACAATATCTCTTCGCATCACCCACGATCACAAAATGGTTATGCAACCTACTCTCTTCTTTTTTTATTTTATTTTGATACTCTTGTCAAAGTGTTTCTTTATATATCTAATTAACTGAAACTCATGTTTGCCATTGTCGGATAATGGGTGACGTTGTAGATGACCTCTTGGTACTAGAAGTAACACAACTTACCAAATTAGAGGGATAATTTAGTCGGTGACTTGGCTTCCACGAGATCAGAGCAATTAATCAAAAAACTATTTACCGATCTGTCGCATGTTCCTTCACATGCAAACATGTACCGTACTGCAAAAGGACCAGATGACATAATGAGAGAGATCCCATCGAAACGTCTAAGAAAAGTGAGAACAAATATCCAAGTGGTAGACTAAAATATGTGATGGCTTACGTGACTAACTAATCATTTTTCTTATTGAAATCACACATGATCCAAGAGCTTTTCCGATTTAGTTGAGTACCATTAGACTAAATCGTGAATCGCACACTAGAATTCACTACTTTGTTTTGTAACCATTGAGCTTCTCATACAAGTCCAACTAAGGAAACTCAACCGTAGTCTATTCTAACTCAGCCATCTTCATCAGTTTAAATTAGTTTTTTTTATTAATTGAGACACTATAATATTCTAATTTAGGCTCTAATGGATTATGCGAGTTATCACAATACTCCAATTTTCATCGTCACATGCTGTACAACCTGCTAGTATTGCTAATTTACAGTAATTAGAAAGAACCGAAGTTAATCATTAGCTTGTCCCCTCGTCCTCCCAAATCTCAAAATCAAAGTTACAAAAGTTCCACAAATTCTCCAATCATGGATACTGAGAAAATAAAACTGCGATTTATTAGAAAAAGAGTAAAATAAGACAAAAAGTAACATGTGAAAGTTGACGAAAAGCAAAACCAAATAAACCGAACAATAAACACGGCGCCTTCAACGCTCACTTTGTCAGGAAAAATCCCACATGGGACATCTTAGTGCATATTAGCTAGTTGCTTATTCCACGCCTTAAACCACGCAATTCCATAATCCCTTTCCCGCAATCAACTAATGATCAATTCCTATAAATAACACCGCAGATCTTCCTCTTCTTGAAACCATCACCATTTCTTTGTACTTTGTGTTAGATTCATATTTTAGACCACATCCATTTCTACTACTTCAGTGCATTTTTCCATCACTCCAAGAAATGGCAGGCGGACGTCCGTACACCTCTATCTTGCTGGTGTTTTCTCTCCTTTTTCTACTCACACTCTCTGATGTGGCTGAGGTATTATTTGCTCATATCATCTATTTTTTTTTCTAATTATATGCATTGTGAGATTACAAAAGAGTGTTACCGTGAGTCGCTTATGCATTTTGATGTAAAATATGGACCCCATAAGGATTTATACTAGTGTGAATGACTGACCATAGCATTCAGACTAAATTAAATTTTAGTCAGATTAATGGTTGAGCATTATAGTCTATAGATAGCTTGTTTCTCTACTACCATTGTCTTGCAATAGTATGTCTAACTTAGTTTGTGTTTGGATTCATGAACAGGGTTACAAGAAGCTTCGTCCATCAGGTACATAGCTTAATTTTAGTTATTTCTGAATATTGATGTACCAAGTGAAGCAATTGAAAGTTAATTTTGAACATTTTGATGGTGTAGAGTGCAAAAAGAAATGCGATTATCGCTGCTCGGCTACATCGCACAAGAAGCCATGCAAGTTCTTCTGCAACAAGTGCTGCGCTACTTGCTTGTGCGTTCCTCCGGGCTTTTACGGCAACAAGCAAGTCTGCCCTTGCTACAACAACTGGAAGACCCAAGAAGGACGTCCCAAGTGCCCTTGAAAATGGTTTTTTTTTTAAATAAAAAAAAAAAATCATTAATAGGCATGTTAATAAGTCTTTAGTCGATTACCTAGCGACTATGACTAGTATATTTTGTATTTTTGTATACATTAGGACGACCCTAATGTATGCCTTCTGAGGCTCTTAAGTCCACATCCGTTATATGTCAAGTGATGTACGGCTTTTATTCTCTACTAATTCAATTTTGTAACGTCAATTTGAATACTAAAGGAACTGATAACAAAGCGTTCCATATTATTTTCTCATACATTATTTGGTTATACAATGAGAGGATGAACATATTTTAACCTAACTCATTTGGATTTCCCAATCTCTTAGGGACCCATCTCATAATTTCACGTCTCTTGTTAAACTCGCAATCGGGAGACCTTGTTTGATTTTGTAGTCGACAACAATTTGAAACCCGACACACGGTTCTCTTCTTTTCTGTTGAGCCCATACTCCATAGCCAATGGTTTTACAGTTATCCACAATGGATTGGGATTGTTGTCATTTAGCAAGTAGTTTCCAAGCCCAATCTATAACATCTGGCTACATAGCATGCAAAGTAATAAAAACAGAGAAAAACTCAAAAGGATTGGGAAGTGGTGAATGAATGAAATGCTGAGAGAATGCCAAAAATAATGCCAACCTCTACATCCATACAGCATACTTGCATATATCTGTTACTCTCCATTTCATAATTCCTCGTCCTTGTACGTTTCCGTTGGCAATTGGGGGGCCACAAGCATTTCATGTGGTTTACAATTTTCCTTGCCATTCTGCCTCCTTTGTGGCTACAAATTTGGCTGCTTTGCTCACTATTCTTTTCTCCTTTCTCTCTGGAAAGTCGCTTCTTCTCGCAGCAGGTTAGTTAGTTCTTCTTGCATGTCTTGCTTTCTTCACTGAATTTGAACTGCTTTTAAGTCCATAATTCTGCAAATTCTTATGTTGGTTTTCTTCAGTTTTCAATTTTAAGTTTTGGGTTATGAGGTTTCTTGTGAACTCTCTGCTTTGGGATTCTAGGACCTTGTCTTCCACTTCATTGTTCAGTGTCTGTCTGATGCAGGGTAGAGTTTGCTTTTCAAGAATGTGTTTTCGTTAATTGTTGTTACAGTGATGGCATAAATCATTACATTGAATAATTAGGCAGGAGTTCTTTATAGATTGATGATACAAATTTAAACTGAAATGTTCAAGAGAAGTAGAGTAGTTTTCCATACACTATAACTGTGTGCAAGGTTTTCGATTAATTTAGGTTCCCCGGGCCGGCATCAATGTTTGATATTTACCCCTGAGCTGTACCTAATAGGCAAATAGAATGTTTAAACATTTTGCATTAGTTTAGCGCAATCTTATCCAGAAAGCAAAGTGGAAATCAATTGTTTTTATCCAGCTTATGTGACCACTCTAAAACTGTAAAAATGGATCACTTCCTGATTTTTGAGCTCTATTACATAACTGATGATAACAGCATTCTGCATTACTAGTGAAAGAACATATTAGACATGTTTCCAAGAACTAAATGTAGTACTTCATGAGGAAACTACCAAGAACAGGTTTTTATGGAAGAAGAGATCATTACAGATGTTATAGTTACAGATGTTTACATCCTACAATGGTGGAGGGAAGTGGCTATAGTGTCCTTCCACTGCTTATGTTCACAAATGAAGCCCTCCAACTTCATAGTTAAGGGAGTTGCATTCACTGATTATCAAACCTTAAGAAGAACGGATTTGACCAAGAAAAGAAGAGAAAATTATAATTAGTAAACACCTAATTCTTTCGCTATAAAGATCTAGGATTATGCTATCGAAAGATTCTGAAACAGGTACTGGATCTAGCCAAAAGTTATGATATCCTTATCTGAAATGAGATGCGCCTAGGAAAGGGGTATGATGTTGATTGTCATGTTAGAATGAGGGACTTAGAGTCCTTATTGAAGTTGTTTGATATACTGTGAACTTGATGCTTGTAATAACTTCCTTTGCTTTAATAAGTACATTCTGGGTGCAATAGAATTTGCATTTAGTTCAATAGTGATTTCTTATAAGCATATCTGTTATGTGTTAAATGAGGTTATGACAGTTCTCGTTTGATTTTTCTGTCTTTACTGAAGCTTAAGTGTCTGTTAGAAAAATTCTGGCTAGTTTCACTTCATTGTTGTGTTCATCCTTCCCATGGCACTGACTGCAAGCAATGCTTCAAGCTGTCGTGGGGTGACTGATACAAAAACTATTCCCAACGCATATGGAATTTTAAATTCTTCTGCTAAGCCATTGCAACGAAATAGTCTGCATTGTCCAAGTCAAGGGATTGAACTGAGGCAGCTAAAGTCTGGATGTATGTTGACTGAAAAAATGAGCTATGCTAATGATGGGTTTTGGCGTTCATTGGGTCAACCAGTTAGTTTCACTGTCTCTCAGAGATATACTGTCTTATATCTGTCGGGAGGAAATCATAATACCAAAGCAAAAGAAGGCACTATAACTTACAGTGATTCTGCAGAGGAGACAAGGTAAGAACCAATTTGAAGTAGATATTAATTTCAGTACCAAACTTGAAGAGTGCATATATCTCTCTCTCCCCCCTTCTTCCATGACAATTGTACCTTAAACTGCTTAATCAAAACCTCTATTCGTGTTTTCTATATTTCTGGGCTCTTGAGCTTGTCCTTAAATTGGTTATTTCTAGAAATAGCTCTCATGTTTCTGAGACTATGTGAATGTACTTGTCCAAAGAATATATTCTATGTACATTTGCATTTCTTCTACATAAACATTGCTAGGGTCTCAGATCAAATTGATTGTAGGTTATCATTGTTTTTTTATCAACCTGTCACTTGGCTTATGATTTAACTAATTCTAACTTGTATTGCTAAATTAAAACTTTTAATTTTTTAAACAGTTGTACATGGTGAAGAGTGTTCATGAACCCTTTGTTAATTCGTCAAATGGAGCTTTTTTTTTTATATCTGGAAGCAAAATAATGCCAATCGATAGCTGAAATGTAGGAATTAAGTAAGGTTCCATTTGTATGACATCTTCCTAGTCTCAGAGTATGGAATACATTCGCTCAGCTACGGAATTGATTACTACTCTGACTTTTATCTCCTCCTAGCTTTCTTAAACACCTACTGGTGCCCCATCCTTTCATAGCGCAAGCACTAAGTAAGCAAGTGGCCTTGTACCACTATAACAGAGAAAAAGTCATTTCACTGCTGTTAATTTTTTTTTATTATATATTAAAAATAGTAGATCTAATGTCAGACCTTCTTTGTGGTCTTCCACTCAGCAGTCCACTGATCTTCTTCTAGCTCAGAATTTTTCTTCCTATTTGTTACCTTCATTCACCACTTGCGTGGACTTCTTAATGAAATAGGTGGGAGATTGCCTTGAGTAAAGGAAATTGTAAACTGCCTCTTGATGTGCATCGTCGCAGGCTACTATGTAATGATTTGCATTCACTTTGAAAGTTAACATAATAATTCTGTAAAGATATGCATGCTGGACCTTTTCCTGCCCTTTGTAAAGTCGTACCTAAAGCATTTCACCTGGTTTTCCTTTGAATACAAGTTGCCCATTTTTCAATGTAGAGCACTATGTTTGTGTCTCTTGCGTTGTTTCCTAGTGTTTTAGTAGATGGAGCGCTGTTGTGCATATGTTTGAGTTTCCGCCTATCAGATAATTGCAAGGTCAAGTCAATCAAATTGAGGAGAGTATTTTCTCCTTTTCAAAATGGTGTTGTAACTATTTTTTTGTTAAGTGCAGGAATCATTGATATAGATGCTGAATTACTGTGAATCAATTTATATTTGGCTGTGTTGTCTACGTGCATATTTTAGGTGTATGTGCCTGAATATTACTAGGCTTTACTTTTTTTTCCCTTAAGCTATCTTAGTTATTTCTATAATTTCTTTGTCCATGAGGAATTCTGATTTGAATCGCAGATAGATAGGTCATTTTTTGCACTTTCCAATCTACTCGTTGTTTTGCGTTGTGATTATGAGAACACAAGAATAAAGTTGAAGTTGTCATAAAATTGGTTTTAGTTTTTCCTGGATTCTCTTGCAGTCCTGCATATAAAGCATATCTAACATGGCTTTCTTCTCTCTACTTTTTTTCCCTTCTTTTGGTAGTATGTATGGGTACCTGCCTTCAGTTGACCAAGCTTCCACATTCGTGACGTATTGTGTTCTTTTAATTAGGATTAATTTGTATGTTTCATAATTCTTACAGTTAATATCTTGAACAAACACTACTATTTACAAAATTAGTTTGTTTTCATGCTATGTGATGATGGAACTTTTTTACCAATATCTTATAAAGACCTTCTGTTATATACTAGTTCACAGATCAGTGATGAGGACGATGAGCATCCAGTCTTTTCTGAGAGAACAACTCCCTCCTATCAGGGCTTATCTGAAGCTTGTAAATTTGTTTTCAACGACGCAAAGTATGTAAATGAAAGAGCTCGAAACGACATTATTCTGCTTTCCCGGTAATAGTCCGTGTACTCTGCTTCTTTTCTTCTTTTTTTTTTTTTTTTCTTTTTACAAGATTGAAAGAGTAATTGATCATGAATCCACCTTATCTTGGTCTATCTAGTATGTTCAAGAACATATCCTGCAAAATTAAAACCCAAGTAATTTTAGGAATCTTACAAATACTGGGGATCTGTAATGCAACCTCTGCAAGACCTTGTTTTTTGATTTTTTTTTCCCTCTAGCTTATGCATTTATAACGGAACACTTTGAGCATGGTTTTGAAAAGAACAGAAAGAAATATACAACCATAGATACAATTTTATCACGAAAGTAGTTAATGATCATTGAGATATTCATCTAGTCCATGATCGGAATAAATTGTACTGTTCATACAAATAGATAACTGTTCATGTTTCCACTTCTTGTCAGTGGCATAATGAGGATGGAAGCACGTGCACGTCAAGATGTTGCTATTCTTGGGTCAGGGTTTCTTAAGCTTGATGGTAAACTCACCATTTAGAGCATCTGGGATTTTATTGACTTTTGTTTATTCCAAGGGAGAATCGGCTATTTTGGTTTCCTTTTCTTTGATTGCTAAAACATGCAGTCATGTTTCTCATCTTCTCTGGTGAAGCTTCTGATTTCTTTATTTTGATCTTCTACTCTGTAGCTCGGGTAAGAGAGGATACTGAGAAAATTGACCGTAATGTGAAGAAGAAAGCTGAGCGCCTTCATCGTATTGCTATGGTATGCGAATTGTCTTTTTGTCATGGAGGTGGAGACAGTTATGTTGATTTCTTGTTAATATTTGTTCACTAGCCATCTCCCACAGATATTAAAAGACATAGCAGAGTCTAGATTGAAAACTGCCGCTGATAAGCATTGGAGTGATGGAGCCTTAGAGGTACCTTAATTTCTTTCTTCGCGGAGAATAGAAACAAAAAGAAAAGCTTTTTATCTATCAGTTCTTTGACATGATCTATTATGTTCCTAAAACATTGAAATGATGAAGCGTGCCAGAAAGACCTTCTGAATCATTCAATAATTCATCAACTAAGCATGTGACAGTAAATGAAATAGAGCATGTGACAGTAAATGAAATAGAGTATTTGTGATAAATATATAACATATAAGGTACAAGCAAATATGCTACTCTCATGTAATAAGACTCTAAATTAGAGTATGCAGGCATTACAACAGTTGACATTTAACATGGATTATTGTGTCTAGTAAGTTATTGAAATAAAGGGATGGCATAAGAGTACAAAGAAGAGATCATGCGAAATGTCCCTTGCTTGATTATTTGTTTTAACAGAGGTATAAATATAAAAGATGATGCATACTTTCTTCAATTTCCTTGATGTTGTTGGAAAATACAATGACTATCATAATGCACTAAAGTATCTATCTTGATGCTGTATTTTGACTCATTTTAGGCTGATCTGCGCCGTGCCGATATTCGTGCCAAAAAACGTGCAATGGAAGATGCCCTGATGGCTTTGGAGGTAACTTCATTTGTTTTACAATACTAATTAAGGATACTTGTAGAACAGTATTTTAGTAGTTCACAATGTCTAGCTGTTATATTCCCCCGTGTTTTTTGATCATTTTTTATATTATTCTGCAGTTTGTCAAAAATATTCATGACCGGATGGTGAACAAACTGTACAATTTGTAAGTTTCTTTTTTGTGACTGTTAACCTCCTCCATCATTTGCTCCCCTTGTATTATTGTATATTCACTTTTTAAACATGATACCTGGCATGTCCACATCCAGTCCTCTGCACAGTGAAAATGGAATTGTATCAGAGGATGACGTACTGGGATGTATCATGCTAGAAAAGAATGGAAAAAGTCTTGATTTCCCTCCTGGGGAAGTATCTACTGATCGGATTACTGCAATTCAGGTCGTTTTTATTTTTATTTTTCAGTTTTCCTTTTTCTTCACCTTCTGAGATTCAGGACATTCATAATGGTACAAGTGATTGTGTACAGGAAGCTTACTGGAGTATGGCGTCTGCACTCTCCGAAGCTGATGGAATTGACTATACTGATCCTGAAGAGGTTCACTTCTCTCTGTATTTGTTCTGTTCAAGAAATTAATGTTAGTAAGGTGAGGGTCTCTTATTTAACTAGTCTTTTTTGTCTGGAGCAGCTGGAGTTGTTGATTGCAACTCTTATAGATCTTGACGCAATGGATGGTAAAAGCAGTGTTTCACTATTGGCTGAGTGTTCAAGTTCTCCTGATGTCAATACCCGGTAAGTTAAGAAAGCATTACTTCGTATCATATGGACCCGTTGGACTGTTCTGACTTGAAAAATGCAAGCCTTTCCCCTTGAACTATGTTGCCTCTTTTTAGCGACAATGCTGAGGGTATTGCCACTCTTGTTGAGTGTCCTTTTATATGACATAGCCGTTTGAGTGCCCTCGTTTCAGGTATAGTACTATTGGTCAGTAGAGAGTCAAATGGAGGTCTGACATTAATCATGAAGTTCATATCGTGACATACAAATGCAACTGAAGTGTCTATATATTTTGATCTCTTAGCTGGTCGCTGCTCTTTCAGTACTTACATATTCTCTACCGTTCACTCTTCATTGTTTTTTTTTCCCCTGTTGTATAGGCAAGCATTAGCCAATGCTCTTGCTGCAGCTCCATCTATGTGGACTCTTGGCAATGCAGGAATGGGAGCATTACAGGTTTTCTAAGCATTGATTATGATAATCTACATTCTCTTCCATAATAATGCCACAAGCTCATGCCTATCATCCCCCTTGCAGAGACTGGCAGAAGATAGCAATCCGGCCATTGCTTCTGCAGCATCGAAAGCAATCTATGAACTTAAGAAACAATGGGAAATAGAGGAAGGAGATAGCTGGAGGTTTACGATGAACCAGAATATCATTAGTACTGAAGGCGGGGAAAGTCAAGAAGCTGACGGCAATACAGATACAGATTAACGCATTTAGAGAACTTTAGTGTAGGTATTCACATCGAGGGTTAAACTAGTCATACGTAGGATAAACACTCTTGCTAATTACCATAAAATGAACTACTCTGTAAATAGAATGCTACATCTTTTATTGGAGTATTTATGAACCAAGTTATTTGCAAAGTCCATGCATTGATAATGAGCTATACTTGGTACACCTGATTATTTGCAAATTTCAGCCTGTTCTTAAAATACCTGCCGTAAAATTTGTTTAATCTAATGCAATATTTGTAGGGGTCCCATATTTGTAATCTTGTTATACTAGGTCAGCCATTACTCTACTTACAAAGTTTAAAACGTGGTTATTAATGTGATTAAACTTCCGATCCTTGTAATGGTGATGCTTCTCATACTATGCACCATGGACAGATTTTAAATTATTAAAATCGCCCTTCTAGTGTGCAAAATATACCTGTTCGCGTGATTAACGTACTCGAACCATGGTAAATTGTTGTTGAAACTTCACGTAGGCCAAAAGGATTAAGCTACATTCATAAACAACACCAAACTCGTCCACTTAGTGCATATACTTTCTAGGACTTGGTTGCATCTGATAACAAGATCTTAAACGCCTCTACAAGATTATAGATACCGTATCTATAATCTTGTAGAGGCGTTTAAGATCTTGTTATCAGATGTGCTATGATGAAAAACACACAAACCAATCATCCATGTTAAATAGACCGCAACAAAGAATACAAGATCTTGTATGACTATATGCCCCTACGTCCTCTTTAATGATCACCTTGAAATTTCACTAGAATTTATAAATAACTATAGTCTAAAACTTAGTCGAAAGTAAATGCGTATGGCTTATTTGGTTGTTGATATGGGTGCCATCTTCTGATTATGTTCTTATTGAGCAAAAGAATCGGTAAGTCATTAATATCTAGTCATTCAACCTCTAGTCTACCAAAACATTCATTTTATGACTATCTTGTGCAGATATTATTCATATTTGATATCAAATATTAAGGATTACTAATCGGCACTTTACCAGTGGCAGATTTAAAAAATCAACTCAGAAAGGTACATTTGACATAACAAGATGAAGATAAAAAAATTGATCTACACAAATTTTGTAATTAGTTTCTATATCATTCAATTACATAGTATAAATGGACAAAATTGTTAGATTATATTTGGCTAGAAAGAAGCGTTAAAAACATCATAACCTGGATTCCGACGAAATTCCATATCATGAAAATGTCACATAATGGGTTGATTGCTAATAACCAAAATAGGATGACAGATTGACAATATACTCTTCATGTATTGTTTAGTAGAGTAGTGTGGGCTAGTATTCCATATCAAAATTCCAGTTGTTGTGAGATGGGTGGATAACCCACCTCATGAATGTTGCGTTGAGAAATCAACTTCAGCATAGCGTAGTGGGTGAAGACTTTCAGATTTATATTCTATAAAAGGAGATGAGTTTCACACAATCACTTCGCCAATTCACTTCCTCTCCTCTATGTAATTCTCATCCCGTGTAATTTCAAAAAAAAGTAAGACCCTGAGAAAATATATTAAGCTATTTATTTTAAATTGTCTAGTTAATAACACGATATCTACACGACTGCCTTTATTTATCTTGTATTTTCTGTTAAAAAAAAAAAATTTCTAGGAACAGAAGCTTTGCTTTCAGGAATATTGTTTCTCATCACCATTATATACATCTTCACATCTCCTCCCTTTGATGTTGAACAAATACCTAGGTTACTTTTTTCCCTAATGCTATTAAATGCAATTTCTTTTGACTGGCTCTTTGGTGTATAAAATGTGATTGTCTTGTTAGTATTACTCAATACTGATTGGCCCTGCCTGTGAAATGAGTATCATTAATTTGTGATTGTCTCGTTAGTACTGCTCATTACTGATTGGCACTGCTTGTGAAATGAGCATTACTAAAAGGTAAGCAAATTATGCACTTTTAAATTATTATTTTTGTGGGTGATGGTGCGGTATTTTCCCCCTCTCCATATTTATATTCCCTATAATGATTTATTGTGGATAATATTCATTACTGAATGGCTCTGCTTATGAAATGAATATTACTAAAATTAACAATACGTTTATTTATTTAAAGATATTAATGTTTGAGTAATGTGATATGAAGCGCTAGTGTTATGTATATTTCTCCCCACAAGTTATCATATCTTATTTTCTCGTGGTTTAGAAAATGTCAAACTTGGCAAAGCTTGAGTTCCATGCCCTTGATCTGCATGACAAGAATTATTTACCCTGGGTCCTTGATGCTAAAATCCACCTGGAGGCAAATAGTCTTGGGAAAACAATTAAGACTGACAATGATGCGTCCTCCCAAGACCATGCTAAAACCATGATTTTCATACGGCACCACATCGATGAAGGACTTAAGAGCAAGTATCTGACTTTGGAAGACCCACTAGAATTGTGGAAAGCCTTAGGGGAGAGATCGGATCACTAGAAAAATGTGATCCTCCCACAAGCTCAGTATGACTGGACCCATCTGTGTATTCAGGACTTCAAATCAGTCATTGAATACAATTTTGCACTATTTAGAGTCAGCTCACTGATGAAGCTCTATGGGAAAAACATTACGGATGCAGATCTGATGGAGGAACATTCATCACTTTCCATTACTCGAATCTTCTCCTACAATAGCAGTATCGTGAACAACGATTCACAAAGTACTCAGAGTTAGTGTCATGTCTACTCGTCGTTTAGCAACAATGATCTTTTGATGAGGAATCATCAGGCTTGTCCAACTAGGACGATACAACTACCAGAAATTAATGATGCATCTTAAGAGGTGGATGATGATCCTCATGAGGCAAACACCGTATATGGGCAAGGCCAAGGAGGAAGTACGGTAGACTGAGGGAATGGCGGATGCCATAAAGGTCATAACCGCTATCTAGGTCCTAAAAGCGATTTAACCTGTAAAAATATCAACCATACTGGCTCTAACCATCATGCCTCTAGAAATAGGGAGAGCACTTGCCATTGATGTGGTGCATATGGACACTGGGAGCGTACATGCTGTACGCCCAAGCACTTGGTGGAACTTCACCAAGCTTCCTTGAAAGGGAAAGGTGTCGAAACAAATCGCATCGCTCAGTTCGATGAGGTTGACCCAGTCTAGTGTTTATCAGGTCAAAAGGGCAAAACTCATTTGGAGACTTCTGACTTTTGCACTGGAAATAGGGAATGGAGTTCCGTGGTCAGATTATTAAATCAGTTACACTTTCACTATCCTTGTAATACTTATCTATGAGGTATCAGTGTTTAGGACTTGCTCATTTCAATTCAATAAAAGGTTGCATTGTATTTCCTTTTTCTTAGAGCTGCTATGTACATCTTGTTTTTTTCTTTAGACACCCGTATTTTGTCGCACACCCATTTAAAACTTTTCAATGTTCTATGGACACCCAAATTAGATACTAAGCTTCCAAATATAGCCTTCAATTAACTTTATTCAATAAAGTACTATAACATATCTCTACGACCAAAACAACAAATTCTCATCGCGGTGACCGTCGAAATGGAAGGAGGTAGCGGTGGAAGGGTTGGCTGCGACCGCCACTTCTTGATTTGCTGGGTTGCAAAGAATTTTTTGGTGTTTGGATATAAGTTAAAGATAATTACAAAAGAACATTAAGAAATTAATCTTATTTCTTATAGGTCATTTGATATAAATTTACATGTAGGTATAAAGATAATTTTACTTCAAAAAAAGGCAAGATGTCAAGAGAAGAAAATATGGTGTACATAGCATTTTTTTAATTATTTTTACGTATGATGATGTAGACATTCCACGTCAGCCAACGGTAGGTCCTATATGTAAACACATTAGCAAAAATTTTTTTAAAAAAACATTTTTTTGAGGGAAATTGTACCCTCTTCACCTGTATTTGTATCTTATCTGTCCCATACAACTCATTTTTTAAGAAAATTTTACCACATTTTCCTTTAAATTTGCTGATGTGTGCATTTCAAATCAACAAAAGGTAGGTCCCACAAGCACCTCCTTCACCCTTTTTTTTTTTTTTTTTTTTTTGTTTTTTTTTTTTTTTTTTTTTTTTTTTTTTTTCCCTTTTTTTTTTTTTTTTTTTTCTTCTACCCCTCTTTTTTTTTTTTTTTTTTTGGTTTTTTTTGTGGGGGGGAAATTTGGTGTGATGTATCTCCTTTTTTTTTTTGCTATCGAACAATACACGGATAGCAAAGAGTCTCCCACTCTTTATGACACGAAACAGAGCTACTCCAACTCCTGCCGCTCATCTCTGTGGTGCTCAACAGTATCAAGTCCTGGAGGGCGCAAAACAAGGGTGAGTGGACAGGGAAAATAAAGATCAGTGTAAAACGTTTACAAAGAATATAATAACCCCCACAATTAAAAAAACAGTAATATACGACCATACCTCAATAAGCATGCAGCAACAACCCAATACACCACGTGATTGGGGACAATAAACAATCACACAGATACTTATGCACTTTACATGTAAGTAGAATCTACAGCCGTGATCTAAAAGGTAAGAGGACTTCACCCTAACACCAATGTAAAGGGTATGAGGACTTCACCCCAACACCACTGTAAAGGGTGTGAGGACTTCACCCCAATACCACAGTACAGTTGCAAATAACACACAACGCAATAACCAGCAACAACCAACATAACAACTTATATGCAAAACCTATTTCACTCCATAACCAACAGTGTAGTAACATATATCATGCATACATATATATGTACTCAGCATGCTCAAACAACAATTTAAATCAAAACCCGTCCACTCACAGAAAGGCCAAGCGATCGTCTTCGTCGTCGTCCGTAGGCTCAGGTCAATTACGTTGTTTCCCCTAGTACTGCTCACCTAATTATACCAACAAAACACGATTTAATAACGATAATCGAACTTGAATTGTAAAACTCTAATTCTCCTTGTTTAGCTCAATTGGGGTTTAACCGTAACTCGAATGGCGAAAGGGAGCTCGCCATCGAGTCCGGAACATCGTTTCCACTCGGAAAAGTGGTCAGTCAACGGTCGGTCAACGACGTTGACTTAGGGTCACCCATGTGGCATCCGCGTGGCGCTGATGTGGCATTCGTGTGGCGCTGGCGTGCCACCCACGTGGCACTACCATGTCACCCACGTGGCACTGACGTGTCACCCACGTGGTACTAACGTGTCTCCCACGTGGCACTTACGTGTCATCCACGTGGCGTCGACGTGGCAGTTGACGTCAGCACCACCGTGCTGTAACACCGCCGCCGTGCCGATGTCTGTGTCGACGTGCCAGCACCGGAAGCGGGTTCGGGGTCGCCACCACTACCGTCACCGGAAATTCCCCAAATTCCGAAACTAACCCCGATTTTCCACCGAGCTGCAAACCACTCAAATCTCAACCAAACGCGACATGCAATATATGGAAATTCATCTACAGATCACCAGGAATTCAAAAATCATACTCACACAACTCACCAAGGTCAAATTTGGCCGGAATAAGTGCCGGAAAAGCTCGGACTCCTTCGAGCTTATCGTTGGAGATTCAGGGGGTCTTTGCCGATGAAATTTAGTGCTTTGAGATCGCCTCAACGTTGAGAAGCTGATTTCGACCTTCTTTTTCCTCAATTGTAATCGGCGTGAGGTCGCCGATGTTGAGGCGAGCGGTGTTCCGTTTTCTGCTCGTGCTCGTCAGCGGTCTTCCACGCCGGTTCGGAGGATGGGACTTCGTGGGTGTGTTGCTAAAGGTGAGGCGAGTCCAATACAAGTGGTCAAAGAGCCGATCAGTGGGCAGCGATGGTGAATCGCTGATGGGACTAAGTCGACTCGGTTTTCGCCAAGTTAGGGACACGCGCACGGGTTTGGTTTTTCTTTTCTGTTTCTTTTTTTTTTTTTTTTTTCCTTACAGTTTTGAATAACACGGTTTTAATAGCCCAAGTGATAACAAAATAACCCAATAACACAAATGGGCCAATCCTTGCACGCCACTTGTCTCCCAAACATCCCACTTAATTTCGTTTTGGCCCATAACGTCTTCATTTAAGCTCGTAATCCAATTCCATCTTCAAAGGTACGTTCGTAACGTCGAGGCCTACGTAAAGAGTACAATATTGATTAGAAAATTTCCAACTCTTCAAAGTCGACCATTGTCCCACAAGGGCATTTTAGTCATTTCACATAATTTTGGGGAATTTTTGAAATGGGTCGTATCACTATATCTTGTGGGGAAAATTGGGGGCGTAATTTTTTACTCTTGCCCCAACATCAAACTTCAGGCAAGAATCATGGCATGTTTACTAACTCTTGCCCCAGTAAATAACTTATGGCGTGTTTAATCGGGGGTGAGAATTAAAGTAATGAAGTCATTCTCACTCTAGGTGATTCTTATGTTTATGGAATAAAATTTATAATGGGACCCACAACAAAATCAAGAATCACATTCCTGATTTTTAAGGAATGAGACTTTTTGGGGAAGGTGGTAGTGTGATCCCTGAAATTTTATGCTTGAATTCCAATAAATTTAATATTTACTTCAATTGTACCTGGGTAATAAAGTTGTACCCACATATAAGAAAAATGTCCTACTAGCGCTAATGTTCTTTAAAATTTAAATTGTATTCGTGTACAAGTATTATTAAGTAAGACTTGAAACTTTAGCTATTTCGCCTTTATGTTGACAAAAACAGAAATTTTTATATTGAGAGTATTTTAGTGATTTAATTGATTTTCACTCCAATTCATGAAAATTAGTAAACAGTTACAATCAATTTAATTTTCATTCTAATTCTGCACAATTAGTAAACGTTTCAATATAAGTACTAGTTCCTACTTATTCCGATTACTACTTATTCCTACTCATGTCCGCTCCAAATTTCTCTAAAGATTTCATTAACACAGAAACCATTTTTCTTGTAACTTGTAAGCCAATCTTTTGTTTTGAGGAATTTATATGTTTGTAATTAGCTCCCTTCTTTGAATTGAGAACCTTCCAAGTCCCAATCAGTCTTTCCTTACGTCAGCGATCTGTGTGCTTCCGCGTGACACAGATTCTCAACCGTTCCATCCTCCACTCCATAACTCCCAGCCGTCCATTTAAAAGCCCAAAAACACAGAAACTTCATATTTTATTATTTACTTTATCCTTTTTGGCTATAAATCTAGCTCTCAAATCCTAGCAAGTTTCTGCCCAAATACAACACTGGGGAATGAACAGTTCACAGATTTTTACCATCTGAACTGTAATTCAGAATCAAAGGGTTCGCTGCTGTAGCTGAGGTTACTGTTTTCACTTCCACTTCCAAGTTCAAACAGCTTCCATTTTGTTTTCTCTGCAACTTTGAATGGCCACTGCAGAGGTTAATAAACCACCATCACTCCCTCCTTACCCTGAGGTACATCTTACATCTTCTTCTCTCTCTACTCTCAAATTTTCAAAATCAAGTTGTGTTTTGTTTTGGTTCTGCCATTGTTTCTTACACTTCTCTGTTTTTTTTGTTTTGGAATTTTTAAAAATGTTTCACCATCTTTGAGTTTTGCTATTCTTGTTCATTGTTGGGTACTATGTGAGGAAAATAGAGAAATTAAGATGGGTTCTTGGATAATTATTCAGTGGAGGGCTTGATTCCAAATAATTTGCATGTCCTGATGAATAAAAATAATGAGCTTTCAGTGATCTTGTTTTCTCTGCTTGTAGAGGGCTCAAGATTTTGATATGGAGCAAACAGAAAATTGAAAAGGCTGCCCCATTTACCTCATCTAAATTTTATTCTAGTGATACTGGGGTGAAGTAAATTGAACTGGGAAGATTGAGTGTAGGGTGAATGTTGTTTAATGTTGCTATGACCAGCTGAGATTTTGCCAAGTTGTATAATTGCTGTCTCAATTAATGATTTTTCAATTATGTAGTGTTAATGTTTCACTTGTGGTATTTCAGATGATAATGAATGCCATTGAAGCCTTGAATGAACCGAATGGCTCAAACAAATCCTCCATTTCGAAGTTCATTGAATCAACGTACGGGGACTTGCCAGGCGGCCACTCTGCACTCCTCTCTGAGCACCTCAACAATATGAAAGAAAGTGGGGAGCTGGTGTTCTGGAAAAACAACTACACCAAGCCCAATCCCAATGCACCCCCGAGGAGGGGGCGTGGCAGGCCACCGAAACCCAAGGATTTATCCTCGGTGCCACCATCGGACACGGTCTTGAGCCCAACAAAGCCTAGGGGCCGCCCGCCTAAGGACCCCAATGCTCCCCCAAAGCCTCCCAAGGTTAAGGTGTCTTCACAGAGTGGGAAACCAAGAGGGCGGCCAAGGAAGATGGCCAAGCATACCGGAGGTTTAAGTGACTCAACCACGCCGACAGAGAAGGATTTATTGAGTACTGGAGTTAGTGTTGAGCAGTAGGCTATATATATTAGACTGTTAGTGTTTGATTAGTACGTATCAGTGTCCGTCCCCCCTCTGTTTTGTAGAAGTGGATGTTGTCTTGTTTAGTTTAGATGTGTCGATCGTGTCTTAACCCGCTAGCTTGTACAAGGTAATGCAGTTGTAAGAGGTGCTGTTGGTTTCTACTTTTCAGAGGGGATATGACTACGACTAATGGTGGGTGATTGGAATTTCATTAACTTGTGATCTTGTAATCTATGCATTCATGTTTGCTTGGTTGTGCGTCATGAGGCTAACTTATGTTATTCGAGTATCTTGCCCAAATGATATTTAGTTGGATGGTGGTGATTTTGTTGAGATTCAGGAGCATAGCAACAGCAGAAAGATGGTGGTGTGGTGGTAGCGAGATTAGATTCCTCTTTTAGCCATTTGCTCTCCAAGCTAAATCTGTTACTGACCTTGTTACATTCAAATGATGAGTGTAATGTAGCCCGAGTTTGATGTGCTGATTGGAAGTCCGAACTCAGTGAATGAAGTTCAGTTCAGTAGAGTTTGATGTAGTCCAATTCAGCACGTTTCAGTATCTTGCTAAATTCAAGTGTTTTTCTCTCACAAAACCGTACTTTCTGCAAAGTCGTTGCTTTACATCCATGTGCTCCTTCTCTTCTTATGTGTTTGGCGTGTTATTATGTTGAAGGCCTTTTGTCCCAGGGTGACTTCATGTGGGGGCTGAAGGTGGAAGTTGACCCCTTCACATTTGGCATTGAATATGGTACACATATAAACTTGGAGGAGGATTTTGCTTACTTTTATTGTGGACTTCAAATTTAATGTAATTAGATTCAGTTTTGTAGCACCTAGAGGTTACATGATTCCTTTCTTCCATATGCCTAATATCTCTAACACAAAAATGAAACAAAAAACTTTGATTTTTCTCTTACATGAAAATCTAATACAGTTATGTCTTAGTGGTTTTATCAATAAGTACCTCATTGCTTCAAAAAGTTAAAATCTCAAACATATTGACAACTAAGTGTCTGATTAATGTGGTGGGAAAAGTGTTAGGACCGCTATGTTTGAACGTCTACCTGTTCAAATTGGTACCAGTGACTGAGTCTCCAACCTCAAATGTTGTGGGCAAAAGTAATGGTCGACACCATTAAGTAAATAAGCACTTCTTATGCGACATCGAGCGCAAGAAAAACAGGAAAAGCGCAGACTATATGATTTGTAATTAGGGGTGTGAAAACTTTTCGAGCTCGAGCTTTACCTCGGCTCGGCTCATCTATGAATCGAGCTCAAACGAGCCAAATTTTTGACCGAGCTCTCAGCTTGGGTCGTTCAGCTCGTTTGTTAAAGCAATAACAACTTTATAATATACGATTGTAAATGCTGATTGAGAGACTGCAATAAGTGTATCCAAGCGACGCTTGCTTTCCGGTTTTGGCACTGATTTATCATTAGAAACCTTGAATGATGTTTGGCGAAAGTCTTGCAAGTCCTACGGTGACTACTTCCATCATGTGCTCTACCAAAATTGTTCCTTATGAGTAGCTTAAGCAAATATATTCATATTGTTGCAAATGCAATCAATGGGAAATAGACGTATAGGGGTGAAGCTTGGAAATAGATGGTATAGATGTCCTGCGTAGATAGATCTTCTCCCTAGGGTAACTTTGCTAAACTTGAATACCAAAAAACGCAACAAAGATGTAATAACTCTAGATCTACAAAATTTATATACTGATTGGAAAGATGAGGGCAGCCTCAAATTCTGTAAACATCCTATATTCTATTTTGCAGTAATATTACATGTAGCTTACCTCGAGTCCTTTGGCTCATGCCATAATGCCCTAACAACAAATCAAACTATCGTTCTTTAATCTGGGCTCAGGCACTGACGAGAGTACAAAATTGCAGCAAGGATAGAACCATATTCTTGAGACAAGCATCAAAACTTTAACCAGTGAAGAATTTTATACTGCTACAGTTCTTCAACTTGCACTGAGAATCCACATTCACATCTCTTTGTCAGCACCATGCTGTCCTCATCAAAATTCTGGGTCAAGAATACATGTTCATGGTTTTCTGGCATTTCAGATGATAGACCAGGCAACATATTTACGTGTGCATGTTGCCGGCATGTGAGAGATTGCTCATTGTTGCAACTACTACCAACCTGTAAGCCTAACTTACCATTCACCTTTCTGGTGCCAACTGAAGCTACAGATGAGTCTGCCTTAGTCACTTTTCTGGTGCCAGCTGATGCTACAGATGAGTCTGACTTACTATTGACCTTTTTGGTGACAGCTGATGCTACAGATGAGGAAGAATCCCCATAGCGATTTTTTAACCTTTGTCGAGTTACGACCGAAGAGAGAAGCTGATACCACCTTGAAATAGCCTGCATTTCATTTCTTTTCTTTTCTACAGCCTCCCTTATTTCCTCTTCCTCTGCATATGCCTAACGAACAAGTGACCCAAAAATTCAGTGATGATCTCTAATGATCTCTATGAGAAATGCGCTGGAAATTGAATCAAGGAAAAAGATAACAAAAG
The DNA here is from genome assembly GCA_033992175.1 of Spiraea crenata. Lineage (NCBI taxonomy): Eukaryota > Viridiplantae > Streptophyta > Magnoliopsida > Rosales > Rosaceae > Spiraea > Spiraea crenata. The sequence continues at coordinate 1,437,427 of JAVBHV010000081.1, read as the reverse complement.
ACGGAAATCCCACAAACAGTTCTGAGGGACAAAGAACAATTAATAAACAAAGGTTACAAAGTGAAAGCCTTCTACCATTGTAGTTTTTTTTCCAGAAGGGAAATCTATGAACAGGGTAAAAATTCTACCTAAAAATACACATAAACTTCAATCCTATTAAAAAAAATTTAAGATATAGTGACTGATAAAGTCTACAGGATGATCAGTGTATGCCTAAAAGGAAGTTTAGAATCACAATGTAGATAATCAAAATAAAATTTATCAAGGTCAGAGTCCACTTAAACATAGCGACATAGTTTACCTCCACTATTGCATCCTTGAACTCAGTACATACGACTATACCATCAAAGACAGGATATGATTGGCCATTTTTGAATTCGAAACCAACTAGGGCAGGAGCATAATCAATTTCCAACCTCTTGGCAACAGAAAACACCCTTGGCAACCGCAAGTGTGCAGTCCCTGGCGGAAGGCACTTCTCAGACCATACTTCAACATTACCGTGATCATTCTATACACAAAAAATAGAAACTGATCAGTAACAATAGAGTTTTTAAGCAAAAGAATAAAATTTTGCTTTATTCATAGCTCGTTTCAATTATGAATGAACATCTACGGAAAATTAGAAGCAATTCACCTTTGGTACTATCCCATTAGCAGCATGAGGCAGATTCAATAGTTCAAGTTGCCACTGCCCGTAGAGTTCAATAGTTTGTTTCAAATTACCCGTGCCATAATCATCAGATTCAGGTTCCTGTACTTTCTTGACTTTTAGAGAACGTTTCAACTCCTGAAGAAACAAAATGGGAGTGAAGGGAAGCCAAAATAGTTAAAACAATGAACATCCATAAATCTACTAGCTAATGCATTAAATTATTCCAGATACTATCAATTGAATGGTCCAAACCAGACCTTCACAGGATGCTCATTAGTTTTAACTTGCAGCCCCTCCCGCAACCATGCATTTCTTGTCTTTAGTGTTTGCACACATGTCCTAGGGTAAACTGGATGACCAGAACAAAATCCCAGAATGGGACCTTTGGGATGAAGTACCTGACACTTGGTAAGCCATTTTTCAATAGCATACAGTTGATGGTTTTTATAGGCCTGCATGGGAAGTTCAAAAGTTCAAATATTGAAAATTTTGGCAGTTCTGGAACTGAAACATCATTATAATACAGCAATACCAATCCATTATACCTGTTGATTAGTTGGAAGAGGCTCAGTTAATGCTCGAGTTTCCAACTCCATATCCTCAAGAGAGTTTCTAGTAGAAATAACATTACTCCTAAAAGAAGATCCTATATCAAGACTTTTTTCAGTCTGATTTGGGTCTTCCAGTCCTGTTGCTCTCACCTCTAGATCTCTCAGTGGTGCCAATACCGCATCCCACCATCTTGAACTGACTCGTTGCTTTGCTATCTGATACCACTTCAGGCAGTACCTGCACGACCATGTTGGTAATGTGGATGACTGAAAATAGTAATAATAGTGATGATGATAATAATACTACTAATAATAACAACTACAATGCCTGCAAACGTTAAAGAGTATTTGAATTTTACGACATTACACAGAACAGTCATCTTTCAGAAAATATATATGAAAGCTACTCTTTTGCAGTTAATATTACATAGATCCCTATCAAATCTCAGAAATGTCACCCCTTGCCCACCAACTTTTTCCACAACTTCAAATATTTTGAAACTCCACTGACATCACTTCCGAAACATGTCACAATATGGTTCACTAGTATAAAGAGAAACTGTAGTCACAGATGTACACAGCTTTAATAAGTAATTGGCCTTCTCCGTTTTTCAATCCACCAAAAGATACCTATTACATGATAGCAACAGTGCATATGAAGTTATTATTATGTAAGTGTATGTATCAGAATTATTCCTATTTGGAATGCAATCCAACTGGAGAATTAGACTCCGATAACTGGCACATATTATCAGTTTTTACTGATTAAAAGATGACCATTGGTTCTGGTGATTTATTGTGCTAAATAGCAAGCATGTTTTCTAAATAAATGACGAAATTCAAAGACCCTCTAGTCATTTCCTATCCAGTGGTACAGTACAATGCCGCAGACCAGATCTAATAAACAAGAAAGAGACTTTTTCAAGGATGAACTTAAATTCAAATATGGATACTAGGCCAGTAATTTAGTCCATTTCTGCCTTCTGATATGCCTACGGAAACTTGATGATTTTCTAATGGCATCTGGAATCAGTCCCCGCTTTAAGCAACTCATGGTATGAACTTGCACATTTGCAGTACGAAACTGGTAGGAAGTTGATAGTGTGTAAAAACGTATGCAATAGATTAAAATTGAGAGCATTCCATAATAGTAATGGTCAAAGCCAAACAATAACCTGCGAGTCACATCTTTAGCCCCATTCCCAGCAAAAGCAACTGCATATCTCAAAGATGTTTTGCATGCAGCAGCTACAGCTTCAACCTTCTGCTCACCATCAATAATGGCATTGATAGCATCAATGTGCACCCACTTTTCAGTCATATTTTCACCCTTGCAGTATACTTCTGCCCAATACAAATGAGATCCTATCTTTTTCGATCCAACTGCAGTTGATATACTATGGGAGGAGTTTTGTGATTCTTCACAAATCATTCTTTTCACTCTTTTTGCATTTGAGAAATCTGAAGAATTATCTTTTAAGTTTTTCACCTCTGAACTCATTTCTCTATCTGGAGCCGGCACTGCTGTGGCTGAAAGAGCCATTTCCAACTGCATGTCAAACTCAATATCCCCTCTCCTCTTTGACCCTTGTGATTTTTTATCAAGGCATGTCTCGACGATATCATTCTGTGCTTCATAGGCTAGTGTACCAGATACTCTATCATTTGATTTATCAACAATAGAAGAACTTTTTGGGGGAGTGTGGTAACTTCTAGGGTGGTGGTCTTTAATTTTCCATGAACCCATCTGAGAAGTTCCGCAGACATTGTCTCTCTTACATGAAATTGATTGAGCAGGAGACACAGAGACTTCCTTTTGTCTGGACACCATTGGAGTTGAAGTTCCGAATATTCCACTACTCAATCTGCTAGCATCTTCACTAGAATACTCAGCCTTGTCAGCATCTGGTTTTAAGGAGGCAACATCCAAAATGGAGACAAACCTGAAAACAAACATATGCCAAGCCACCAAATCGAGTCAATTTTATTCTATCTATATGTTATGAAGAAGAAGGAACAAACTAATCAATCTAGTTAAAAAAAGAGTAATTCATAAGTAAAGAGATGTACAAGAAATGGGATCACTCGACAATAAAAGAATCAATCAACTGTCATTAACCAAATACTTAGAAGGGACTAAAACTTTTATAATTGTTAATTCATCGATATCCTCATGTGGAAATCCAATAGGCAAACAAAGCTTTCCAAAGTTAAAGTATCTCCTCGGTCTTCTTTCATAAAATCAAAAGCATTAAACGACAAAAAAATTTATACACTTTATGAAGCTGTTGTAAAAGAATCTAAGCTCTAAATTCATGATGAGAAAACAAAAGGTATACAAGAAGCTATGTATAAACAGTCCATGAAATACCTAAAACAACAGAAGAAACAAAAAAACAATGCAAATACCTACTGCGAAGTAATAATCAGGCGGACAAGTGGTCAATAATTCTGGAAACACGAAACGTTACCCTACATCATCATATGTAGCTACTCTCTTGACTGATTGCTTACATCAAAACAAAGACTGAAACTAAGTCCCATTTATGACTTCATTTCAGCTAAAATTTGAACCACTACTATGCGTCAGGATAAGTTGAAAGAAAAATAAGATTGAACAGTATTATTAAATATTCTTCAGTATACAGAAACAACTTCCTATGTCATCATCTTCTATGCAAAAATCAGATAGGACAAATGAAATTTTCTATGACAAATTACAATGTATGTTGAAATGGTAAGGACGCTGTGCTTAACTAAAAATAATCGGCTTCTTGAATTGTCACTGATGCTGACTGAAGTTGATGAAGAAAGTCAATCACATTTCAACAGACAAACAGAATCATGGATCATGAGAATCCATGATTCATGGATCATGATTCATGTTATACTCCAAAAAAGAAACGCATCATATTGAAAAGACAAACCTTTTAACACATAAACTTCAAATGCAGACAAAAGTCCAAAAGCACGTATTATCAGAAGGGACCATAGATATATATAACTTGGTCATCTTAGAAATCATGTCTTACCGGGTTGTCAGATTCAAAGCTCTGAAGAGTGCCACAGACAATGCAGCAATCTGCAACAAAAATGAGATTCTTAGACAATTACAGAAAACAATGTAAGTAATAAAAAATCATTGATCAATGCTGACCTTTTGCTCCTATTGAACACTACTTCATAAGAATCAGTTTACATCCAGTAATAATGACTAGGTCTCCATAGGGTAATTGAATTCAAAGGAATTCATTCAGTTTAAAAATACTAAAGTGAAATGATATTAGGAAAAATTGACCTCTTCCTGAGTCCCTTCACGAGCTTCAAGGGCAAAGGTCAAAGCAGAAGAAAATGATCTCTTCACGTTTGTGCTACAAACACGGAAGTTATTCTGAAACTGCAGATTACACATAAACAAAATAAAACAATTACCATCTACAAAGAAAAAGTAAATAAACAATCAGCATGTGTAAAGCAAGAAATAAAAAGTAAAAGTAAGACCATACCCAAACGACTAGGGGACGCAAATCCTTAGTAGTGACTTCTGAAACCTTTGATATATGCAGCAAGTGTACTGGAAGAAGGGAAAGTAAAGCAGCCTGCCAAAGTAACCAAATCCCTCAGGAAGATGTGGCATAGTTTCAATTCAGTAACCAATAATTTTTTTTCAGAGAGATATCCCCTTCCACCCTCCTCACAGAAACAGAACAGAAAAATATCAGGTAAGAAAATTTCTTGAGTCTCCCAAAACCCACGAAACTTGAATATTATGCTTATTTCAAGTTCTAAAAGTACACTAATACATAAAATATTTTCCTTCAGTTACACGCTCCTGCAATTGGTCAAGATAGTGAACTGGCGTCCCCAACCTTAGAAAGCATTTCAGATAGAAGACAACAAACAAAATCCATCAAGTTAGAATTAGCTTTATCATTGTTTTGCTATAATGACAAACAAGAATACATGTAACAATGGATTTTGAGATGCTTGGATTATCATGATGACAATGATTATAATTTACAAGAAACAACGTGCAAAATATGCATATAATTTTAGCTGTAGGATAAGGTCATCATACAAACATCAAGTAGCAATTCATAAAACCATTTCAGTCATCACTATTAACTAAAACAACCTGAATAAGAGCATCGTCACAAGCTCTATCAATCAGCCTTCCCCGTGCAAGTAAACAAAGCAAATGAGCCTTATGAACAAGCTCAGCCAATTCCTGCAAGAGCCAGTGAACTCAAAAACAATTTAGCATGCCAGAAGGAGTTATCATGAGAACAATGCCATGCCAAATGCCAAATTGAGAATGTGGAATTCACCTTATCTTCAGCAGAAGCTCGACGAATGCGTTTCCTTTTCTTAGGATCTGGGGTTTCTGTTAATTCTACAGTAACTTCACAATCAGCAGAGGAATTTAAAATGGGAACTGAACCATCTTCCCAGTCAGAGTCATTTAACTGTTCATCATTGTCGATGAAACTGCACTGAAATCTTTGCCCATCAACACTCTCTTCCCTAGAAATATTTCTCTTTGCCTCTTTACTACTACACGCAGTTTCCAAATTATTCCCCCTGACTCTTGAATTTGTACCTTCCGTGTCTCTTGTTGGCCAACTGTCTGGCTGAAATATACAACAGCAGAGATTTATTTCATTTTCACAAATGTATGCGCTGATACAAAATTAAATGGGAGTGGGGCAAACCTTTCCAACTGAATCGCATTGCTGCAGACTATTCTGACATTTCTTTTTCCCAGTCTTATTGGTGCGTCTAAGAAGTTTTCCAACAGCATCCTGTGAAACGTGGGCCAGAGTTCCTGAGATCAATAGAAATGTTAGCTAAATCTTTCCCACTCCCTAAGCAGATCTCAGTTTTAACTGTTAACCAACAACAGCTTTAATACTCATTACAAAATGCCTCTAACTAGCTTTCTTTGCATTGCCCGCACCACTACAGCCGATATACAAACAATCAAAACACACATACACACTGAAAAGGGAAAAGGATAACCAAGCGCACTAGCATATGAATGAAGTGTTTCAATGCATATGAGTCTCTGCCCCCCTCAAATCCAGTTTCAAACAAAAAACCAAAGAAAAAGGAATTAACTTGTGGCTGGCTTTCATCTTATCACCCATTTTGCAGCACTCAGTTAATTAGTTTGTCATCACAAAATCAGCAAACACTCAACCGAATTAAGCCAAGTGTGATTAATCCAATTCCACCACACCAAAATTACATAAATTTTTCAAATTAACATTACCCCTTCCTTGCCCCGAAATTCTCAGCAACCAAACAAAAGCGAAATTGATTTGAAGAACTGGAGTTTACTTAGGGCATCAATACACTGAAATTATGCATACCATTAGTACAAGCATTCTTCTCACAATTGCCTCAGTCGTGAAAGAAAACAATTAACTGTCTTTTCTAACAGAAAGCTAAACCAGAATTCAAGCAGAGGATATCGAAGTTGTTTGTATAATTTTTCTCATACCAAACAGACCCAGAAAAGAAAACAGAAAACGACTTCGTAACAAAGTAAGTAGCAGAATCGGAGAGAATGTACCTGATGACGATTGTTTGGAACGCTCGGTCTCGTTTTTGCCTCGCATTTTTTACAGGCCCAACTGAAGACAGGGAGAGAGGGGGGGACGCTAGAAGATGATCGCGCGAAAATTGTTAGGGTCTACTTATAATAAATTCTTTACCATTTTATCCTAAATAACACATAGTAATTTTCCATTGATTTGTTGACTTTTGATGGCCATACCTTTTAATGACTATTAGAGTATTTCCACTCTTTGACTCAGGGCAAGAGCCAAAGGGCAAGGAATATACCCAAAAATTGAGCACTATTTACAGTTGGCCCACCATAATAGTAATCGACTTTCATTTTTTGTTCCACCCGCAAAAGTCAAAGGCAATGACGATTACTATTCATACATTCATTTTTTAAAAAAATTTTATGCAAAAAAGATAGGGTGAATAAATTTGGTATTCTGAATAAATTTGATGTTTTAATAAATTTTGTGTAAACATTGGATTGGGTATTTATAGGGAAAATTTTCAAATTTTTGTCTTGAATAATCGTAGTCATTGACTATTCATAAATTCATTTTTTTAATTTTTTATGCAAAAAAGATAGGTTGAATAAATTTAGTATTCTGAATAAATTTGGTGTTTGAATAAATTTGGTGTAAAAATTGGATTGGGTATTTATAGGGAAAAATTTCAAATTTTTGTCTTGAATAATCGCAGCCGTTGGATAAAAAAAGGAAAGCTAAGATTCTGCCACGTGTCCTGGCAACAGTAAAGGGCAAGAGTCAAGCCGAGAGGCAGAAACTTGCCTTTTGCCCTGCCTCTTGCCCTCTCAACCTGTACAGTAAAAGGTGACTTTTGTAAGGGTGGAAATCCAAATTTTTGCAAGGGCAATATTTTCCTCTTGCCTCTTGCTCTTGCCTCAAGGGTGGAAATGCTCTTAGAGCCTTTTAACTACCGGACCAAAAGGCAAGGGACGATGGGGCAATTCGCCTAGGTGTCCCCCCTCTCCCATGCCGGAAAGAATGGTCTCCACCGATGCCAAAATTACCTATAATTGTTCATGGGCAAAGGGCAAAGGGGTGGGGTAATACGCAACCAATTGCCTCCCAGGCTGCCTTTGCGCAAGCTGATGTGGAGCAATGACTATTTTCTTATGTAGTATGCCACATGGTGCTATCTTTAACGGGTTATCCACATCAAACAACTAGGATAATTTGTGTAGATCGAAAAATTTGTAGAAATTGGGGAAAAAATTGCTTCATTTCTTTGTTTAGTAAAAAAAAAATAATACGTTGAAATCTATTAATATTTTTAGGTCCTTACCATTGCCCTTTGTGGTGGAATCAAAACCAAAGAATGATTACTATTTACATGAATAATATCTACCTTTGGGAAATTTATTTGCCCTTGCCCCTTAGTGGTGGTAATGCTCTTACCAAATAGTTCTATTTTGGTCCTCACTATTAGGGCTGGGAATGGGTTGAAACCCGACCCGTATTGTCAATAAACCGACCCAACTCATATTGATAATAACCCAACCCGACCCATAATTACTGAACCCGACTATATATGGGTTGGGTGGGTTGGGTATAGACCCAACCCATCAAACCCATCTTTTTTCGACTTTTTTTTTCTTAGTTTTGAATTATGTATTTAGTCGTGTACAATTGAGCTGCTCATACAAAAAATATCAAATATTTCAAAATGCAACATAACAAATTTCAAGTTCAATTCAAACTCAAAATACCAAATTACAAACTAAACAAATTACAAGTTGTTATAATAGTTAAAAAAAAAAAAAAGCCTCTTAAAGCACACAAAAAAAGAAGCCTCTTGGAACTTCAAAGCTAAAGGAGGTAACTTGCTTAGGCGAAAATTCACACAGTGAACCACAAAAACAATCGAAAATATGGTTTTGCATCCTAAAATCATAATTGAAGCTCAAGCTTATTGAATGATTGAAAAAAAACTCATTTTACTATGAATAACCCTCAAGTACAGTAACCCTCAAATCCACTCAGATTATCCAGCCCCATGTCATGGCAGAAGAAGAAAAAGAAGAATAGGATTAGAGTTGCTTACCCGTCAAGAAGTATTGAATTGGTTGTCTTCTATTGGCGGCGAGAAGGATGATGAAAAGAGGCATGAAATTTTGGTTGCGAGCGGAGGCTACTTGTTTGAGAGAATAGCATGGAGTTTCAATTTTTGAAATAAGAGCCACATTTTTTGTTTTCAAATCCGTTATTTCCTATACAAAATAGTAATTTTAATGAATAATTACCAAAATACCCTTAAAAAATATGGGAAAGATGGGTTTGACCCATTTACAGTTATAACCGACCCGCACCCGACCCATTAATAAATTCACCTGACCTGCACCCGACCCATCGACTATGGGTCGATAGATGGGTTAAACCCGTCTAGAAAAAATGGGTTGGTTATGGGTCAACTATGGGTTGACCCGACCCATGTCCCAGCCCTATAGACATTTACTATTCCTACACAAATAGTCAAGTGTTTATGCAAAAAATGCAAAATAATCAAGGGCTCTTGCAAAAACGAAGGAACAAAAAAATGTAGGAACATATGAGAAAGATGCACGAACAATATGCGAAATGCATAAACATATTTGAAAAATAGAAGAATAGTCTAAACAATGCATGAACAGTCATATGTTAATCTCTATTTTTTGCTAATTAATGGGTGCAGCCCATGAGACCTACACCCCAACTTTAAGATAATATGATAAGGAATAAAGGAGGTTATGTATTTTAATAAGAGTTTATTTTCTATAAAACTATTTGGGCATAGGGTCTACTTACATCATCAGCAAAGCACGAGCCTGCTTCCATTTAGAGCGAAATTAGTGTTGGGAGAAAAGTTATGGGGAAAGTAGGGGCAAAAAAAATTTGGGACTTGTGGAAGTGTAGAAACACATTGGTTTTCCAACACATACATTTTCATTGTGCCCATGTTATTCACTATGCTGCTAAGCTTGCCCACGAGTTCTTCTCTGTGTGGAAAATCTAAAGCCAAATTGGAGACTCATGAGAGGATAGTTTGTGTCATTGTTGACGGAGAAATGTAAATACAATCACAATCAACATAATTTCACCACCACTATGTAAATAATGGGGTTTTAATATTTACGTAGACCCATCTAAGGCTTGCGCCTTTTAATTACAATCTCATGCTACAGAAGCAGACCCTTTGATTCTGTCTGTACGGAACATCATGAACGCGAGACGATGATTTTGGATTTGTTGCGACTGTGCTTGAGAAGTGGTCTCGAGTTGCCTACGTATCCATCAAGGAATCAAGTCACTCGTAGTTCTAGATTTTCAATAAGCGATAGGCTTTGTTGAAAAAGATAAGTGTCTGGGCTTTGAATAAATTGGATGGCTGTTTGGGTGAATCTCAAATGGACCAGGGATTTGATTTTTGTTTGGATGAATGTAGTCGAAATGGACCAGAGATTCGATTGAGTTTAGATTTGGCGGTTGCATCTAGATTGAATATCTAGACTGCCTACGTATTTTTAGTGGGATCAAACCAACATAGTTTAGAATTTGGTAGATTTGGTTTTGACATGTCTTGAGTAAGAAATTTGTAGCAGAGGTTGAGACTTGTTAGGTCCGTCTTCGATTTCTTTTGTTGAGTGGGAGTTGTAGCAGAGGTTGAGACTTGCTGGGTCCGTCTTTGAATTCCTTTGTTGGGTTGGACTTTGTAGTAAAGGTTGAGACTTGCTGGGTTTGTCAAGGTTGAGACTTGTTGGGTTCTTCTTTGAATTCTTCTGTTGGGCTGGACTTTGTAGCAGAGGTTAAGACTTGATGGGTCCGTCTTTGAATTCCTTTGTTGGGATGGAATTTGTAGCAGAGGTTGAGACTTGCTAGGTCCGTCTTTGAAGCCATTTGTTTAGTTGGATTTTGTAGGAGAGGGTTACACCCCGTCCCCAGAAAGTGGGCTCGGGATGTACGGCCATCACCTGGAGGGTGACGAAGCCTATACTCGCACACACAAACAACAAAAACCAAGGAAATGAAATCGCAACGACACAACTGGGCCCATAACAATCATGCAACTGTATCAGAGCAACTACAACAGAAGAATACAACGGAAGCAACTGAAAACTGAACTGAATAAAAGATGTCCCTATACTCTCGGGACGGACACATAGCATTCGAAATGCCTCTCCTCGCATCTCTGGTCAACTCAGCTACTAATCCCTGAAGGGGCGCAAAACCAAAAAGGTGAGTGGATGGAAAAATAAATAAACTTTCGAAAACATTTCTGAAAACATAATACATATCCCCCACCTGTAAAAACATAAAATTGTACTGAAAAATGTTGATATTGTACTGTCCTCTCGGACTGCGCAGAGGAGATGCATACCTGACCCTGGGATCGCGCAGGGCGTGTGCACGTAGTAAATCACACACACGATACCATAGGACTGCACAAAGGTATCGTAATATAAACCCCATGTACCCACCTTCACGTGTCACCCTCAATCCATGTGACCGCGCATGGATCTCTTGCACTGGAAGATAAGGGCTAGCTATAGGGGTCTTCGGTGCGGGCAACATTGTGAAGTTTGTGTCCTACGACTGTAGTCCAAGTACTAAAAGTGCACGTGTGATTCTAGGTGCACTAAAATACTAAGCTGCTGAAAACTGATAATCAGATATCTATATATAAAAATCTGTATAATACTGCTATAGACTGAACTTCAATCAAAACCAATACTTTAAGAAAACCAAAACTCATCCACTCACAGTGAATCTGGGCTGTCAAATCATCTGTCTGTATTGCTTGATTGCGGAGTCTCACCAGAGATCGGGTACCTAAGAAGTTTCCCAAATTCACTGATCAGAAATCACAATTTAAAAATGTCATTCAAAACCCTAATTTCCCTTGTTTTGTTCAATCGGGATTTAACTATATCTCAGATGGCGCAACGAAGTTCACCATTGGATCCGAAACGTCGAAAAGCTTCGAAAAAGTGGCCGGTTAACCTTGGTCAACGCCGGTCAACGGCTGCTGACGTCAACACACTGGTGCTGACGTGGCGTCGACGGGGCGGTGATGTGGCATTGGCGTCAATGCCGGCAGGAAAACTCATCAGAATCTGAAAATTTTTCAGATTCCGGCGTGTTCTTCAGCGCCGCCGTGCGTCACCGCGCCGTCGTTGGAAGTTCCCCAGTTTCCGGCGACTATTCCGGCCGAACCCCATAACTTCTAACTTCCTCAATTCTTCACCATTTTCTAAAAATTTTATATGGAAATCTATCTACGGAAGCCAACGAATGCAATGAAACCAAAATCAGGACTCATGGGGGTCTAATTTGGCTGGAAAAACTATCGGAAAACTCGGGTTTCTGTCGAGCTTGTTACCGGCGCTTCTGAGGGTTGCAGCCGTCGAACCTTGGTGCTTTGAGATCGTGAGAGTGAGGAGATGACGATTCCGGCTGTTTTGAGCTGATAGGCGGCTGTACGTCGTTGATCGACGGCGAGGGGTGTGCGGGTTTGCACGCTAGTTCGTGCTTAGGCTTTCCAGAATGATCTCCCATCTTCCAGCCAACCAGAAAGCGCCACGTGGCACTCTACCCCAACACTATAATTTCGTTCTTCATCAGTTTAACCTTCGTTTCAACTCGGAACTCGATTCCGTCTTCACAGACGAGTTCGTCTCGACGCGCTCTTTGCATTGAGCACAATATTGGATATAAAACTTCCTACTATTCAAAAGTCAACGATTGACCTGCTAAGGCATTTTCGTCAATTTACTGAAAATCTCGGGAGGGGTGGGTCCGTCTTTGAATTCCTTTGTTGGCTTCTTCTTGCTTGTCTCTCGTCTGGTCTTGGTACAAGTCAGCGACTTAGGAACATGTATGCCAATTGCCACTACTAATGGGGAAGCCAAGGTGAACTCGCCATAATCCTTGCTCGTCATGTCGTCATCGTGATCATGGGAGCTCAAGCTTGTGAGGCAGGCCCATTATGTGCGCAGGTAACAATAGTGATGCAGCAACAAGCCTTTTTAACAAATGATTAAAGGCTCATTGGTCTTGGTGCGGCAGATGTGTGGCAGATTCATCATCAAATGATTTTGTTGGTGATCCATCAATTAAATGAGCAAATCATCAAATGGTCAGTGTGGGCTGATGCCTGACTTGGTACGGCAATCTCAATGATCAAAATTTATAACAGAGTTGAATGCAAGTCTTCTAAGAATAAAGCAACTTGATACTTCTGACCTTCTGAGCTTAGTCACTCTTTTGGTGTTGTATCACCATCTTTATCCTGTCCCTGCACAAACACGTGGTAAGCACTCCACTCAAGCTTTATGTTGGCCAAAAACTAAAGCAAACGATTTAAGAGAGCTTAATATTTATAGCAACTTTAGAAGAAGAATTGAGAAAAATAAGATAAGTCATCAGCAGACAAAAGGCAAGAGATACAAAACCCCTAGGAGAAGAGTACAGACCAACATTTGATTTAGAGGAAGCCGCTAAATTATTAAGATGGCAAATAAAAGGCTACATACAGAAAATGGGGTCACCTTGGTAAATAACACGAGAAGGAAAAAAGGGACCAACTGCTTTATTGAAACTGAGAGGGTCGTGGAAGTGACACAATTCATGATGAGACAGATCCAATTGGGCTGAAATCCAAAAGCTGTTAAACATCCAGCAAGGAAATTCCAGTCAAGATGATTATCAGCTTTTTCAAGTTTAATTTGAGAGCCATGTGGCCCATTTGACCCTTTTTCCTTGGCAAAAGTTGCAAAAAGTTCTTGAGCAATATGGTGAAAATGATTTACAAACTCAGGCTTATTGACTTTGGGAAGTAATAAATGATGGACAGATTCGTGCTTATCCACTTTGGGAAGTAAAGCTAGATTAGTTTGATTGATTAAATGTAAATCAAAATTAGCGGAGAAAAAATGATGAACATAGATAAAGATACTCACCTTAATGGTGAATTTATGATAAAAGAAAGCATGAATACCATCAGAACCTTGGGCTTTAAGCCCACCAATTCCCTTCTGTACAGTTACATGCATTTTGTAAAGTGTAAACCATGTAATTGATCTAATAGATATTAGAAGTCCAAGTGGGCATGGTTGTATTATAACATAATTTTACCTTTACACGTTACCAGTCACCCACCTTTTTCTCTTTTAGCTTTCGGTCTGCAAGTGTCCCTATTCTTACTCCTTTTCATATTTTTCAAGTTCGTTTTTCTCCCTCTTTTGTTGTTACAAAATATGTTTGCAACAATTATCTCGCTATGAACTTAGTTTGTTTTGTTTTCTCTCTTATTCTTCCTCCAAGTTCAAAACGAATAATTTCCTCAACACTTGCCCACTCCAGAATTTTTTTTTTCCTTTATGATCTTTTGGGTTATAATTATTCCTTTAAGTTTTTCTACTAATTTCAGAAAGAAAGAAAAAATCGTTCATTATGGAGATAATAAAAAAGTTAGATTATGCTGGAAAAGTAGAAAGAAAAGGATGACTAGAAAGAAGAACAAAGGAATATAAAGAAAAAGAAAAGGATGAACAAAGAAAGGAATAAAAAAAAAGGATGAAAAAGAAAGATCAAGAGAATAGAAAGAAATTAAACAAATGATTATTTACAAATGAGACTTAGGAGGGAAACAAAAAAGGTAAATGGTACAAGGCTGCATTATGTTATCATACAGTTGTGCTGACTTGGACTTATGAGTATCCATGAGATCAATCACATAATTGATATTTAACAAAGTGAGTGTAAATGTGGAGGTTCATGATCCTAAAAAGTGACTTTAAATGTACTTTCGTCAGATTTATTATTATTATTATTATTATTCTAAATGTATTTTCTTCAAAGCCCAAATAGTCTTTCTGAGTCTTCTGTGCATAAATCAGAGTGAGCATGAATCAGAATGAATAAAAATCAGAGTGAAAATTAATTTTATTGTCATTAAATTATTTACAAATTTTCTGGAATCAGAGTGAAAATCAATTACCTTACTAAAATACACTCAATACAAAATTCAGTTTTTTAACATTAAATTGCGGGATAATTTAGGCATAAAAATTTTATTCATAGTGAAGTCAATCTTCAGGAATCTTAATTATGTGAGTCATGTTCTTTGAAAATCAGGAGTGTGATTGCTGATTTTATTGTGGATCCTACCACAATTATGATTCCCATCAACACATGAATTACAAAGAGTGAGAATGAATCCTAATATATTCATTTTCACTCTTGGTTGGTAAGCACGACATTAATAACAATCAACTTAATTTTCACTTCGATTATGGACAATTAGTAAATGCTTCACTCCGATTCCTGTTTATTTTGATTCAAGCTCACACGGACTTCTACTCACTACGACTCCGAGTTAGTAAGCATGTCGCTAATGGAGTCAATTTTTTTTACCGAAATACCCTCATGTTTGAAATATAAATTCCAAATATTTTATAAAACTATTCGTTTTTATGCCTAATCACTTTCACAAATATAATAAACAATTATTAATAGTAAATAAATTCATAAGTTTATGACTATTATTTATATTAGCAATAATTTTTTTAAATAAATATATAAAATTATCAAATTTTGTTTAACTAGTATGCATGTTTTAGAGGCCATTTTAGTAATCAAATTTATTTGAATCACAATTTAGGAAAGTTGGTAAATAATTCAACAAAAGTCAACTTTTATTTTATTCCGATTCAATTGCTGGTAAACGCTTCAACGAAAGTGCCCCACCTCCGACCCATGCTCATTCCGCTCTTACTTACTTCGAATTCTATTTAATTCGATTTTTGCTAATTCCGATTTCAACTTAATAAACGTATTAGAAGAAACACTTTGACATAGGCCCAAATACAAAATACAGAAAGTTAACACGTATTCGGTATTCCAATTCCCAACCGCGTTTAACTCTTCCAAAAAACATAATTAAATCCCCAAACACCGCCTTTCCCCGAAACGAACCGCAAAAGCGACGGGGCTTGAGCTCTCCTTTTCGTTATTCACAAACCCTAAAACCGTCTCTCGCCATCTCAACTTTGCTATCCGCAGCCACTAAATCCATCTTCCTGATCGTTCTCTCAGCTCCTCGGACGCTTCGCTGGTCGCCTCCTGGTATGCTCGATCTCTTTGTTGTGGATCCTCTTTCTAGGGTTTCTGATTTCAAACCCGACATGTGGATTTGCGATTAATCGGTGTTTTAGGCAATTCAAACTAGTTTTCATTCTTTCGGTTCTTTGTTTTCTGGTCGATGCCAGAAGATCGCGTTGATTTTAGGTTGTTGTTTTGATTGGATTTTTTGTTCGAATTTGGAGATGTTGTATTGTGTATGATCGTTTTTCGCGATAATTAAAAACGGTCCTTACTCTTAGAAGCAAATAAATCTGACGAAAATTAGGTTGTGGTTAATCGGTGCTTTTGGTAATTTAGTTTTCTTTTGATTTTTGACTTTAATAATTTGATCTAAATGATAAGTGTGTCCGTGACTGGGTTTCTGGATTTATTGATTTGGAGGTGTATATGTACTTGAAAACGGTTCTGGCTTGTGGAAGCAAATAAATCTGACGAATATTAGCCAAAAGTAAAATTGTCAGTGTGCATAACTGACGAGATAGGTTGTAGTTATTGATATTTATGTTGTTTTTGGTATTGCAGGTCTAGATCTCCCCTTTTTGTGAAAGTAGTTTCAGTTGGAACAATCTCATCTCGATGGCTACGTCGTTGGATATGTCACTTGATGATATGATTAAGGGCAGCAGGGGCAATCGTGAGAGATTTAGAGATCAACGTGGTAGGGGCTCTCGTGGCCGTGGTGGACCACGTGGGTCCTTTAATGCTGGAAGGATGGCAGCCGGAAGATTCCCTGCTGGGAGAATGCCAGGACCAATTCGCAGAGGTCCCATGTCAGTGAATGCTAGGCCATCGTCTTTCACCATAGCCAAGGCAAGCTAAAAACTGATGCTTTATGATATGCATGAGATTAAAGATTTTAAAACCCAAATACAAGAGGATCTCTAAAACGCTTAGAAAGTCAAATACGAGAGGATCTCTAAAACGCTTAGAAAGTCAAATACGAGAGGATCTGTGACGTATGTTGTTCATGGAGAAGCTCATTTTGGCTCATGCTCTAGAGCGCTATCGTCATCCACTGCATATGTACCACTGTCTTCGAGATTTATCTATCAATGTGGCTCATTTGGGCTATTTTTCTGGTGACTTTGAGGAGTGGCGAATTATCTTGTTATCTATTCATGAGCTGACATTTCTTTCCCCATCTGGATCTTTTTCTGCATGCTTTCATCAGTCTACCCGCAGAGTCAAGCGTTTCCCATGGCAGCCAGATTTGTTTGAAGACAGCCTTAGAGCTTCAGGGATATCAGGAATTGAAATTGGCACAAAGTTATATGTTTCCAACTTGGACTATGGAGTGACGAATGAGGATATAAGGGTACAGATTGAGCCATATATTTTCATCTTAAGCGCTTTCTATTACAAATTTCTTGTAACGTCCTCCTGAAACATCGCGTGCAACTGCAACTCAGGAACTTTTCTCTGAGATAGGAGAGCTGAAAAGATATGCAGTACATTTTGACAAAAATGGTCGTTCAAGTGTGAGTTCTTTTGCTCAGTCTCGTGTTATGCTCTTACTTAACTATCCTGATGCGCCATTGTGCTTGTATGTGGGACTGATATTTAGTTTATGTGTTGATGTATTTGTCATGATATAGGTGGTATTGATTGTGAATGTATCATGTAATGGCTGGAATTAAGTGAAATTAAGATTCTGTCAAAGTGTTAGTGCATCATACTGTAGCCGTTCAACGAGACCGTTGACGGGTTTTTGTAATTTGGAAGGGTACTAATGTATTTTGGACCCCTAACTCTGCTGTTGTATTTGCTATTCTGGGAGGAACTGGCTCCATGTTTTTCTGTTATCTGTTGATCTGTTTGATGGTTTTAATTAGACTAGGATTCTTACCTGAAGTTTCCATAATCTTATTTTGTTGATATGATTGTGCATGCGTATAAGTGTATGCATATAATCAGCATTGATGTATACAGTAGTATGCATGTGTATAGGTATATGCTATAATCAGCATTGATGTATATGGTAGTATGATATTTTAATATTGGGTATGTCTTCCTGATCATCAATTAAGGAGTTTTTGTATAGTTTGGGCCTATTTATGAGCTCGTAAGTTACATAATGTAATTCTTAACCACAGTATTATTGAATTTGCATATAATGCCTCTTTAATAAACTTATTAGACATGTTACTTTGGTGGTCAGTGCTCATCGGGGAGAAAACTTTATGTTTGTTGTTATATCTCAGGGCTCAGCGGAGGTGGTTTATACCAGAAGAAGTGATGCTTTTGCAGCATTGAAACGATATAATAATGTGCTACTGGATGGGAAGCCCATGAAGATTGAGATTGTTGGTGCCAGTGCAGGACTGCCTATTTCGGCTCGAGTAAATGTGACCGGAGTTAATGGCAGGAAGAAAAGGACTGTAGTAATGACGTAATATATCTTCTTTTCCCTGGCCTTCGGTTTCTTTAATGTATCTTACCAACCGAGACTCTTTATAGGCATATATCTTATTATGAATGAAACCAAAGACTTATGTGGCATAAAAGCTGTACTTCAAGCCACTAAATTGTTCGTTTTTCATTTTTGGAGGCTGAAAAGATTGCATAATGGTTTCTGCATCCTCTATAGGACGGAGAGGCTGTTGCTGATGGTCTCTGTGCATTGTTTTTTACATTTCTTTAATTTGTGCTGGGTTATTCTCTTGAATCAATGCCCACTGCCAATATACACCAGCTGAAATACATCATCTGAGATTTTTGTTGCATCCTTGAGAACCTTCTC
Organism: Spiraea crenata; assembly: GCA_033992175.1. NCBI lineage: Eukaryota > Viridiplantae > Streptophyta > Magnoliopsida > Rosales > Rosaceae > Spiraea > Spiraea crenata. The sequence continues at coordinate 1,418,773 of JAVBHV010000081.1, read as the reverse complement.
ATTTGCTCTCTCTATTTTAGTTGAATGTAATTATATTAGTTTTCTAGAACAATCTATTCTCCATGATACTGTGGATTGAGGATGTGGGTGTGCCTGAGTTTTATCCCTAGGGCTTACTAGGTTATATAGTTGAACTGTGTTAGTGGTTCTTTTCTGGTTTTTAATGGTAACTATTAGGTTTCTGATACTATTCATTTATGGATAACAGATGAATGTTATATGTCTCCTCATAGTTGTATCTTCCTAGGGTATCAGTTGTGTTGTACTTTATGATTAGTTGGATTCTTTGCATATGTGGTCCTGGTATTTGATGGGCACTTGATGATATGTTGCCGCCTTTGTATGTGAGGCATTGGTATTCTATGGGCACATGATTGGATATCTTTTATCATTTTGGTATTGAAATTAACACATCTTATAATGCAGACCCGGACCTGGCCGTGGTGGTGCTGCTGCTCGACCTGGTGGTGGCTACAATTCGCCTATGGCCAGTCGTGGTTTTGGGTAAGTTTATCATTTGGTCTCAGCATTGAGTTTCATGGTTTTATAGTTCCAATGTCATCGCATGTTCTCATCATGAGCTAGGTCACTGCTTCAGTGGGACATGCCAGCCTGTTCACACACTATAGGGTTCACAGCACTGGTAGGGATCCATGACTTGGATGCTTGGTGTGTTAATTGGCTGGCTTGAATCTTAGTTTGCCTGTTGATTTGTTCTAGTCATTTAAAATCTTCTAAAATGAAAATGTTAGATATATCTTTAAACCTTTTACCATGGCAGTTGCCATTTTCTATAATTATTAAGCGTTTTCAATTTCATCATTTGAGGTGATTTGTTTAAATATTCAGTATAGAAGTTTGGTAGGTCTGTTACATAGATCTAGTATCCTCTCCTCTTGCTGCCTCTCTCCGATGATCTATGGCTAAATAGTTTCCAAAAAGATTTTTTTGATTAGGGATTTCAAGGATTTCAATGGATTGACAGGCGTTTAGGGGATCGCTAGGTGATGAGTAGCCTCCCAATGTCTCCTAGGGAACTTGAGGCTGTTTCTGTTTTTTTGCGTGCTATGGCGTCTTCAATTGGTGTTTTGTTCATGTCGTTTATTACTTGGACATTGTGTGTCTTTTTCTTCCTTTGATTAATGAAAGCGGATGTCAGTACTGTTCCTATACCGCTACCTATTTGTCAGAATTGTACTTCTTCCTGCGGAAGTTTCATATGCATTGTGCTTACTTTAGTTTCTTGTTTATATGGGGTACTACTAAGTAGTATGAAGCCACTTTAAAAGCCCATGTTTTGAACCCTTTTTAGGTGTCCCTTATTCTTGCTGACCTCTGATTGGCTTTGGTGAAGAAATCATCTTAGTCTTTATTTGGGGATTTCTTCACCAGTCTTTCGGGAGGGTGACGTATAAGTGTCACATCGTTCGAGAGTCAGTTGTTTCAATAGCTGTTGTACCTGTTTCCCTGCACTTTCTGCATCAGCCAGAGCTTCCTGCATGCTTAAATGTTTCACATGCTTAAATTTTTCCTGTCATGAAATCTCTGAATCAATCATCTATTATTTGGATCTATCAGCAGTTAATATTATTTATTGGATGCTTATCTTTCCAATTAGATTTGAGTGAAACTTCGTTTCTTATTGTTCAAGAGTAGTTTTTGTTTCCCAAACTAGGAAAGCACACGGTGATTTGATATTCTTTTTCATTTGACTCCAAATCTATGGCTACCTTTCTGTCAGTTTCTTCGTATGTTACATGTGCTATTGTTGGCTATTAGTAATGGTCAGGATTACAATGTGTAATTGTAACGTTGCTGGATTTTGTAGTAGGGGCAGTCGTGGAGGGATCAGAAATGGTCCTGGTACTGGTAATCCACGCGGGAGTGGCACTGGGCGCGGCCGTGGCCGTGGCCGTGGTCGTGGGCAAGGGAGGAAGAAGCCCGTTGACAAATCAGTTGATGACCTTGACAAGGAGCTCGATAGCTATCATGCAGATGCCATGCAAAGTTAGTTAAATTTGGAGCTGTGGAAGTTGCTTGGTGCCAATCAGTATTGGTTATGGTAGCTGTACAAAAATGACGATGATGATGTTCGGGATATTGAGTAGTTCTTGGATGTCTTGTTGCTTTTCATCCTTTGGCCAGCAAATTTAGAGCTTAAGCTGTCCGTTGATTTCAAAGTTTCGTTGTAGAATTTTTTTTCATGTATCGTGACACTTAGATGTTCCTATGATTTGCTGTATCTGCTAAAGGAGTTGTGTATGCTGCTTTTGTCAAGTTAGCCATCTGTTTAATTGGCCTAACTTAAGAGTTTATTTTCAGTATCAAAAGTTCCAATTTGAATGGGGATACTTTTTGTGAATAAGGTTGCTAGAAATAATTGAGGTGAAAAAAAAAAAAAGAGTTTGTCATTTATTAATATTATAATGTATCTACGATCAATTGTATCTAAACGAAGGAACTAACAAAAAGCATGATCTGAATTGGTATGGTTCTATCACTTGCGGAAATTGAGTCAGCGACAAGGTCATTCACCTTACAGATTGGGTTTCAAAATTGAATGATCAGTTGGGTGGAGGACCAAAACTGAGTTCGAGTATGTCGACTCGGTCGGTTTGGTTTGTGATTATAAGAACACAAATGTGAGTCTATTGGGAAGTGTTTAAAGTAAGATTGATTGTTATACAAATTAACAGTGAAATTGAATAATGTGAAATTGAATAATGTGAGTGCAATAATTGAATTTATAAAGTGTATTACATGTAAGCAACCCCAAATTATGGCAGCTCCGTTTTCTGTCGGACCATTGAACTCGAACCTTTCCTCTTTACTTCTTGTTGAGTTCAGTCCGACAAAGGTCATAAGTACATAATTTGAGGTCATAAGTATGTAATACACCCTTTAAAATCATTTATAGTTTTCAGATCGTTCAATTTCACTGTAAAATTCTCTTACCTTAAACCTTTATAATAGGCACCTAGCATAGTATTTCTGCCACTTCTAGCCCAGAGAATTTAAACCAGCCCAAAGAAAAAAAAAAAACTCTTCTAGATTGTACTGGAAGTAAATTGGTTCTCTTCTAGATTGCCCCACCGTTATTCAAAGTTTGCGATGACACAATCTTCTCTGTGTGCCGCTGCAAAGTCCAAAACACCCAAAAAATTCTGAATATTCAAAACAAGTCAGAGAAGATGTTCGGCGTGGTGTTTCCGAACCGGAGCTTCCCAATCGACATCTCCGCCTTCGCCCAAATCGACACCTTCCATTGGCTCCTCGACATGAACACCTTCGTCGGTAAATTAATCGCCTTTCCCGACAGTTTGTTAAATTTCCGGCGCACTTTATCACACTAACCTCGTATTTCTGCTAACTTGCGCAGGGGAGGCGTACGATCAGGTCGGCGACATGTGCATCTTCCTCCTAAACAACTTCACCCTCCCGCCGGACAAAGCCCTCGCCGTCTACATCCAGTCCCCTGGCTCCGCCTTCCAGTTCTGCGGCGCCGTCACCGTGGCCCGGCCCTCGGCAGTGCTGGCCCTGCCCTGGCCGGAGCCCGGCGGCGGGCAGGTGCCCCAGCTGACGGCGGACGCGGCGCCGCTGTCGGCGAAGATCGGGGTGTCGGTGGAGGACCTGGCGTCGCTGCCGTCGCTGGACGTGACGGCGGAGAAGCGGATTGAGCGGCTGGCGATGAAGGTGGGGGAGAATCTGTTCAACTTTATGCAGTCGTTTTGCGGGGTCGACGGGAGCAAGCTGGTGGTGCCGATGGATATATTGGACCGGTGGTTCAAGAAGTTTCAGGAGAGGGCCAAGCGCGACCCGGAGTACTTGAAAGGCTTCGCTTTGTAGACTTTTGTAAGCTCTCTTTGCTTTTTTTTTTTTTTTGTTGTTTGTAATTTCTAGGACCGGTGGTTCATTGGGGGAGATTTCTCCTTTTTTTTGTGTTGAAGAAGATGAATTTCTCGGATATGCGAATGTTTGATGGAATTTGCTAATGCTAACTCAGAGTGGTTGTAATGTTATATTCGTGTGTTTGGATTGATGAACAGTTTGAAATTTGTTGAGCACGGGTCTGTAGTTTAGAGATTAGTGCTGGACTGTAAAGAACCCAAAGCAGCTGAGACTATTGCAGCCAGCTTGTTTGAGTGGTTGTTTCTCGGATTTTTGATGCAAATACTGGAACACTACAACTATAGCCGGTATGTACAAGTTATATTCAATTTGGAAAGGAGAGATTGCCTAATCAGTGATGCGTCCATGAGTTGTTCCTTTCGTAACGTATTTCGTACCGCTAGTAGATTTGGCACCACTTCTGTAGAACTGTGAATTTTGACTGCTACTGAGTTTTACTGATACGCTCGTGTCCTAAAATCTTGAAATTTCTGTTATTGTTCGTTTGGTGGAATGATTTGGCAATGAGTTAGAAGTTAGAATTTAGAACTTAGGAAGGACAAGTTCAGACATTGTAATGACATGATAAGAAAATTCATTGCAGACGAACTGCTAAGGTACTGACTTAAGGTAGACTACACAGTCCCTCTATTAGTTTTCTTCATCTTGACAGTTGTTCGTGATCTTAATTTAAGACTAAACTGTTTGGGTCGGGAGGGAAGTGTCGTGTTTGACTCATGCGGCCTTTTCAACATGGTAACCGCCATCTTGTGATTCAAGGTAATGCTAATGTTGTCCTAGGCATATCTATTTTATCATTGGCCTCCTATTAAGCATGATTAACCAACCGCACAGAGGTAAATGCATCTCTAAGCAAGACTGACAGGATTTCTTGGGTTTGTTCATACTCGTCTGGTTTCTCCGGGCTCCTTAATTGATAATTTGATGATGACACTATACATGTCAGCATTAAACACAATTATGGCTAGAGGGTGTTTCGGTTCCATCTTGGTCTCTACCATCTGATTAACAGATTTCCAACTGCCAACAGATCAGCCATACCAAGTTTCCGTTCTCTTCAGGCAACTATAGCGACTGGCCAATAGGTCCAGGATTATGCCTATCTCAGAACTTTGAGAGAACACCCGTAACACTGATCATTTTAACCTCGGTGCTTGCAAACGATTCCAAATTATAACTGTCCAAATTATAAACTTCAAGAGCCTTCAACAAATGATGGTGTTTAGTTGTTATCATAACTGTACAAATACTCATGGACTAAACCATTCTTGCATTTGGTTATTTAACTCGTTTGATCGTATTGATTGACGCCATCATAAATGGCTGGACTATAATAGGCTATGTCCGATGGCGTCAATCAATTGTTGATTGGGGTCTTGGTGAGCTGAGATGAAGTTCAGGACGTCATTTCTGATGAAGACTCCCAAGTGCAATAATACCTGTGGGTCCGGGATTCCGAGCCGGGTAAAGTAGATGGCGGGAAACTTGGTTTTCTCGGAGATGAAGAGACTGGAGTTGGGGTTGTCGTTGCCGGCAAATTGGGCGTTGAAGTTGATGGAAGGGGTTCATTCAGTACCCTGCAATTACCCAATCCTAATTATTATTGGGGAATTATCTAAAATAGGTTAAGTGGACAAATCATACTCCAAATTGGTTTGGCAGCTATTTTCATTCTAAAAATAGACACAACTATTGGCAAATTGCATTACAAGCCTTTTTAGCACGATGGACTACGACCACACTACGATGAACTACGACGAAAGTACGGTGGACTATGACGATACTAAGCTGGACTACGACCTCCCTAATTGTATATCTTTCTGTGCAGTGTAGAACTTTGCAAATTGTAAAGAAGGGGCTGTGGAAGTAAGAAGGCGCTGGGGACGACAGGGGAGTTTTTCCAGAGGGACGAGTGGAGGAAGCACCTGATGAACCCGGTACTCCCCTACGACCTAGTCGCTTGCTTCCAATGAGGCGCCGTTTTGGTTCTGCTCCTTCTGCCACCGATGCTTCCAGTACCGAATCCGAACTGGCATTTTAGCGAACACTTGGTGTGCAACTCAAACATCAAGTGCACTGCTAACAACAACAAAGCAGCATTTGGAAAACCCGCATATCTATCTCATCTTTACAAGTTTTCCGACTGCATCGTTATGATTAAACAAACCCATTTTCGTAATTAAGACAGAAGTAAGTGAAGAACATACCTGAAAACGACTTGATTGCCGACCGCCTCCTTAATTTCTCTGGACACCATGATTTATTCTCTGGACATCCTAATTTCTTTGTACACCAATTTCAATTATTTAGACACCCAAATTTGATTAATAGTTTCCAGATATACCCTTCAAACCTAAATTATAGATGATATGCATCTCAAATTCAAACATAGATAAGTGTTGAAAATTCTTAGGCAATCCAAACTGTTATTTTCAATTGATCTTCGTTATCCTTTAAAAAAAAATTGATCATTGTTAATGATGAAGGCAACCCTTGTATATTATTGTTATTATTTTGTTCATTTTGTTTAATCTTTGTGGGTTTATAGTTGATAATTATCAGAAGAAATTGAAGGTTATGGAACATGATGATGATGATGATGATGATGATGATATGCTTGGAGCAATAAAGAATATGATCTACATAATTGTAGGGATTGATTGGCTACCAATAAGTAAACTTTGAGATTAATCTATAAAATTCTTATTTTTCTTCTTGGAATTCATTTTCTCTTTCATCAAAAGTGGGAGATCGTATGAGAGTTAGAGTATAGAAAGATATAATATGATGCAAAGATAAGATATGAAATGATGAATGAAGGTAAAAATCTGAGGTGGATTAAAAAAATTAAAAAAGTTTAAGGGTGTCCAGAGAAAAAATTAGGGTATACATAACCGCACTCAATTTTTAAATTTTTTTAAATCCACCTCATCTATTTTTTTAACGGAAAGGGATGGAATTGGCAGTGGTGTGACTGAAATTTTAGGTGTTGTGTGCGAAATAGCATTGAGGTCTCTAACATCCTTTAAGAAAGTACTTAAGAAAGAACATGCCACAATGCCAGGGATACTCGCGTGTGAACATGAATCGTATTTGAGAGGATGGAGAAACTATTCATGTATGTGAGTTTTTTTGGGCGGATTTAAATATAATTTTGGTTATGGTAGATGTGTTTAGAAAAACCGTATTATTCCTATAATGTATGATGAATTTGATTGATTGGTTTATCAAAGTACAATATTATCCATGACATGTTTTATTGGTAGTCTATGTTTTAGGGGCTCCTTCGTCCAATGCTATATGAAACTTTTTCCATAGGATTGAAATACCCCAGTTGCTTTTTGCATGAAAGGTTAATTGAATTTGGTTTCCTTGAAATTCTAGTGTTTTGCATGGGTATTTTGGTCAAATTTAGTAACTACCAAAAACCCTATTTATTTTATAATAGTAGTTTTCGTTATGATAAGTTGTGTAGAATGAATTTAATTGGTTGGTTTGTGAAAATACAATATTATCCATGGCAATGGAGGACATGTTTTATTGGTAGTTTATCTTTTAGGGGTTTTTTCGTCCAATACTTTATGAAGCGTTTTCCATATGACTGAAATACCCCCGCTATTTTTTGCATGAATGATTAATGGAATGGAACTTAGTTTCCTTGGAATTGTAGTGTTTTATAGGGGTATTTTGGTCAAAGTTTGTAACTAACAAAAAACCTTGTTTGTTTTATAATAGTAGAGATTATCATGAATTTGTGTAAAGGTGATTACTTTTAGAAAAACACAGTGAAAAGAAAAGGAAGAAGAAAAGAGTACAAAGAAGTCTGGAGACATGAAGAAAAGTAATAATGAAGAACAGTAAAAACAAATATATGTAAGGCGATTTGAACTTGCATTATAAAACAAATTGAAGACATGCAAGCTCAACTGCTTTAGAAGAACAATCATGTCTGTATGAAACTTTACTATATATATAACAAAAAATTATATACATGTAAGACTGTCAAAATATTTTTGGGGCCCCTAAAAATCGAGGGCCTTGTGTGGTTGTGCATGTCGCACTCCCTTGGCCACGCCTTTATTTTTATTCAATATACATTGTCTTAGCAACACTATTTGTAGTATGTGTATTGTACATCAATTGGGATTCCTAGACTTTGGCAGAAAGTCTCATGGACTACAAGTCAATTCTTACCGTTTGCAAAGCTCTTGTTTACCACATGCACAGATCTAGGAAAATGAAATGCCCTTTATTGTTGTAAAAATAAAGAAATAATTTATTCAATAAGTACACGGAATAAACAACCTCCAACCAAGTAATTTGACCGACGAGAAAGGAACAACCACTCGTCTGGCTCTTTTCTCAATATAGATCAAAAAAGAAGATAAAAAATATAAAGCCAAGGGATGACAGATTTTGCCTGTCGTGGTGTCTGCTTTAGCATACAAATCACGCGAACAATGGGTAGTAGTGGATGTGGGCCGTCGACCTCGCCTAAGTATTGAAGGTGGTATCGGTCAGAAATAAGCGGACACGGCCATCTCTTCTATATGCCTCTATGTGGATGGATGTCATCGATGTGGGCGAATGGAGAATGTATAATGGTAGATGATAACGAGTTTCGAAGATATTCTCAATCCTAACCAATAGATATATCATTGACCGACCCCTTAAACCCTAAGAGATATTCTCGATCCTAGAGTTTGTAGATGGGTTTGGGGTTGGAAAAAAAAAAAATCATGAAACGGCCAATAATATTTCTATTCCTAATTGACCCTTCGAACTCCTACAAGTGGCCAATAGGAATTCGTCGAGACTTCTTCGGCTTGAACCTTAATGAGACTCTCCGGAATTTCACTGACCTATACTCTGGGAATATCTATGGCACTTCTTCGGCCAGCACCTTGGCGACAAGATACCTTCGGGCTTTTATCTACTTCTACATCTGTGGGATAAAAACGTTGTGGGCGTGAGGGTTGTTTTTTGATTTGGTTTGGGGGCCTTTTCTGTTGTACAAACCTTGTTATACATAGGCTTCGAAACTTGGTGGCCACATTCATGCATCTCCATCTAATGCACGGCTCCCCAAATCTTCATGTAATGGGAAGTTGTTTCACCAACAGATTTGGCGAACTTCAATTCTTGTCTTCCCTTCCATTAGAGACTTTAGACAATTAAAGTGCTCTAGACTACAGAAATCAATCACGAGGCCTTCTTGCTTTGAGTTTTTATTAAAATTATACAAAAATTGACCCCTAATTTTAAAAAAGGGACAATAACTCCTAAGGACAAAAAAAAAACTTCAATTCTATGTAAGGACAGTATTTTAAATAATTTCCTACAAGGACAAAATAATAATTGGATCAATCATAGATTAGCACGTGAACAGTACTACGTGAACAATACCATGTTTGAATAGAGGCATAGAAACCGTTCTTCTTTCTGCCAACCCAGAAACTGTTTCTATCAAACACAAAAATAATTCATACAACACATAAACAGTTTCTACCAACTGCCAACACAGAAACAGTTTCTGCCAACTCAGAAACTGTTTCTGCCAAACATAGAAACTGTTTCTGCCAAATACAGAAACAGTTCAAACCAACACAAACAGTTTATGCCAAACACAGAAACAGTTCATGTGACACACAAACACAGAAACAGTTCATGCGATATAAAACTCTTAGTTTTCCAGAAGATCCCATCAAACACAATAAAATTCAAGCTCAAGTAACTGGAGTGATGTGTAGTAATTTCAAAGAACAAAGCAAGAACACAACAACCAAAGCAAGCGAGCATATAAAAAAAAACAAAAACAAACGATCCCATCAACATCTCCCATTTTTTCTCTATTTTGTCACCTTTCCACCACTGGGCACCCAACAAGCAAAGCAACGAAACAAAAAAAACAAGAAGAAGAAGGGATTGACCGGCGTTGCCTTTGTACTTGAAGTACGAGATCAAGGAGGCCATAACCCAGAATTTGCAAAAAGAAGTGATGATGGGTTGGTATTGAAAGGTTCTGTATGACTTTGAAAACCAAAAGCAGGAAAAAAAAGAAGAAGCAAAAAAGGCAGATCTGGAGAAAATTGAGGAAACCAAACACACACACGCAAACAACAGAGGAGAGAAGAAAATGGTGAAGACTTGAGACTTGTAGTGCCCACGACATCGGCGTCGTCGTCGGTGGGTTCGACAAGTTCGAGCAGAATGAGAAAGTTTGCTATTGAGTTTTGGGGTGAGGAATAGCGCGTGTGTAGAAATAGGATAGTTTTAATATTTTAATGTATAATTTAGGTTTTTGTCCTTAGAGGATAATATTCAAATTGTATGTCCTACTACAGAAAGAGGTATTTTTTTATGTCCTTGTGGGTAATTAATTCTTTTAAAAATGTCTTCTTTTTTTTTTTTTTTTTTTTATAAATTTTCAATTATATACAACTTCTCATTTAAATTTCATTCATTTAATTCAATGCCAAACAAACTTAATATTCAAAACCAAGAGTATAGGGTTCGGCTCCAATACCTCATCAAATGGTGCGTGAACCTTCTGCTTATGCTTAATTTTGTGTTGTTGAAGCTTATTACCTGTTCTGGACAGGCAGAGAGCAACTCTGCATAAGATTATGGAAATTTGTTTTACCCATTCTTATTTATGAAAATAAAGTGAATTGAGAACTATTAGGTGGTTTATAATATCATATTTGATGGTAAAAACTAAAGTCTAATTTGATTCCTATAGAAGAATTACTGGTACTCATGTAGTTCATATATTTGGCTCCAATCATAGGCACTCTTGAAAGGTACGTTATAAAATCCCAAGTCTTATAGGTCCGCTTTACAGTGAATCATAAAGTATTGATCTTCTGCTGGAAGTGTTGATGATTTGGACGTTGATTAGGTGTTGTTCTACTGCTAAAATTGTTGGCAGCTGCCAAATAGCAATGTACGGTACACGAAGCTCAGAGAGATGTTTTCTAAGAAGGAAGCACATTTTCAACACTTTTTTTCCAGTCGATAGAAGAATGAAGAGTACTCAACGTGTGATTTTCAGTGGTGATGTATATGCCATATATAAATAGTTGAGAGGGTAGTGGACTAATTTGGACTGTTGAGGAAATTATGGTATTGTAGGATTGAGAGCGTTGTTCTTCTTAACAGTAGAAGCGTCTTCAGATAGTAGAAAAGTCGGAGGAGGGGGAGGTTGGGTATATGGTTTTGATTATTAAATTTGTTTGGCATTTGAATTAAATGAAGGGTATATGAATTAATTTAAGTGAGAAGTTGTATATAAGTGAAAGTTTTATATAAAAATAATATTTTTGAAATTGGGGGTCAACTATTGGGTAGTTTTGATAAAACTCCTTGTTTTTGCTGATCAAACTTTCCATGCAAGACCACTCTAATTGAAATCAAACCTTCGCCACCACCAAATCCTTAAGTAGCTTCACACATATTGTCAAAAATCTTTCCAGTCATGGCTCCAACATATTTTAATGCAAATTTCTTGATTTACCTAATCTTCTTGATTTACCTTGAAGGCCAAGACATAGACGTTCTTTCCCGATTGCGGCACGGCTCTTGATTTGCGTTTATTGTTGACAAAATTTAGAGATAAGTATCATAATTAACAAAATTATAAAAATAGGTTGAAAATCATCAAAATTCGCATTCGTCCTTGGTTCAACGGTCTAGATCACATAGAATGCTAAGTGCAAATTTTGTATAAACATCTCTATACTATTATATCTTTATAAATTAGTGATCATCAATTTATCAATAAACTAATACGTTGTTAAATCAATAAAATAGAGTAGTCCAGATGTTATTAATTTAGGAAAAATTACATTTTGATACTACTTGAAGATCAAAATACCCAAAAACACTACTACACTTTAAACATTACAATATACTACTACTTTGACACATGTTGATTTATAATTGGGTTGTACACTTTAATAACAAGTTTTATTTCCACGCGCGTTGTAAAATATGCTCAATCTCTTCTTCGACTTCCCTGCTCTGTAATCCACGCTAGAAATCTTCATTTTTTTTTAACCCCTACAAACTTCAAAACACTCTTTTATCCATAACTTTCTCATCCGGACTTCGTTTGACACGAAATCAATTGGGTTGGATTCATCTCGTCGCCCTCTTTTCATAGACACCAAAATTGTAACCCCAGACCCACTGTAGAGAGAGAACAAGGCAGCAACGTCTTCACATTTTCCAGCGAGATTCTCCGATTCCAGGGACAAATGGGACAAACCACCACCCAAAACTTCATCCTCTCATCATTTTAGGCAAAGCTCAACCAACATTGAGCCTTAGTTTGCAGCGGATCATCGCCGGAGAGCCTCACATATTGGTTGAAACTTTCCGGTGAGTTTCCGGCCAAGGTAATCTTTGAAACTAGTCTAGAAAGCTTTGTTGGGTTGTTTAGATGAAGATTGATAAAAAAAAATCATATGAATTGATGGTGAGTCAACACAGCTATTCTTTCTCCTTCATTTTGAAGGACTTCCTTCAAATTGAATGAACACTTCCTTCAAATTGAAGGAACACCTTTTTCATTTTGAACGAAGTCCTCCTTTATTTTGAAGGAACATCTTCTTCATTTTGAAGGACTTCCTTCAAATTGAAGGAAGTTCTCCTTCATTTTAAAGGAACACTTCCTTCATTTTGAAGGAAGTGTTCCTTCAAATTGAAGGAAGTCCTCCTTCACTTTGAAGGAACACTTCTTTCATTTTGAAGGAAGTCCTCCCTCATTTTGAAGGAACACTTCCTTCATTTTGAAGGAAGTCCTCCTTCGCCATAAACTTCAAAACACTCTTTTACCCATAACTTTCTCATCTGGACTTCGTTTGACACGAAATCAATTCGGTTGGATTCGTCTCGTCGCCCTCTTTCCATAGACACCAAGATTGTAACCCCAAACCCACTGTAGAGAGAGAACATGGCAGTCATCCTTCCCCACAAACTTCAAAACACTCTTTTTTTTTTCTTTTTTTTCCCTTTCCTTTCACTCTCTTTTTGAAATTCTTTCTAAGACTTGGCCTCAGAACTCTAATACATTCAATCTCTTAACTAAGTATTGTTGCTGTTAGAAAAATCTAGGCTACTGACATATTGCCTTTTTATCGTATTTTACTATGCAGGTGGCTTCATGGATGCCACATTCATCAAGGTTCTTGTCGTCCAGGATGGGAGACGCCGTGTGAACAACTTGGCTCGGAAGCTCCAGTCCTGCGATGTGTCCCCTCCCTCTACAGTCGTTGGTGCATCCCCCAAAGACGTGAAGCAGGTGTATGCTGAGCACGGGGATTTCGATTGCATCATCCTTTCCCTCCCGCTACTGCAGTCCGTACGTCTCTTATCTTTTACTGAAGCTGTAAAATTTTTTGTTACTAACATTCTATTAGCAGTTTTTTCGAGTTATATGTTTGATCTCATTATTCTCTGATTTGACTTGGTGAAATGCAGTTGGCCGCTGATTTTCGGTCAATTCTTGAGGAGAATTCAACTACTATTGTGGTGGTTGAAGCAAGGATGATGGTGAGTGGGCTTAAGCGGGCAATATTTTACCGAGCGCTGCTTCTTTTGTTCTCTTTTCTTTTGACTGAACGGATGCAGTCCATCCTTTTTGAACCAAGCACATCTTTGTCTTGATGAGTATTTCTGAGCATTTTACTCCGAAACACCAAGTGGCCTTCTCATTAAAAAGAACATCATCTCTTCATGATACAGTTAGATATTACTACTGTCGCCTTCAAACGATCCACCCCCTTTCCTTTTTTTTTTCTTTTTTTTTTTTCAATTCCACACACCATCTCCATTATTTGCTCCAGTTTGTTTTAGCACTCCCCTTTGTGAATACCCCTGAGCTGGACAACATAGTGTAGGTGGACAATTTTTTTTTTTTTTCACTGATGAACGTTGCTTCAGTTTAACCTTCCTTTTTTTTTTTGACATACAACAAGTAATTGATACAAATACTCACATATGTAGAACTCAGAGGTTCACTTCATCTAGAAGCCTTAACTTGTTTCTTTCTCATGAGTCTAGTAAGAACTTACTTGGTGTTTGTTCATGTTTGAATCGCCTCTCTTCATGTTTGGTGTACGGGTGAACTCCTTCACTTGAACTTGCCATCTTTCAATTCTATAGCTTCAGTTAATGAACTGATGAACTCCTTTTCCAGAATCAAAAAACTTCACAGCAACGCCCCACACAACTCTTCTCTCGATCAACAAAGCTCTGATGCCATGTTAAGATTTGAGAATTTCACATAAGACTAATTCACTTGTAATTAGAATTGAGAAAGAGTGAATGAACTAAAACACAATTCAAGCCAAGTATTGCTTTTGATTTAAGCTAAGAACTCAGAGGTATATAAACTTGTTTCTCTAGCTTAAGAAATTGAAATGAAAGTGTTCAAGTTAAGTTTTCTGCAACAAACTGCAGAAGATATAAATAGCAGAAGCAAAAGGCTTGAGCCAAAATATCCGGAAATGTGAAAGTCGGTTTTTGGGATATTTCCCCAAACCAGATCTTTTACATAAAGGTGAAAACAGATGTTTTCCACCTTCTACTTTACCTAAACTGACATAGCTATTACAAAATATCAATTTAGAGTAGTCTAAAACCAGTTAACCTTGACGTAACAAGGATTTACAAAAACACTAAACTGTTCTTTACAGAACAGTTTTGTAAGCTGAAACTGTTTTTTACAAAACAGTCTTGTAACTTGAGTTGAAAGAAAACTTGTTCTTCCAAATTTCCAAGACTTGACTTGCTGGACCATTCCATCTTCATGCAGCATGAGTACTTATTTCAACACATGGTTTTGGTGTTTTTTAATTTTTTCTCCTCTTCAGCTCCTTAAATAAGTTTATAGTTTTAGGCTTCCCCCTTCCCCCTCTTTCTCTTTTTCTTTTTTTTTTTTTTCTTTTTTTTTTTTTTTTTCCCCTGTCCCCCTGGCGCGGGCGGGGGGCCTTTCCCTTTCCCTCTCCTTCCGCCCCCCCCCCCCTTTTTTTTTTACTAACTCATTTATCTTTTTTGTCTTGTTGTTTTGTGTTATATTTAAGAAGAAAAAAAAAATCTCTTTTGTTGTTTGTTTTTTTTGGTCTTTGTGATGGGTTTTTTTTTTTTTTTGTTTGTGTGTGATGAAAAAAAATTATTTTCTTTTTGTTGGCGTCGTTTATATACACCCACAAAAAATATTTTTTTTTAAGGGGGGGGGGGGGGAGAGGGGAGGAGAACGGTGGCGAGGTCAACTTTCCACGAATAGAAATCCACTTGCAATTTCTTGAGGTCTTTAAACGTTGCACTAGGTACTTGCAGGCGTTCCGGTTCGTCATGCTTTAACAGCAAATGAAGCGTGTCAAGCCCGGAAAATGATGCAAATTGGGTGACCACAAGACCAAATTTAAGGTTTTCACTCACAGAAAAGGAAATACTTGTTGGATGTGCAGGTTTGATGGAAAAATCCACACCGTCGTCAGTTGCACTGATGAGTTCCAAGGAAGTGAGATTTGGTAGAGAGACATCAAGTGTTTGGAGCTGGTAACAGTTTACCAGTTTGAAATCCTTGAGACGAAGTGAGGGACCATGAAGAAGGATATGTGAGCACGTCGTGCAACTCTTTACGGTCAAGCTTTCCCGGAACAAGCAGTCAGAGAACAGACGTGGTATAAAACCTTCGTCAAATACAACGACATACAGATAAAGAGTTGTTAGCCAACTGAATCCATCAAAACCAAGGGGAGGTCTTAGAGCACATCTAGTCAATGACAAACTCTTTAGATTGGATCTAGATGATGCGTTCAGCATCTGATCTGAAAGTAATTGGCAAGGGAACACATAATAATCATTTGGTCCTTGCTTCCAGGTACTATACAGATGAAGATCAAGCACATCAACTCCCTTTGTGATCGCAAAACGAACCCTTTCATCAAGGACGGACGTAGATTCTCTGCCCAAAAAGAAGGCCACTTTGAAAGAGGCTACCTTCTTATCACAGAAGAGTCGCAAGACTCGATTCACACATCCAACGAAGTCTTCTCTTGGAAAGTCACGCCAAAAGCCTACATTACTATAGAGATCATCATCTTGAAGGAGTCTTCCATTTGTGAATCCAAATACATTTGAAACATCAAATTCAAGATCGACGCTTGTTAGCATAGGATCAAGGGCCCTCCATCGACGGGATACCATGCGAGCAGTATCGACTGCATCCTTAAAAGTTAAGTATGAGAATAGATATGAGAGTACGCAATCCGGCAGCTCATCAGTCCAATCCTTATTCTTGGCCTCCTCGGCCTGAAAGAACATGACAACAACACTGTAACTAATGCAATGGAAATTATATAATAAGTCTTAGACAAAGCGTCTAAAACCAACACACACACACACACACACATTGTACAACCCACTAATACTCTGAAATCCAAACTAAAAATATTTAGGGTTTTTATCTAAAATAGGTCAACCGGCCTAAATTTATTCTAAAATCTACGGGCAGGGAAATTTGTTCCGAAAATAGGCAAAAGTTTTGCCTTTTTGCATGCCAAGCCCCTCCTGCTAATTACTGAAGAAGCCCCTCACAAGAAGCCAGTCATTGAATGCTGTCTGCGAGCTGAAACGGTGAGCTAAATCTGCGAAAAACATTGATTGTGTCTGCACGGAAACATCTGTGGCATTGAAGTTGGCCTCCCTGCCCGCCCCTGTTGAAGTCAAAGATATCGTCGGCGAAGTGTTTCTCATTGAGTTAGATAGGGCGGACGCGTTCCCAATGTAAGCCAAATCTACAGATCTGGGCGCCCGATTCTGGCTCAATCGAAACACCGAAATTATCTCCGGCCTCTGCACTTGTCGTCTACGCTTCTTCTGGAACACACCATGTCACTCACAGGTATAATTCTTTGTCTAATGGCATTGTCATTCTAATTGATATACTTGTTTAATTGGAGTGAAGAATCACAAGTTGATGTTGGAAGTATGCTGGTAATACATACATTGTAATTGGGGAATGAGAACGGGGATGGTGCAGTACAATGGACTATATAGGACTATGTTGTACTATGGAGGACTATATATGACTGTGTTGTACTATGGGGAAGAAACCGGGGATGGTCAGACTATGTAGTATGAATACAGCATCAATTTTGGCTGTAAGCCATAATGCATGTTTGCAAGAAAGCCATAGTATATACGGTAGACCTGTTGCATTCATATTGAGGATTGTAGGGAAATAATGATGTTTAGATTTGGTTAATTGAAAAACACATGTATATTGATGCAAGGGTACTGTATAAATGGATGATAGTGAGGGAATAATGGTGGTTTATAATGGGACATGGATAAACACCGATGGGAATCGTAGATACGAAGGAGGGAAAAAGAAAGGGCTATTAGTTAGTCGTAATGTGACTTTGAGTGAGCTGAAACAGAAGATAAATGTGCTTATCAAGGGAGAAGCAGCGGAAGGTCAGGTTGAATTGAATTACCCAGCACCTATGTCACAAATGGGGAGCACGTACATAACAATTGAAGATGATGGGGATTTGCAATACTTTCTAAAGTATAATAGGGCTGTGATACAGTCAACTGTGGTTCTAGTCATTGCAAGCAATCAAATCACATCTGTGCAGTGTATAGGCGCCTCGGAAGTGAATGATAATTATGTTATTGCTGAAGCGGTTGATAATGCAAATATAGGGTTTCTGAGTAATGAGGCAGCTGGAGTTCATACGGAAGTTGGAAGACAGCTGGAACGTAGAAATGAAGGAGATATTGGCCAGAAAGAAGCGGCTGCGGTATATACAACTATTCATGTGAATGATGCAGGTCGGAGCAGGTGCGAAGGTACAGAACGGGGAAACCAAAACTGGCACCATGTTCGGGCCACCTCATATAACCATCGGCCTCAAGACACGATATATGCAAAAGGGTTAGGAGGCGGAGATTGGAACTCCAATTTCAAAAAAGGATCTGTGTTTCCGTCGAAAAAGGCACTTTCAGCATGTATATCACCAGCAGCTACCCGTGGGGATTTTCAATACAAGATGTTTAATAGCAATACAAGCCGATTAGATGTTATTTGCTGGGAGGCAAATTGCCCGTGGTTTTTGAACAGCCGTAAAGTAGGAGATGGTTTGTTATTTGTAATTACGGCCTACCATGGAGTCCATGAATGTGATGAGCTTGAAAGATCCTCTACCAAACGTCAATACTTGAAGCAGGTGGTATGTGATGCAGTGAAACGTAAGTTTCACGATCCAAGAACTCAGTTCACACCCAATGACATTGTGAATGATGTCCAGCAACGGTTCAACCTAAAGGTATCTTATCCCACTGCTTGGAGATGTAGAGAACTGGTCTTCTAGGTAATTAGAGGTTCACCCGAGGAGTCGTACGGTCGTCTACCAACGTACTGTTACGAATTGGAGCGAAGAAATCCTGGGATAGTGACTTGCATTCATACCGAAGGTGGAAATCACTTCTAGTATTTCTTCATGGCACTTGGACAGTGCACTAGGGGATTTAATACAACAATGAGACTTGTTTTAGCAGTGGATGCAACTTTTTTAAAGTGTAAATTCGAGGGAGTTTTGTTTGTAGCCACCGCTTTAGATGGGAATCGACAAATATATCCTGTTGCATTCGACATTGTTGATTTGGTGAATGAAGACTCATGGTTATAGTTTTTCCAAAAGCTGGCGGAAGTTATTGTCGATGACCCTAACCTTGTCATTGTGTCTGACCGAAAACAGGAAATTGGTACAGCATTTGCGAAGGTGTTTGGTAGAGCCCACCACTGTTTGTGCTATTATCACCTGCAAAGTAACATCAAACATAAGTTTAGCATGAAGAAGTTGTTCATTTTTTATCGTGCTTGTAAGTCATATTGTATTTCTGAGTTTGAAGGCCATTTCCGGCAAATTACAGACCCGGAGGTGCGGAAGTATATTCTTGATATAGGAATTATGAAGTGGTCTCAAACACATTGTGGCGCTAGAAGGTATAATGTACTGACCACAAACATTGCAGAGTCCGTGAATGCAATTCTCAGTCATGCAAGACTTCTTCCCGTGCAACAATTGGTTGAACATATAAGGAGTGTACTGCAGAGGTGGTTTGCAGACCGTCTCGCAAAAGTAAAGAAATGTACATTCCAGCTTTGCCCTAAATTAGGAGAGCGGAAATTAAGGAAAAGAAAGCATGCTGCCTCTGGAATGACAGTTGTGCGACTTGATCAGCATGTGTATTATGTTAGCAATGGGGATACAGACGGAGAGGTAAACTTATCCCTAAAAACTTGTACTTGCAGAAAGTTTGACTTGGAACAACTTCCTTGCAAGCATGCCTTGGCTGTTTGTAGGGCAATGAATTTTTCGGTGTATCAATTGGCATCACCTTTCTACAGTCGTGACTTTTGAGAGGCTGCATACTCTGAAGTTATTTACCCTGTCCACACAGCAGATAGTTGGGAGACTCCTGCACACGTGAATAATGTAGTTGTGCTGCCGCCTATATCCAAAGTTCTCTCACTTGGAGAGGACAGGACGTCAAGAAAATGTTCGCGGTACGAAGACAGTGGACACTATCGAGGCACATGTAAAGCTGCAATCCCCCTTCTTAGTAGGCCGCAAGTTTAGTTAAATTTTGGGTGGAATTTTTTGGTTTGCACCGGACTAGATGTTGATTTCTTTCCGTCTCTTTTTTGTGCTTGCTACTTCCAATTGAGAGTTCGATGTTATATTACGTGTATTTGTGGAGGCTTTCATAGTGCAGGACCTGACATTGTTGTTGTGGAATGAAACTCGTACTTCTTCATTTGGCCCTGTCTATTGTTATTTGGAACCACGCAGATACTATGAACCACTATGTGACACTACAGGGCCAAATGAAACCAATTTGCGAAGGTTTCCCTAATCGAAGTATCATGATGTTCCTCTTCCTAAATATATACTCCGATCTGTACTACGTGAATTATGAAGTACTATGATGGACTATGAAGGCATTATGAGCATACTACGAGTGACTATGAAAGACTATGAACAACGCATTGTGACCGCACTCCGCACAACTTGTAGATTTGAACAATTTGCGAAGGTTTCCCTAATCGAAGTATCATGATGTTCCTCTCTTCCTAAATATATACTCCAATTTGTATTGCGTATACTATGAAGTACTATGATGGACTATGAAGGCACTATCAGCATACTACGAGTGACTATAAAAGACTATGAACAACGCATTGTGACCGCACTCAGCACAACTTGTAGATTTGAACAATTTGCGAAGGTTTCCTTAATTGAAGTATCATGATGTTCCTCTCTTCCTAAATATATACTCCAATCTGTATTGCGTATATTATGAAGTACTATGATGGACTATGAAGGCACTATCAGCATAATACGAGTGACTATGAAAGACTACAAAGGCAGTGACTATTCACTGCATTGTGGACTGAGTGTACTATGAGGAACTATGGTCGCACTGTGCACACACTATGTTGGACATACCACTACAGGGTGCTATGACACACTACCAACACACTATAGTCACACTATGAGAAACTATGGGAACAATGGAACTTTGATCAACAGACCACTACAACGCACTATGAGGAACTATGGTGTAGGATATTTGTATCTTAGACTTAATGTAATATTGGCTATCCTTGTAACAAAAACATTGTAAAATCATTCACATGCTCAATTTAGGTTTTAGAAGTTTAGGATGAAGTTTAGTGATAGGTGATTGAAGTGAAGATCAAGAAATGAAGACAGGTTCAGTTGCACTGTGATTAATTCAACATGTAACATCATTTGCATATGCATAAGGTTTTCATAAACTTAGGTTTAAAATTAAGAAAAATGTGTTCTTCATCAAATTCCAGTTTTCACATGTTTGGTGACTGGTCACCTTAAGCATTGCTTTTGACAGCTCAGTTCTGACAGCGACTGGTGATCAGTTGCTTGACAGATCAGTGGTTTATCCGGTTTTAACAGGTCATGTTATTATCCGGGTTGACTGAACATCTGTTTAACCGTAGTGTAGTCGACTGGTGATTGGTCACCTGACAGAACACGCTTTTACCCGGTTTAAACAAGTCATGTCTTTATCCGGCTGAAGCATGCTTTTAACCGCTGTGTAGTCAAATGCATCCCACTATCTCGATTCTGCCTAGGTTAAAATTGCTTAAGAAAATCTCAGCCGCTCCTCTTGTGAGATCTGAGCCGCCCCTTTCACCTCTTCCTTGGCTTTAAATACCGAGCTCTATCCGCCTCTTTTTTTTGGGGTTTTTGCATAAAGCATTTCAAACATTCATCTTTCAAAAACTCTCTTATCTTGCTGCCTCCTTGTTCGGAATCATATCTTACATCTTTGTGAACTTTCATTCTTGTTAAGTTTCTACAAGGATTCATAAGTTGGCATGCACATGAATTTCTTCTAAGTTTCAGTTCTTTTCAAAATCATATTCTTGAAGGAAACCTTGAAGAAGTTCTTATCTTCACCGTTTCAACTTCCTTGTTTTTCAAAACTCATTTAGGTTAGAAGTTGAAATAGTGGTCTTTGATCTTGTCTCCCATGTTCACACATTATTTGAGACAAGATTGATATTTAGGAGTCGTTTGACTTCATGTTTTTCTGCCCAGTTTTGTAACTGTCGTAGACGAACACTCAGTTGTCCAGCGGTTTTACTGAAGCTCTTTAGCTCTCTGTAACTCTGCTGGTGACTAGTCACATATAATCACAGCTTATACATTTGGTGCCGCTGACCAGACATACGTGTGTATTCTCTGGAAAGTGAATGACCAGTCATCTGTACCACTGGAGGTGAAGCGATTGAAGAAGAAGCCGCACGAGGATTTGCTGCATCTAAGACTAGGTACATTAGATATTGAGCATTGTATGAACCTTGTATTGGGCATCTTTTTGCCGTTTCATAGTGGAAGGCCGGTCTTCTGATAGACCCCCGGTTTTTTACCCTTTGGGGTTTTTCCGGGTACCAAAACATTGTGTCCATTTCTGTGATTTGTTAACAAGCTGACCAGTCATAAAATCGGAATTAATTATGCACCAACTTAACTTACAATGCAATCCGGACAAACTGTGTGACTGATCATCAAAATAACTGTTGCATTAGAACCGCTGGAATTGAGTAGGCTGTAGTTGTGGATAGCCCGCAGAGTTCATCTTCACTGAATCTGTTTTGGGAACCTAAGTTGGCATAGCATTCGAATGTGTTTTAAACAACT
The DNA here is from genome assembly GCA_033992175.1 of Spiraea crenata. NCBI lineage: Eukaryota > Viridiplantae > Streptophyta > Magnoliopsida > Rosales > Rosaceae > Spiraea > Spiraea crenata. The sequence continues at coordinate 1,396,595 of JAVBHV010000081.1, read as the reverse complement.
TCACAAGCATACACAAACTGTTAATTAAAGGACTGGTCACTTATTTTAGTGTGGAAACCAAGTGACTGGTCACGTTGTTCAGTACAGAAACATAGGTTAGAGTTCATTACTTTAGGTGACTGGTCACCTAAGTAATCTGTTGTGTGAATTGTTTGTACTTACCGTGACTTAATTGAAAATTACCCCCCTCATTGCCAACCTGCAATTGGGATCAGAGCAGGGCTTTAGATATACATTAAGCCGGTCTAGGGACTGGTTGGTTAGGGGTCTAGTCATGGAAAGAGATCGAGTAGCCGGTTCGGTGAATTCACCTCCCTACTTCGATGGCACAAACTATGCTGCTTGGCGTGATAAATTTGAAATCTTTCTTGATGCTTATGATGAGTTTGCATTTCAGTATTTGTCTATTGAATGGCGTCCTCCGTTTAGAATCGTTGACGGTGAGAGAGAGAACATTCCAAGAGATGACTGGACACAGGTCCAAGTCAGTGCGTCTAATGCAAATAAGAAAGCTAGGAATGCTATAGCTGTTGCTGTATCCAGTGCGCAATATTCACATATTCAACATTGTACGACAGCTAGGGAAGCTTGGGATAGATTGCGTGTCATTCATGAGGGTGATGACCAGGTTCGGGATTTAAAACTTGAGATGGTCCTCTCCGAGTTTGAGGAGCTTAGAATGACCGATTCAGAGAGCTTCTCTGATTTTTATCTTAGAGTTGAGAATGTCACTAATTCTGCAATGAGTCTAGGGTCACCAATTTCAGAACTTACGGTTATACAAAAAATCTTAAGGGTGTTGCCTAGAAGGTTTTCTGCGAAGAAGACCGCGATCAAAGAATGTCAAAACATGTCTGACATAAAGCTTCCTAAACTTGTTGGAAAATTGAAAACCTATGAGCTTGAGTTAAAATTGGAAGAGAGTATGCACAAAAAGGACAAAGGTGTTGCACTGCAGAGTGTGACCGATCACCCAGAACCCAAGAGTTTCAAGTCTGACCAGTCATCTTCTGTGGATGATGATATGGCATTATTTGTGAAAAGGTTTAGAAGAATCTTAAGGGATAGAAAGGATCACAAGGGTAGTACAAGTTATCCTAGAGAGTCAAAGTTCAAACCTCAAGGTGAAATGACTAATGAAAAGAAATTTGAAAGGAACTCAGGGTCTAGAGATAACAAGTTCAAGAAGGGTCCGATTAAATGTTTTACTTGTGGTGGGACTGGTCACATTTCTGTTGATTGTGCTAACAATAGGAAAAAGTCATACAAAGGCAAGGATAAGGCCTTGAAAGCATCTTGGAGTGATAGTGAGGATGAGGAATCACTTCACTCTAACTCTTCTTCTGATAATGAAGATGATGAGATTGCCTTTGTTGTTAGAATCTCTGATCACAACTCAGTGGGTGAGGAATCCGAGTCGGGTTCACAACACATGACTGATGATGACCAGTCACCTGAGATGTATTGTCCTGTTTTTCATGATTATGATGCTCTTCCAGAGAATCAGACTTATGAGAAGATGTGTGAAAGGTATGATGCCTTATTTGATGAAACTTGTGTGATCAAGGCTGATAGCATTGAGCTGAAAAAGCGCTGTAATGAGTTGGAACTGGAAAAGGCTGCACTCTGCCTCGCTTTAGAGGATTACGAGACCGGTCATTCAAATAGAGAAAGGGAGGGTGCAGATGACCAGTCATCTAAGTCTAGATTTGAAGTCTTGTATGCACAGATGTGTGTTGAAAATGAAAAGGTTAAAAAGGAAAACAAAGATCTTAGGCATCAATTGTGCATTTCGGAAAATGACATCAATCTCATGCATAGTAAAAGTCTTAAGTTGAAGGAAGAAGTTGAGTCACTCAAGCAATCTAATGTCTACTTGGTTGAATACAATAAATCACTGCAAGTAAAGGTCAATGATCTGTCAATTGGTTCGGCTAAGTTAGATAAGATGCTTAATGTTGGGAAAAGTCACAATGATAGGACTGGTCTAGGTTTTGTTGCTGCTGGGTCTGGTCCCTCAACTTCACAAACGAGGTTTGTAAAAGCAACAGTAGCAACATCATCTAAATCACCTGTCAAGTCTGTTGCACCGGAATCTAGAGTCAGCACTAGCAAAAAGAGTCTTCAAGTGTCTTCAAGTTCCACTGGTCTGTTAAATTCTAGATTTGTGCCCACATGCCATCATTGTGGAATGACTGGTCACATTAGGCCAAACTGTAATAAGCTAAAGAACAAGAGTGTGACTGGTCACAATAATTCACTCAGAGAACAGGGTTAATCGACTGCTAGTTGAAGTAACTAGAATAGCAAAACTTGTTGAGTCATCTTCCCCATCACCCAGTGTTTCTCAAAAGAAGTGGGTAAAGAAAAATGAAACCTGTCTTGTTGCATTGTCTGTTTTGAATGTGCGTGATCCAACTCGTTGGTACATTGATAGTGGCTGTTCCAAACACATGTCTGGTGACAAATCTGTCTGTGTAAATTTTAAGAATTTTGATGGTGGTTGTGTTGAATTTGGAGGTGGTGAAACTGCTAAGATGACTGGTCAAGGTAGTGCTAAACTTCCGGGTCTACCAGTCCTTGAAAATGTAAGGTATGTAGAAGGCCTTAAGTCCAACCTTATCAGTGTATCACACCTGTGTGATCAGTGGGCTGAGGAAGTCTGCATGTCAACAAAAGGTTGTAGGATTATTGATAGCAAGGGTCGGGATCTAGTCAGGACAGGCAGATCTAATGACAACTGCTATACTCTTGATAGCCAAACACTGGCTACCAAGGTGACCTGTCACTCTGTGACTGATAAGACCACTGCTTTATGGCACCAACGGTTAGGACATATGAACTTCAATGATTTGTACACCTTGGCCAAAAAGCAGCTTGTTAGAGGTATTCCTGAACTAGATAAGCCGTCTAAACACATTTGTGGACCATGCCAGTTGGGCAAACAGTCACGTGTCGCACACAAGAGAGTCAAGGATGTTGGGACTAGTCACCCCCTTGAACTCATTCACATGGATCTTGTTGGTCCAGTTCAAACCGTGTCTGTTGGTGGTAAGAAATACATTCTTGTGATTGTTGATGATTTCAGTAGGTTTTCTTGGGTGTCCTTCTTGAGAGAAAAGTCTGATGCTTTTCAAAATTTTGTGATGGTATTCAAGCAAATTCAGAATGAGGTTGTGACTGGTCACCCCTCTGTTGTCAGAATTAGGACTGATCATGGCACTGAGTTTGAGAATTCCTTGTTTGCTGAGTTCTGTGCCAGCATGGGCATAAAGCATGAGTTTTCGGCTCCAATTACCCCTCAACAAAATGGAGTTGTTGAGAGGAAAAATAGAGTCTTGATTGAAATGGCTAGAGTGATGCTCAATAGCAAAAATCTAGCTAAAAATCTGTGGGCCGAGGCCATTAATACTGCTTGCTATATTTCCAATCGAGTCTACTTGAGACCAGGCACATACCAGACTCCCTATGAGATCTGGAAAGGGAAGAAACCAATGATCAGTCACCTAAGAGTCTTTGGCAGTACTTGTTACATATTGAGAGATAGGGAACACCTTGCCAAGTTTGATCCCAAGAGTGATGAAGGCATTTTTCTTGGGTACTCCACGACCAGTCGAGCCTATAGAGTTTTCAATCTTAGAACCAATACCATCATGGAGTCCATAAATGTCACAATTGACGACCTTGATGCGTCAGTTGATCAAGCCTTAGATGAGGATGGTTTGTTTCCGGAAAAGGTCACTGAGTCTTCTAGTGAGACTTAGACAGAACAAGATGACCAGTCATCCGGTTCTGATTCTGAAGGGTCAGATGTGTCTAGTCAACCACCAAAGAAAAAGCCAAATTGGGTAGTGTCTAGACACCCTGAACAGAACATAATTGGGTCAGCAAAAGAAGGTGTGAGGACTAGAAGTCAGATCCAAAGTGAAGTAGCACATGTGTGTTATGTCTGCAAGTAGAACCTAAGAACATCAAAGAGGCTCTCATCCATGAGGAATGGGTGCTTGCCATGCAAGAAGAGCTGAATCAGTTTGAGAGAAATCAAGTCTGGACATTGGTCAAGAGACCAGTCACCTCAAATGTCATAGGAACAAAGTGGATCTTTAAGAATAAGAGTGATGAGACTGGTCACATAGTGAGGAACAAGGCTAGGCTTGTTGCTCAGGGATATTCTCAAGTCGAAGGCATCGATTTTGAGGAAACTTTTGCCCCTATAGCTAGACTTGAGTCAGTCCGTTTGTTGTGTGCTATTGCTTGTCACCTTAAATTCAAGTTGTATCAAATGGATGTCAAAACGGCATTTCTCAATGGATACTTGAATGAGGATGTGTTTGTTGAACAACCAAAAGGCTTTGAGGATCCTCATATGCCCAATGGTGTGTATAAGTTGAAAAAGGCATTGTATGGTTTGAAACAAGCTCCTAGAGCTTGGTATGATAGGTTGTCTAGTCACCTTCTGTTGAATGGCTATACACGCGGATCAGTTGATAAGACCTTGTTCATTAAGCAAACTAAAAGTGATGTTGTGGTTGCTCAGATTTATGTTGATGATATTGTTGTTGGTTCCACATCCGAATCTCAAGTCCAACAGTTCATAAAGATTATGACTAGTGAATTTGAGATGAGTCTCATTGGTGAATTGAATTATTTTCTTGGTTTGCAAGTTAGGCAAGAAGAGACTGGTCTCTTCATTTCTCAATCCAAGTATGCTGCAAACCTTGTTAGCAAATTTGGATTTTCCTCTGCCAAACCCGCTAGAACCCCCATGAGCAAATCCACCAAGTTGTCTAGTGATAAAACCGGAAAGAGTGTTGACCAGACACTCTACAGAAGTATGATTGGCAGCTTGCTATATCTTACAGCAAGTAGACCAGACATCTCCTTCTCTGTTGGAGTATGTGCCCGCTTTCAAAGCGACCCCAGAGAGTCTCATCTTCATGCTGTAAAGAGGGTCATCAAGTATGTTAGTGGGACATTGTCTTATGGCATTTGGTATACATTTGACACAAATACCAATCTTGTTGGGTTTAGTGATGCTGACTGGGCAGGATGTAGTGATGATCGGAAAAGCACCTCCGGTGGTGTCTTTTATCTAGGAAACAACATGGTTTCTTGGTATAGTAAGAAGCAAAATTCGGTTTCGTTGTCCACTGCTGAGGCAGAGTACATAGCAGTAGGTAGTTGCTGCACACAGTTGCTTTGGATGAAGCAAATGCTCAGTGACTATGGCATAGTCCAGGACCAGTTCCTCATTTACTGTGACAACACGAGTGCTATATGCATCTCGGAGAACCCAGTGCAGCATTCTAGGACTAAACACATTGATATTAGGCACCACTTCATTAGAGATCTCGTTGAGTCAAAGACATTAATGCTCAAATTTGTTCCTTCGGAAAAACAACTGGCTGACATCTTAATAAAACCTTTGGAGGATCAGGTTCTGACTGGTCTCCGCAAAAGTCTTGGAATCTGCTCTATTGATTAGTATGACTAGTCACAGTTAGTGCTTGTACATTTTTCAATTCCTACATATCATGCATCATGTTTTAAATTGAAAAACACCACTCAAACTGGTCTCCCTTGGGTTGATATTGCGAATTGGATATTTGATTGGATATATTTGAAGCCCTAGGTTGAGTCAAATAGTCATAATCCCGTTTTCTTGATCAAGAAGTAAAGAGTGCATATTCTAAAGATTGTTGATTTAAATTTGTCTTCTTCACTTTCTTAACTCCCTTACTACTTGATGATAACTAATCATTTTGAGTCTTGAGTTTTCAAAAAGTGTGTAGTAAAAAGAAAAATTGGAGATTTTCCTCGAAAATGAAAACGAGAAGGACAATAAGGCCCTAACTCAAAAGAAAAATAAAATCAAAAGATTAGGGTTTTGGGCTTGAGTCAAAGAAAAGATGTGCCAATGTTGCACCACTCCTTGAAATTGAGATGTTTATCATTGATCTACACTAAAAAATTAAATTTCGCAAGTTTTCACTTGATTAATAAGTCTAAAGATGTTGTGGGTGCACGGCATAGTGGGTCATCAAATGGTAATCTGTTTTCTTTGTATTATACACTCAATATGACTAGTCATCCCTCTCCCAAATATGTTGTCTGACTTAGCCATTGAATCATTTCTATCCGTTGAATATGCTCTTGGGAATGTCAAACTAATGTGTGAGAATCAGTTTGGGTCCAAAAATAAATTCATGCACTTAGTTAAATTTGTTTATTTTTGCATCACATTAATTCAAGCACTAACCATGGAAGGTTGTACTAATCAATAATGTTTAGTTGTCGGCTATAAGTAAATGTTTGATCATTAATGTGTTTGTTTTGGAATCCGAAATGTGAGTGGGTCTTCATATTTTTGTGTGTTGGTTGACTGGTATAGACCACTATAATAACCGTTACATTTTTGAAAAAGGGGTATAGTTGTGAACCGGTTCCTCTTTAATAAAAACGTCTCCCCAGGTTGTCTAGTGTTCTGCCACATGTGATCTGGTCATAGACCAGTGTGTTCTTTCGAGTTCCATGGCAGCGGTTCCGAATTAGGGTTGAGTGGGTATTTAAAGCAAGGGTTCGGCCTCTCTTCATTTCATCTCATTTTCGCCGCTCTCAAACCTTTGCCAAAATTCTCTAACTTCTCAGAAATTCCTTCAAGCCCCTCTCAATTCTCACCGCCACCATGTTTCTGGCACTACTAATTGCACACTTGGTGCATCTCCGGTACGGATCTGACTCCGACGAGGAGCCTCAGGTCGTCATGTCTGAACACGCCGCAGAATCGCAGTCAGACTTTGTATCAACACCCTTGGCTGGTCCTGACAACCATGAAAAGAACTCTGATAAACCTCCTGAAGAGTCCTCTGCTCGCCCATCTTCTGTCCAGACCAACCCATCTCCTCCTCCAAATAGCCGCGGCAAACGTGTGAAGCACCTGGCTCCACCGCGAAAAGCACGAGGATCCACCTCTTAGTCGACGACCAGTCAGTCTCGCTTCGTAGATGAAGATGCGCAGAGGTATTACAGCCAAGTCTCTACACGGATGATTGTGACCGAACGAGGGTATCCCATTCTAAACTTTCCTTCCAAATTGGTCAAGTCCTTAGGTATGGGTTGGGTTCAAGAAGTCATTAGGAGCTTAAAGCTTGAGAATTTGGTGGCTGGGTTTCCCAGTTCCTTCCGTTTTAATGTGTCAGTTGTGCGTGAATTTTATGCAAACTTCCCTGTTGTAGAAGAATTTGAGTATGGTATACAGGTTTCGGTTAGAGACACAGTGGTTAGGTTGAGTCCCTCTGTAATTTATGATCATTTCTCTTTGCCTAGTCCTTCAAGTCATGATGCATATGATACCTATCTTGACGAGTCGAGTAGATATTTTATGCATGATTTTTCTGTCTTAGCTTTTCATGACCCAGAATTAGTCTTGGCCCATGGTACAAAGCCGTCTAGACACCACTTGTCCCCTAGCTTTAGGTATTTGGTGCATTTCATTAAAACCAATCTTGTTCCTACCGGCAATGCAGCCAATGTCACCTTAGAAGCAGCCCGTCTAGCAATTCTCTTGTATCATCGTTTTCCTGTTCCGTTTGGTCACCTCATTTATGATGCAATAGTGTCTAAGACTAGGAATTGTGGGAAAATGGAAGGGTCACGTGGTTCTATTGTCTTCCCTTGTCTGATCCATCATCTGTGTGAGACCTCTGGAGTCGACATGTCTGGTCCTGAGGATGTGTTTCAGGCTCCCACCAGTCCTATGACTGCGGATTTTGTGCAAAAAAGTGAGACTGCGGTTAACAACGCTCGAAAGGGTAAGGTCAATCTAGGATCAGTCACTGAGGAGTCACTGTCTGCCCCCATTGACGCTGCTGTTAAGAAGGCCACATCACAGCTTCTCGAAGCTTTTGGTGTGAAGAAAAAGAAGAAGTCCAAGACCTCATCTTCGAAGGCGACTGATCAGGAGTGATCAAGTGTTGTTGTTGTGCGGTTGTTTGTGTTTGTTGTTTACTTTCTGTTGTGTCTAGTCTCTATGAATAATATTTATGTTAGTTGTCTTTTTGCTGGTTGTAACTTAATTAGCCCTCTTGGACATTGAGGCTTTTGTGTGTTTGTGTTTGTGTTTTGTGTAGTTATGCTGTTCTGCTTTCAGTTTCTTGAGTACTACATAGCTATGTTGTCATTCTTATTCAGTTCTGCATATTTCCTCAATGTTATCTGACTAGTCCTGTGTGAAGTTCTAAATTTTTATTGACTAGTCATATCTATGCTACTGCTTTCTTCATTGTCTCTGTTTCCGCATAGTTTGTTAAGTTAACTCTCCTTGTGTATCATGTCTGAAGCTTCCGTTTGTGCTCATCCTTTGTCTTCCCATGACAAAAAGGGGGAGTAAGTTTGGAGTTAGGGGGAGTATAAAAAATTGCCATGCTCATAATTGCTTTGTTTTTTCTGGCTAACTCCCTTAACTGTGAATATCATGTTATGGTACTTAGGGGGAGAAATTGCATACATATACATTTCTTGAGTTTCAGTGCAGGAACATTCATTGACTAGTCACAGTCACTTGTTGACTAGTCACGCATGCATAGATATATATGTGTTTATTGCAGGAACATCTGGTGACTAGTCATTCTCTAGTCAATCCCTGGTGAGTGTGAGAGATGTGAGCATATCGGGTTGTTTTTGTCAAGGAAAGCCAAAGGGGGAGATTGTAGGATATTTGTATCTTAGACTTAATGTAATATTGGCTATCCTTGTAACAAAAACATTGTAAAATCATTCACATGCTCAATTTAGGTTTTAGAAGTTTAGGATGAAGTTTAGTGATAGGTGATTGAAGTGAAGATCAAGAAATGAAGACAGGTTCAGTTGCACTGTGATTAATTCAACATGTAACATCATTTGCATATGCATAAGGTTTTCATAAACTTAGGTTTAAAATTAAGAAAAATGTGTTCTTCATCAAATTCCAGTTTTCACATGTTTGGTGACTGGTCACCTTAAGCATTGCTTTTGACAGCTCAGTTCCTGACAGCGACTGGTGATCAGTTGCTTGACAGATCAGTGGTTTATCCGGTTTTAACAGGTCATGTTATTATCCGGGTTGACTGAACATCTGTTTAACCGTAGTGTAGTCGACTGGTGATTGGTCACCTGACATAACACGCTTTTACCCGGTTTAAACAGGTCATGTCTTTATCCGGCTGAAGCATGCTTTTAACCGCTGTGTAGTCAAATGCATCCCACTATCTCGATTCTGCCTAGGTTAAAATTGCTTAAGAAAATCTCAGCCGCTCCTCTTGTGAGATCTGAGCCGCCCCTTTCACCTCTTCCTTGGCTTTAAATACCGAGCTCTATCCGCCTCTTTTTTTTGGGGTTTTTGCATAAAGCATTTCAAACATTCATCTTTCAAAAACTCTCTTATCTTGCTGCCTCATTGTTCGGAATCATATCTTACATCTTTGTGAACTTTCATTCTTGTTAAGTTTCTACAAGGATTCATAAGTTGGCATGCACATGAATTTCTTCTAAGTTTCAGTTCTTTTCAAAATCATATTCTTGAAGGAAACCTTGAAGAAGTTCTTATCTTCACCGTTTCAACTTCCTTGTTTTTCAAAACTCATTTAGGTTAGAAGTTGAAATAGTGGTCTTTGATCTTGTCTCCCATGTTCACACATTATTTGAGACAAGATTGATATTTAGGAGTCGTTTGACTTCATGTTTTTCTGCCCAGTTTTGTAACTGTCGTAGACGAACACTCAGTTGTCCAGCGGTTTTACTGAAGCTCTTTAGCTCTCTGTAACTCTGCTGGTGACTAGTCACATATAATCACAGCTTATACATTTGGTGCCGCTGACCAGACATACGTGTGTATTCTCTGGAAAGTGAATGACCAGTCATCTGTACCACTGGAGGTGAAGCGATTGAAGAAGAAGCCGCACGAGGATTTGCTGCATCTAAGACTAGGTACATTAGATATTGAGCATTGTATGAACCTTGTATTGGGCATCTTTTTGCCGTTTCATAGTGGAAGGCCGGTCTTCTGATAGACCCCCGGTTTTTTACCCTTTGGGGTTTTTCCGGGTACCAAAACATTGTGTCCATTTCTGTGATTTGTTAACAAGCTGACCAGTCATAAAATCGGAATTAATTATGCACCAACTTAACTTACAATGCAATCCGGACAAACTGTGTGACTGATCATCAAAATAACTGTTGCATTAGAACCGCTGGAATTGAGTAGGCTGTAGTTGTGGATAGCCCGCAGAGTTCATCTTCACTGAATCTGTTTTGGGAACCTAAGTTGGCATAGCATTCGAATGTGTTTTGAACAACTTCACAAGCATACACAAACTGTTAATTAAAGGACTGGTCACTTATTTTAGTGTGGAAACCAAGTGACTGGTCACGTTGTTCAGTACAGAAACATAGGTTAGAGTTCATTACTTTAGGTGACTGGTCACCTAAGTAATCTGTTGTGTGAATTGTTTGTACTTATCGTGACTTAATTGAAAATTACCCCCCTCATTGCCAACCTGCATATGGTCGCACTGTGCACACATTATGTTGGACTATGGGATCACTGAACATTGTTTGAACATACCACTACACGGCGCTATGACACACTATGGTCACACGATGTTCAGACTACGGGAGACTATGGGAACAATGAAACTTTTTTATGAACATACCAATACAACACACTATGAGAAACTATGTCACACTGTGAACACACTATGTTGGACTATGGGAACACAAAACCTTAACAAACATAAGTAAATGCTAACTGGCCTCCCACCATGGGGAACAAAACCATTCATCATTACATATATTAACAGCAAATCTTTACAAAGTTGATAACTTATACACATCCACATAACCACATTAATTACAAATACGACGCCACATCACAAACATATGATTACATACACTACCAACAAACATTTGGCAGCATGCAGATAACCCCATAACTTCCAAGCATCACAACCAAGCAAAAAATTCCTCCCACACCATATTATCCATCAGCATTTCACAACCTAGCAAAACTTTTCCCCCACACCATATTATCCATCAACATTTCAACGACGCCCACCCTTCATGATGTTCATTGCACCGGCAACGGTGAGGTCATCCCATTGCCCTTCTGGGGAAATGATTTTGTAAAACGCTCTAGCACAATCAAATCCATTTTGAAGGGACTCCCTCTTCTCTTTATTCATATCGGCAGATTGGAGATACTCCACAATGTGCTTGTTGGGGGCCGCTTCAAGCTTGGATGTCACAGATTTAATACCTTGTAGATTCATCCGTGCGTGATATCGTTTACGGATATTTCGTTTCCGAATACTTTCCAACCTCTTTTTGTCTTCCATTATATGTGCCACAGTACGCTCACAGAGAGTCTTCCACATCAGAGCATCTGACACGCAATCAGCAATTCCAACTCAGATGCAGTTTCTGTAACACTCTTTCTGTGTGTGGTCAAAGAGGTTGGATGTGGTAATCGAATTAACTTCTACCCCACTTGCATCTCCTACAAAAGTATGGACCGTACTACCGACGGATAATATGGGATTTAAAACTCGTGTGGTTGTGGTGCTATGAATGCTAACTTGGATTTATTGCCGAGGAGTTGGATGGTTGGGATTTTGTCTCACTGAGCCGCTGAAACAGATGTGGCAGTTGTTGGGTGAAACAAATGCATCTCCATGGTGGGTTAAATGAGGGAAATATGGTGAGTTTGACAGGCTATCTGTACTGCATGCCTTTTTAGGCCACTTTCCCACCAATTTATTGACTATTGTGCACTACACTCCCACTATACAAACTAAGTTCCCGCCATAATATAAAATATGTTATATGCCATAACATAAAAATAAGTATCCCACCGACGAAACAATGCAAACGCACTTCATGCATTGGTATCTGCAATAATATCACAGTCAATTCATCATACATACATGGTACTTCATAGTCTACTCATATTGTATTGATCGGTCTGTGCAATATATTTACACTGCATGCATAGTCAGTTGCATAATGTCATAGTGCATCATAGTACTTAATAATATTTGCACATAGTAGTGTCCATGTACACTGCAATTAGTAATAAATATTGTGCAGGTTGGCAATGAAGGGGGTATTTTAAATTATTTCCCTCTTAATTAACAAACAACACAAACAGATCACACAGATGACCAGTCACAGTGTGATGAACTTTAACAGATTAAGTACTTGATGGATATTACTTGTGGATGCTTGTGCTTTGGTCAACAACACTCGTATGCAATGCCAACTTAGGTCCTCAACGAAATCAGTGAGATTGATATCCGTGAGCTATCCACAACTACAACTATATCAAAGCAGCGTTTCTAATGCAGCAGTTAAGATGACCAGTCAGGCATAATTATCCAGTTTGCATGTTAAGTGAACTTGTGCAAAATTAAATCCAATTTTAGTTTAGCCGAATGTTTAACAGTACACAGAGATGGACACAGAGTTTTGGTACCCGGAAAAATCCACAAAGGGATAAAAAACCGGGGGTCTATAAGAAGACCGGCCTTCCACTATGAAATGGCAAAAGATGCCCAATACAAGGTTCAAACCAAGCTCAATATCTAGTTACCTAACTTAGATGCAGCAGTCCCTCGTGCGGCTTCTTCTCAATCACTTCACTTCCAGCGGATCCTTGCTTGGTCAACACGCTACAAGGACATACACAAGTATTCCTCTACCGTGGCACCGACAATGTATGCTGTGATGATTTGTGACCAGTCACAGACTTATTTCCAGAAAGTTGTAAACTTGCAGGAAATAAATCGTGGCTGTGTTTGATGCTTGCAGCTATAAACTGGGCAGCAAACCTACTAAGGTCAAAGACCTCTAATACTCAACAAAGTCTACAAACATGTATGAACATGGGAGACTAGTGTTGCACACTCCTAACTCGACTCAAAGTATGGAAACTTTAAAACAAGCCGAACTAGGAAAGATGAACCTTCTTTCAAAGTTAGCTTAATGTGATTTCAATGGAAAACAACTTTGAAAACAAGATTCAATTACTAGCTGTCCTCACTTTCTCATGAAGCTTCTATATAAGTGATCTAGGCACTCAAGAAGACAAGTAAGAACCGGAGAGGAAAAATGCAGCTAGTCAAAGAGAGTTTTTCAGAAAATTTATGAAATCTTTAGCTTGAAAACCCTAGCCGTAATAGAGGATGAGGTTGTGTTTATATAGACACAAAAGGATAAGAGATGAACGGCCAAGATGAAACCTTAAAACTCTCTTTTACCGGAACCTAGGCAGATCCGAGTGAGTGGGGTGCAGTTGACTGACCAGCGGTTAATAGAGTGGGCTGTTTAATCAACTGTCAGATAAAGCAGTCAACTTCACGTGCAGGAATAAGATGACTAGTCACAGCAAAACTGAATTCCTTATTCTTGTAGGAACAAGTGAAAAACCTTAAAGTGTTTTGAAAACGTTTTTGACAAGAAAACATAAGGACCAGTTTTTTGACAAAATATTAATGCAAATGAACCCTACATGTGAATGCATCTTCAATCATCATCTATCTTCACAACTTCCAAGCTTCTTCAAATTTCCTAAAATCTAGAAATAAAACCTAAAGACTAATTGAGCTTGTTACATTCTTTACAATGTTTTTGTGACAAGGATAGCCAATCATAAAATATCCTACAATCTCCCCCTTTGGCTTTCCTTGACAAAAACAACCCCATAACTCACATCACTCACACTCACCAACCTAACTATGCTGACTAGTCAAAATGTACCTGCAGGAAAACTCAAGGCAGCATGCAATAGAATGTATTCTCCCCCTAACTAGCATAAATGTATCAAAGTAAAATTCATATGCTAACATCAATAATTAAACTCCCCCTAAGTAGTAGAGCATGTGATTGAATATAATATCTACTCCCCCTTTTTGTCATGGCAAGACAAAGGATATAAACAATGAGTAAGCAACGGAAGCATATTTAAACATACCAATCAACAAAGTAAGGAGCAGGGAGCAATGAGAGAGAATAGCACAAACGGAGCAATTATAAACTAAGAGCAATAGTGAGAGAGAGACTAAACACAACCACTTTAACAAACTAGGACAGAACATAAACTAGTCACAGCAAAATAAGCCCCAATGTTCACAGCGGGCAATTAAGGTACATACCAGCAAAATTTCTAAGCATAAAATGTTCTTGACCAGACAAAGTAACACATAACAGAATATTAGAAGAAAACAACAACCAAAACAACGGACAAGCAACAGAAAATGTGGACCAACAACAACAAGACACCCATCTCAGATTTTCCTTTTCTTCAACGAACGCTGCGAAGACTTCTTCTTTCGTTTAGCGCTGATTTCCTTAAGAGCTTTCTTCACTGCAGCATTGATCGTTGAAGACAGATTAGCCGGGGAAACTGGTCCAATGGACAGTTTAGCATTTCGCGCACTAGTAACCGCTTTCTCACTTTTCTGCAGCAAGGCCTCAGTCATAGCACCCTTCAAACTCATGTAGTCATCCTGTGACTCATCCATAGGTACCTCTGCCCTCTCACACAGATGGTGAATGAAACAAGGAAAGACAATGGAAGCACGAGTGCCTTCTATCTTTCCTGTGTTGCGCGTTTTAGACATGATGGAATCGTAGATAATATGACCAAATGGAATCGGAAAATGGTGCTGAATGAGAACAGCTAATCTAGCGGCTTCTAAAGTGACATTTGCTGCATTGCCGGTAGGCAGAATATTGGTCTTAATGATATGCAGCAACAACCGATAACTTGGTGATAGGTGAGACCTACATGGCTTATTACCTAGTTCCAAGACCAAATCAGGATCATGAAATGCAATTACAGAGAAATCCGGCATGAGAAAACGACTTGACTCTTCTAGATAGGCAGTATGTGCATCATGGTTATCCATACTATTTAACCCAAAGTATTCATATATGATGGATGGACTGATCCTTATGACTCGACCTCGCACATTAACTTCAACATCATATGAAAATTCATTTAATTTAGGAAAATTTGCAAAGAATTCCCTAACCACCGTGAGATTGAATCTAAATGAACTAGAGGGTACCGACAAGAGATTTTTCAAATTGAAGTGCCTAACCGCAGTTTGGAGCCAACCTAGACCTAGAGAAGTGACAATTTCGGACGAAAAGTCAAGAATTGGATACTCACGCTCGGTGACAACCATGCGTGTGGAGACTTGGTCATAGTATCTACGCGCGCTTTCATTCACAAACCGAGTGTGGCTGACCATTGGTAGAGGGTTTCGAGGGGACTTCCTTTGGCGATTTGCTTTCACCTTCACTCGACCCTTCTTCTTCTCCTTGGGCGGTTCAATGGGTGCTGCTGGTTCGACAGGTGAGGCAGGTTCGGCAGATTCTGCCTCATTGGTAGGAGCAGTAGGTTCGGCATGCAGAGAGTGTTCAGACGGTGATGATTCATCGTCTTCATGAACGGACATGGCAGGTTTGGATGGCCCTGCACCATTGAAGACAGATCCGACAGCAGAGACGGAGGAGGTTGCTGGCTCAGCCGGAGGGGAGTCTGGCCGAACGATTTGGACTTCATCATCGGAGTCCTCCGAATTGAAGTACAGATGGACAAGGGACGCGAGAGCAAGGAGGAACAGCATGATTTCTTGAAGGATTTTGAAACTCTGGGAAGTTTGGAAATCTTTGGGAGAAATTTGCAGAGATTTTTGGAAGATATCCGAAAAGTAAGAGGCCTTTATGAGCGGTGACAGGAGTGTAAGTACCGTATGGGAACCCTAAACACTTTAACGCCTCAAAAACTCCAAAAGCTGCCATGGAACGTTGGAGAAACCTTCGGTACATGCACCAGCAGTAACGTGTCGGTCATCTAGTGGAGGGGAGAAGGGGGATTTGAAAGTGAAGAGACAACTCTCTTAAAGAACCCTTTCCACACACCTAAACACTCAACCGGTGCAATAAGTTATTCCACACCACTTACACATCATCAATCATCACACACATACTAAGTATCCGAAACAAAAATTTTAATGACCAAAAATATAATAACGGATTAACAACTAGCTATAGAACATAATGTGACAAGTTTATAGAATGCATGACTTATTTTTATAACCAAACTTGTACTCACATTTAAATTTGAACTCTCAATAACATGATTAGAGAATATAATAGATTTAATGACTAGATCACATGACACATTTGGGAATGGGAAGTCTAGATCATATTGAGTAAGAATTCCAAAGAAAATTGACTACCATTTGATTACACACTAAATCATGTACCCACAACACTTATAGACTTTCAAAATAGTGACAACTTGAAAATTTGATTTTAAGTGTAGGTATGTGATGAACACATTAAACTTTTTAAGGAGTGGTGTAACATTGACACATTTTTATTTTGACTCAAGCCCAAAACTTTTATTCTTATTTTATTTTTCTTTTTGAGTTAGGGCCTTATTGTCCTTCTCGTTTTCATTTTCGAGGAAATTCTCCATTTTTGACTACACATTTCTTTTGAAATCACAAGAGGTTACACAAAAGATCATCATAAAGAAATAAGAGTTTTTAGAAAAGTGAAGAGAACAAATTTAAACCAATCAAGCTTTTAAAACTCATACTCTTTATTCTTTTGACAAGAAATGGGATTATGACCATGTGACTTAACCTAGGACTTCAATTATATTCATCAAGCATTTAATTGAGAGTACCAATCCAAAGAGACTAGACTGATTGGGAATTTTCCATTTTTCATGATGCATGATATGCAGGAAACTGAAATATGTACAAGCACCGACTACGACTAGTCACAGTTATTCCATAACACAGATTCCAAGACTCTTTCGAAGACCAGTCAAAACCTGATCATCTAAGGGTTTGGTCAGAATATCAGCAAGTTGTTTTTCCGAAGGCACAAATTTGAGCATTAAAATCTTTGACTCAACGAGATCCCTAATGAAGTGGTGCCTAATATCAATGTGCTTGGTTCTAGAGTGCTGCACGGGATTTTCAGATATGCATATGGCACTAGTGTTGTCACAGTAGATGGTGAACTGGTCACGGATAATACCATAGTCACAAAGCATTTGTTTCATCCATAGTAACTGTGTGCAACAACTTCCTACCGCAATGTATTCAGCCTCGGCAGTAGACAATGACACTGAATTTTGTTTCTTGCTATACCAAGAGACCATGTTATTGCCAAGGTAAAACACACCACCGGAAGTACTTTTCCGGTCATCACTACAACCCGCCCAATCGGCGTCACTAAACCCAACCAAGTTAGTATTTGTATCAAAAGTATACCAAATACCAAATGATAGAGTCCCACTAACGTACTTGATGATCCTTTTCACAGCATGCAAATGAGACTCTCTAGGATCACTTTGAAATCGTGCACAAACTCCAACAGAAAAGGAGATGTCTGGTCTACTGGCAGTAAGATACAGCAAACTGCCAATCATGCTTCTGTAGAGTGTCTGGTCAACACTCTTGCCCTTCTTATCACTAGACAACTTAGTGGTTCTACTCATGGGGGTCCTAGCAGGTTTGGCAGAGGAGAATCCAAATTTGCTAACAAGGTTTGCAGCATACTTGGATTGAGAAATGAAGAGACCAGTCTTCTCTTGCTTAACTTGCAACCCAAGAAAGTAATTTAATTCACCAATTAGGCTCATCTCAAACTCACTAGTCATAATCTTTATGAATTGTTGAACTTGTGATTCCGAAGTAGACCCAACAACAATATCGTCAACATAAATTTGAGCTACAACCACATCATTCTTTAACCGCTTGATGAACAAGGTTTTGTCAACGGATCCACGAGTGTATCCATTGGACAGAAGATGACTAGACAGTCTATCATACCAAGCTCTAGGAGCTTGCTTCAAACCATATAATGCCTTTTTCAACTTAAAAACACCATCCGGCATATGAGGATCCTCAAAACCTTTTGGTTGTTCAACAAACACATCCTCATTCAAGTAACCATTAAGAAAAGCCGTTTTGACATCCATTTGGTACAACTTGAATTTAAGATGACAAGCAATAGCACACAACAACCTAACGGACTCAAGTCTAGCTACGGGTGCAAATGTTTCCTCAAAGTCAATCCCTTCAACTTGAGAGTACCCTTGAGCAACAAGTCTAGCCTTGTTCCTCACAATATTCCCGGTCTCATCACTCTTGTTCTTAAAGATCCACTTAGTCCCAATGACATTTGAAGTGACGGGTCTCTTGACAAGAGTCCACACTTGGTTCCTATCGAACTGATTTAGTTCTTCTTGCATAGCAATTATCCATTCCTCATGGACAAGAGCTTCCTTAATATTCTTAGGTTCCACAGTGCACACATAGCAAACATTTGCAATTTCACTTTGGATTTGACTTCTAGTCCTTACTCCTTCCTTGACTGACCCAATGATATTATCTTCAGGATGTCTAGACACTACCCAGTTTGGCTTCTTTTTCGGTGGCTGTCTAGAACTCTCTGAACTGTCAGAGTCAGAATCTGATGACCCATCATCATTTTCTGCCTGAGTCTCACTAGCAGACTCAGTGACCTTTTCCGGGAACAACCCATCATCATCTACAGCTTGATCAATTGATGCATCAAGATCATCAATTGTGACATTAATGGACTCCATGATGGTATTGGTTCTAAGGTTGAAGACTCTATAGGCTCGACTAGTAGTGGAATATCCAAGGAAGATGCCTTCATCACTCTTTGGATCAAATTTCGCTAAGTGTTCCCTATCTCTTAGAATGTAGCAAGTGCTGCCGAACACCCTAAGATGACTAATCATGGGTTTCTTTCCCTTCCAGATCTCATAGGGAGTCTGGTCCGTGCCTGGTCTCAAGTAGACTCTATTCAAGATATAGCAAGCAGTGTTAATGGCCTCGGCCCACAGATTCTTGGCTAGATTTTTGCTATTTAGCATCACCCTAGCCATCTCAATCAAGACTCTATTTTTCCTCTCAACAATCCCATTTTGTTGAGGAGTAATTGGAGCCGAAAATTCATGTTTGATCCCCATGCTAGCACAGAAATCAGCAAACAAAGAGTTCTCAAATTCAGTACCATGATCAGTCCTAATTCTGACAATAGAGGGATGACCAGCCAACACTTCATTCTGAATTTGTTTGAACACAGTCACAAAATTTTGAAAAGTATCCGACTTTTCTCTCAAGAAGGACACCCAAGTATATCTAGAGAAATCATCAACAATCACAAGAATGTACTTTCTACCTGCTACAGACACGGTTTGAACCGGACCAACTAGATCCATGTGAATGAGTTCAAGAGGATGTGAAGTTCCAACATCTTTGACTCTCTTGTGTGCAACACGTGACTGTTTTCCCAATTGACAAGGACCACAGATGTGCTTTGACGGCTTGTCTAGCTTAGGAAGACTTCTAACAAGTTGTTTCTTAGCCAAGGTGTACAAATCATTTATATTCATATGTCCCAACCTTTGGTGCCATAAGGACGTGGTCTTATCAGTCACAGAGTGACAGGTCAACTTGGCAGCCAAGATTTGACTATCAAGTGTGTAGCAATTGTCACTTGACCTACCTGTTTGAATTAAATCATGACCATTGCTATCAACAATCCTACAACCTCTTGTAGACATGCAGACTTCATCTGCCCACTGATCACATAAATGTGAGACACTAATGAGGTTGGACTTAAGGCCTTCTACATACCTTACTCCTTCGAGTAGAGGCAAACCCGGAAGTTGAACACTTCCTTGACCAGTCATTTTTGCTGTTTCTCCTCCCCCAAACTCAACAAAACCACCATCAAAATCATTAAGCTTTACAAAGACAGATTTGTTACCAGACATGTGTTTGGAACAGCCACTATCGATGTACCAACGAGTTGGATCACGCAAATTCAGGACAGACAAGGCAACCAAACACTTTTCCTTTTTCTTTACCCATTTAGTCTTGGACTTACTAGGTGGTGAAGAGGATGACTCAACAAGCTTTGAAATTATGGTTACTTCAACAAGCAACAAATCAACCTGTTCTCTAAGTGAGCTATTGTGTTTTGACAAACTCTTGACTTTTAGCTTACTGCACTTAGGTCTGATGTGACCAGTTACTCCACAGTGGTGACACGTGGGTACAAATCTGGTTCTTGTGTGAGCAGTGGAACTAGACAACACTTGGTGACTCTTCTTATGATTATTTCCCCTAGGTTCTTGTGGAACTGTGATGACCAGTGACTTCGGTGAGTGTGGCTCACTAGCTTTGACAAACCTAGGTTGAGAAACTGAAGTAGATGACTCACCAGCAACATATCCTAAACCAGTTTTATCATGAAAACTTTTTCCAACATTAAGCATCTTGTCTAACTTTGCTGAACCGATTGACAGGTCATTAACTTTTTCTTGCAGTGATTTATTGTACCCAACCAAGTAGACATTAGATTGTTTGAGTGACTCAACTTCTTCTTTCAACTTAAGACTCTTACTATGCATAAGATTAACACTGTGTTCCGAGTTACTCAACTGATGTCTAAGGTCAATATTTTCCTTTTTAACTCTTTCAAAATCAACAGACAACTGTTCATACATAATCTCAAGTCTTGACCTATGCGACTGGGCATCTGCATTTTCTCTTCCTTTGCTAGACTGACCGGTCTCGTAATCTTGCAAAGTGAGACAAAGTGCAGCTTTTTCCAACTCTAATTCATTACAACGCTTTTTCAGCTCAATGCTATCAGCTTTGATCACACAAGTTTCATCAAATAAGGCATCATACCTTTCACACATCTTCTCATAAGTTTGATTCTCGGGAAGAGAGTCATAGTCATGAAAAACAGGACAATACATCTCAGGTGACTGGTCGTCATCAGTCATGTGTTGTGAACCCGACTCGGATTCCTCACCCGCTGAGTTGTGATCAGAAATTCTAACAACAAAGGCAATCTCATCATCTTCATTATCTGAAGAAGAGTCAGAGTGATGTGATTCCTCATCCTCACTATCACTCCAAGAGGCTTTCAAGGCTTTATCCCTGCCTTTGTTAGACCCTTTCCTATTGTTAGCACAATCCACAGAAATATGACCAGTCCCACCACAGGTATAACACTTAACTGGACCCTTCTTGAACTTGTTATCTCTTGATCCAAAATTCTTTTCAAATTTCCTTTCATTTGACCCTTCACCCCGTGGTTTGAATTTTGACTCTCTAGGGTAGTTCGCACCACCCTTGTGATCCTTCCTATCCTTGAGAATTCTTCTAAATCTTTTGACAAACAAAGCCATGTCATCATCAATCGAAGATGACTTTTCTGTTTTTGAACTTTTCAGCTCAACTTGATCAGTCACACTCTGCAGTGCAACACCTTTATCCTTCTTATGCATGCTTTCTTCCAATTTCAACTCAAGTTCATAGGTTTTCAATTTTCCTACAAGTTTTGGAAGTTTTATGTCGGACATGTTTTGACATTCCTTGATTGCGGTCTTCTTCGCGGAAAACCTCTTCGGTAACACCCTCAATATCTTTTGAACAATTGTTAACTCTGAAATAGGTGCTCCTAGACTCATCGCGGCATTGGTGACACTCTCAAGTCTGAGATAGAAATCAGAGAAGCTCTCTGAATCAGTCATCCTGAGTTCTTCAAACTCGGACAGGACCATTTCAAGCTTTAGGTCCCTAACCTGGTCATCACCCTCGTGAATGACACGCAACCTGTCCCACGCTTCCCTAGCTGTTGTACAGTGCTGAATATGTGAATATTGTGCACTGGAGACTGCAACAGCTATGGCGTTCCTAGCCTTTTTATTAGCATTTGATGCATTGACCTGAACCTCTGTCCAGTCATCTCTAGGTATGTTCACTCTCTCACCGTCAACAATTCTAAACGGAGGACGCCACTCAACAGACAAATATTGGAAAGCAAATTCATCATACGCATCAAGAAAGATTTCGAACTTATCTCGCCAGGCAGCATAGTTTGTGCCATCGAAGTATGGAGGTGAGTTCACCGAACCGGCTACTCGATCTCTCTCCATTGTCTAGACCCTTAAACCAACCAACCCAAGACCTTACTTTAAGTATGTCTAAAGCCCTGCTCTGATGCCAATTGCAGGTTGGCAATGAAGGCGGTATTTTAAATTATTTCCCTCTTAATTAACAAACAACACAAACAGATCACACAGATGACCAGTCACAGTGTGATGAACTTTAACAGATTAAGTACTTGATGGATATTACTTGTGGATGCTTGTGCTTTGGTCAACAACACTCGTATGCAATGCCAACTTAGGTCCTCAATGAAATCAGTGAGATTGATATCCGTGAGCTATCCACAACTACAACTATATCAAACCAGCGTTTCTAATGCAGCAGTTAAGATGACCAGTCAGGCATAATTATCCAGTTTGCATGTTAAGTGAACTTGTGCAAAATTAAATCCAATTTTAGTTTAGCCGAATGTTTAACAGTACACAGAGATGGACACAGAGTTTTGGTACTCGGAAAAATCCACAAAGGGATAAAAAACCGGGGGTCTATAAGAAGACCGGCCTTCTACTATGAAATGGCAAAAGATGCCCAATACAAGGTTCAAACCAAGCTCAATATCTAGTTACCTAACTTAGATGCAGCAGTCCCTCGTGCGGCTTCTTCTCAATCACTTCACTTCCAGCGGATCCTTGCTTGGTCAACACGCTACAAGGACATACACAAGTATTCCTCTACCGTGGCACCGACAATGTATGCTGTGATGATTTGTGACCAGTCACAGACTTATTTCCAGAAAGTTGTAAACTTGCAGGAAATAAATCGTGGCTGTGTTTGATGCTTGCAGCTATAAACTGGGCAGCAAACCTACTAAGGTCAAAGACCTCTAATACTCAACAAAGTCTACAAACATGTATGAACATGGGAGACTAGTGTTGCACACTCCTAACTCGACTCAAAGTATGGAAACTTTAAAACAAGCCGAACTAGGAAAGATGAACCTTCTTTCAAAGTTAGCTTAATGTGATTTCAATGGAAAACAACTTTGAAAACAAGATTCAATTACTAGCTGTCCTCACTTTCTCATGAAGCTTCTATATAAGTGATCTAGGCACTCAAGAAGACAAGTAAGAACCGGAGAGGAAAAATGCAGCTAGTCAAAGAGAGTTTTTCAGAAAATTTATGAAATCTTTAGCTTGAAAACCCTAGCCGTAATAGAGGATGAGGTTGTGTTTATATAGACACAAAAGGATAAGAGATGAACGGCCAAGATGAAACCTTAAAACTCTCTTTTACCGGAACCTAGGCAGATCCGAGTGAGTGGGGTGCAGTTGACTGACCAGCGGTTAATAGAGTGGGCTGTTTAATCAACTGTCAGATAAAGCAGTCAACTTCACGTGCAGGAATAAGATGACTAGTCACAGCAAAACTGAATTCCTTATTCTTGTAGGAACAAGTGAAAAACCTTAAAGTGTTTTGAAAACGTTTTTGACAAGAAAACATAAGGACCAGTTTTTTGACAAAATATTAATGCAAATGAACCCTACATGTGAATGCATCTTCAATCATCATCTATCTTCACAACTTCCAAGCTTCTTCAAATTTCCTAAAATCTAGAAATAAAACCTAAAGACTAATTGAGCTTGTTACATTCTTTACAATGTTTTTGTGACAAGGATAGCCAATCATAAAATATCCTACAATTATAATTTTATTTTTTTTTATTTTTTTTTATATTTTTTGGGTTCAGTTCTTTTTATTTTTTTTTTTTTTTTATTTTTTTTTCTTTTTTTTTTTTTCGATTGTATTATTTATGGATGGGTAAAAAGTATAGATAAGTAATGGAGGGGGGGGGTGGTATGGGGTGGTGGGGTAGTGTTGTGGTTTTTTTTTTTTTTTGTTTTTTTTTATTTTTTTATTTGTGTGTGTGTGTTTAGGTCTTTTTTTTTTTTTATTTTTTTTTTTTTTCGTCGTTTTGGACCCTTTATAAATGGGTCCCACAAAAGGTTACAAAATCTATGGTTGTGAAAGAATGTTTAGGGAAAAAGGATGTCCCTTGATCCTCTCCCATATATATATATATATATATATATATATATATATATATATATATATATATATATATATATATATATATATATATATATATATATATATATATATATATATATATATATGATTATGACTGGCAAGGTGTGTGGCATGAGAAGGCAACAATATTTAGGAGGGGCTACCCACCAGAGGTTTATTCTTCTTGTTCTGATCGTCTAAAAAATCACCAACTGAGACTGTTGTATATCCAAACACTATATCTGAGTTTGACAACCTCATTAGCCTTTTGCAGCCGACCAATAATGATTCACCTTTTGAGGGTGCTTTTCCATGGGAAAGCCCTTTCCCTTCAATACTTGTGTTGGTTGACAACCCCTTGTTTATGAAGCATGCGGGAGTATCTGAGGAGGGGGATATGCATGATCCAATAGAGAGGATCGAAGATGTCAAGAAGGCCCTGCAATATCTGCATGAAGCAAGCACATGGTGGAGAACTAAAGCACTCGTCCATGGCGAATACATGGATGAACTAAAGATGAAGGTAGCAAAGGCTACTTCCTAAGAGCTTGAAGCGACCTTATCGGCAGAGAGTCGAGCCGCTAAGCTGAAGGAACTTGAAATGCATTTGGAAGAAGCAAAAGCGGACATGATTTACTGCTTCAAACAATCCAAATCATTTAAGGATGAACTTGCTGCATGTCATGCAACAGGGTACGACCTTTTCCGTGATGTTACTAGTTTGTGGGAGGTCGATCAAGGATCGAGGAAGGGTACATTTTGGTCAGATGAAACTGTTCCATCCTTGTGCAATTAGGGTATGAGACGGTAATGAAGAAGGAGATGGTTTTTTGCTGTATGATATGTGGATTAGTAGTAAGTGTGTGTTGCGTATTTAGTTTGGGTGGTGTGGTTCAGGGAAATGGTATGCGTATATAGTTTTTTGCTGTATGATATGTGGAGTACAAATAGCCGATGGTGCATGTAGTCGGTAACTGTATATATAATAAATGTTCCATGGTTGGTATGTACCGCTGTGTGTGCATAGTCATATTCAAGCTTTGTGAACCAGTGAGTTGCACTATATATGCCATAGTGTCTCATAGTATATGCCATAGTATCTTCTATAGTCATATTCCAGATTTGGTAACCGCTAAGCTGCGCTATATATGCCCGCGTGTTCGCATAGTGTGCTTGTAGTGTGTCCATAGTCAATATGTTTCCATAGTGCCTGCATAGTATTCTGTAGTGTCGTGTAGTCCACCGTAGTGTGTTTATAGTCATAGTCCAGCTTTGGGAACAGCTGAGTTGCGTAGTTATATCATAGTGTTTATGCAGTGTTCCGTAGTGTACCATAGTGTCTCTATAGTCATATTCAGTTTTGTTAACCGTTTTGTTGCGCAATATGCCATAATGTATCTATAGTGTGTGTAGTGTCTCATAGTGCACCATAGGGTGCTTATAGTCACATCCCAGGTTTTTTACCGTAGTGTACCATAGGATCGTATAGTCATTTTGCAGCTTTGTGTACCGCTGAGATGCAATATATACCATAGTGTATTCATAGTGCACCGGTAGTGTCTTGTACTGTATCTATAGTCATCTCTGCTTTGGTGTTGTCTGAGTTACAGTATGTGTAATGGAGGGCCTTCTTCGTGTGAACGTATGTGTCATGAGGTGCTGCGTAGTGCGGGTGTAGTCATGCCACAATGTTGTTATCGAATTCAGTGCAATGGTTATGATATAGGGCATCCATAGTGTGCATGAAGTGGGTTATAGTGTCACATAGTGCATGTACAGTCAAATCACAAAAACAATCGGAAAGGAACCCATGAATTCAGATCGGAAACCCAGAAATGCACAACACAGAATGCATACCTGGACAGAAAATTCATAAACACTCCAATTCCCAGCTGCATAAAAAACAGTAACACTACATACATTCCAAAAGACAGTTCACAAGAGTGACAAGCATATTAGTGCAATAGGGTTAACCACCAAAAATGCAGAGAATGATGTGGCTGCCTGCAAACTGCACAGCCATACTGTATTGTTCAATCCTATGAACTAAACCTATTTGGAAGCAAAAAAATGGGATGACCATGTAGGGGAATAATAAAAACACTAGCAAAATACTACATCAACTGTTCTAATCAACTGAGTACAACTAATGATATGCTTCCTGTTTAGCAACCTCCACCGCTATCTTCAACCTAAAGAACCCCATCTCATCTGCTGCACAACAGTTTTCCACTGGCCGATTTGAAGTAAGACAGTTAATGAATTGGATTGCATACACACCACAGCTACCCCTGCATGTAAATTTTCAACAATATTAGGTACGGTGAGTGTACTAAGGCCAAATTTGAAAATCGTTAAGGCATACCCGTCCGCTTGTTGAGGAATATTATCCACTAGCCTATAATATTCCCAAACTTTGTCAGTTTTAGGAATGCAATCACCCCCAGAGCACTCAAGGACCCAAGCGAGGGTTGTAGTCAGTGGATATAGAAGCTTGTGGAGCTTGGCATCGGCAAACTTGTTGTGATAAGAGTCATAGATGGTCAGCAATTTCTTGGGCCGGTCCAACTCAGCAACAACCCAATGATCATTGTCCAAATTGAACGGGATGAACACTTTCTACACCGCTGCCCATGGTTTGTCAAGTGCCGGTTGATCTCCACTCACATAATTGGCCAAGTAACTCATATTACGTAGAAGCTCTCCACTGCCAGGGAACTCCTCATCTGCTACATTACTCAGGAACGTCTGTAGGGAAGTGCATTGGCATGTCATTTATATAAAAAAAAAAAAAAAAAGGAAGACACAAACTAAATGCAACGTACTTGTACGAAGCCTAGCTACACTAGAGGACATAACCAGGGCATTCCCAATCCTATATGCTTATGACAGCTAATGCATTCTAAGACTTAACCGAAAGCATTATTCCAACCATACAATTCAAATTATATGTAATTTGAGAGGGCTACAACAAATGTGCCAATATACCTGAAACAACCAATCAGTGGTGGTCCAATCAGAGTTGAACTTGTCAGGTTGAGCTTCCTGCCGTTTTCGGAAAAGATAGAGTGCAATGTCCATATGCTGCAAAATATTGACATTTGACAACCAATTATGCATACCAAGTCATAATTGCACAGATAGAAGCTGTAGATATACATTACTCTTACCATGCAGCTTAACCAACCATCCAAAACCAATAACTTCTTAAAAAATGTCAGGTGCACCTCAAAGCCTCCAAGGTAATCTATGCAAGGAAGCGATCTGCACAGCTACATCGTAATTTTATTAAATCGCACAAGTTAGGTGCTATTTTAACATACATAACAATATCAGTAAAAGTATAATCCGTTAGTGAACTCACCCATTTTTAGTGGCCAACATCTGAAGCGTCTCCACAAGGAACACAAGGTCGGATCGCGGAATTGGAGATTTTGGGTTGAAACCCGCTGCACTCGCATCACCATATGAACTCGCATCAACATTGGCTGCATTTACACTCCGCTCCTTCATAGAAGGATCGGTAAATGGCTAGCACAAAACGGCTGCCTGCCTCTTCGCTCTCTTCGCATCTGCATCACTTGTGTTTTGAGGGACCACAGGGACCATACTAGTACATGTGGCTCCTTGTTTAGCTGCCTGTCCCTTAGTCCTTGCTGATCGTCGACGGGTAAAGACCTCCACCTTCGTAACGACGACATCAGGACTATCCACTTCTTCCACGGAGGCTGCTGCAGTCTTCTTTCCTTTCACCTTCGCCCATTGTGCTTCCATAAATCTCCCTAGCTGCTTGCACAGAAAGGCATAATCTTTAGCACTTACAAGCACATCAGCCACAATTGGCACCCTAAGTGATAAGATTGAGGTTCGGGTGTATCTTGCACTTGCTTTTCCATGGCCTCAACCATATTTTCAATCATCTCGGTGGCATCAACGGTGTCCAATAAAACGTCCATGCTATTCAGAGGTGCATCCTCGGTGGGATTAAGATCCATACTTCCAACGAACTTCTCTGCTTCAATGCTCGAGGGAGCGACAAATGCACTAGAACCGGACATTGGAGATCGAAATGGTGAAGAACTAGGTTCTGCTGCTGCGGGGGCTGAGTTTGGCATGGAGTTAATGCCTGCTCCGGCCGCTACATTCACCACACTCTTCAATTCCACCAATTCTGCCTGACAAGCCGACACTTCTCACTTCAAGGATGCAACAGTTGACTTCAAAATGGCTTTCTCTTCCATCACCATTTGCAAGCTACTGAGAACATTTGCTATCTGTTGGCGCAACTGACCTAGGTCAGTGCCTTCCGGGATTTCCAATGCTGGTGCGTCTATTCCAACAAAAAACGGACCAGTTTCATCTTCTTTAGGGGTTCCCCAAGGCCAGTACCCCTCATTTAATTCTTCCTGTGTTGGCCTAATGACTTCCAACTCAACCTGCATTCGCACATCTATCAAATCAGCCAGATATATATATATATATAAATTCTAGGCTACGGACGTCCGAATTTTCTTATAGTACGGACCTACCCATTTCAACTACTTTACTTGCACCAATGTGGTTTGGTGATGTTTCTGATCAACGTAGTGGTGCTCTGACATCTCACAACACAATGGGATTGGAATTTCAACCGAATTTGACACATCTCACAACCCAATGGGATTGGAATTTCAACCGAATTTGACAGCTTTTTGATCACTTCTTTGTTTGGAAGCAAACAAAGCTTGAAGATTCTCCATTTTGATTAAATTATAATAGTTCACATTTTTATAGGTCTGCTGCTATTGACAGCATGCATTGCTTATGTCAGATGGCAAGAAATCAGAAATTTGGTGCAAGTAAAGTTGTTGAAATGGGTAGGTCCATACTATAAGAAAGTCCGGATGTCCGTAGCCTAGAATTTATGTGTATATATATATATCTGTTGCAGCAATTCACACTATGAACACTATGAACACACTATGGATGACTATGTAACACTGGAACTTTTATGAACAAATCAATACACATCACTATGACAAACTATGGAACACTATAAACACACTATGAGGGACTATGGAACACTGGAACCATTCTGAACATATCACTATTAGCAACTATGAGACACTGTGGACACACTATGGTGGACTATGGGAACCTTGAACCGTCTTACTACAATGGGACTACTCAGCACTCAGTAAACAGCACATGGACACAACTACACATACCTGATTCGTACAAAACAAGTTTTTGTACAGACTATGAAAATTATTCCCACACTTAGTGGGTACCAATTGAACAGTCGTGGCTGCCCAACTTTGCTTGCTTTGTGAACAATTCCAAACGTTGTTCTAAGAGCTGGGAATAGCTCATAAGCCCATGCCTGCAACCCCACAACAATAGTTCATTAGTATCATCACAAAGATTCTACATGGTTCCCTACATTGACATGCACATTATGCGTACAACCCCTACTGCCACTTCATTCCTAGTACAGAATAATACATATAGAAAATGTTATCTTCATTGTCATTGCACATGTACTCACATACAAGGTATATATGCTACATACAACGCCAAATATTTTTATGATTTATTCAATTACCTGAAAAGCGAAGGCAAATCCCCGCATCTTGTACCTCTTCTGCAAGCTACCAACAACTGCAGCACTTCGTCCCTCTCCTTGGTCACTACTCCCTTCTACATCATCAGCTTTCCCCTTTCCCTTGCTTTTTTTCCTCCCAGTCCGCGCTGCCTTGCTGGTTTCACCTTTATCCACATTTTTCTTCTTCTTCTCAACCTGCACCCTCTCTTTCGATTTCAAATACACCGGATCCAGTGCCCGTAAAAGTGAATCCTTCGTATACGCCCAGGAAACAGTACCCCATGGATACTCGTTCCACACATCCATGTTCTCTACTAGGCTCAGATACTCTAAGTTAATGAATCCGGTTGGTTCCCTTGCCAATAGCACAACTTCGGCAAAAAACACAAGCCCTAACTTGTATTTGTCTTCTTCTACCGAACAACCTTTAACGGCTTCTTCTAGCTCATGTATTCGTACTTTTTCCCTGTCCTTAAAGTACGTTTCCTACAAACTACTCTGCTTCAATTCATTTCCACTGATAGGAGACTCCCCACATTTTAGGCCCGTGATTAAACCAAACTCCTTAATTGTAAATTGGAGAAGTCGGTTGCAAATTAGAAAACTAGGGCCTTCACTTGGATTCAACCTCGGACCAACCACCTTTCGAGCCATCAGTGCATGTATGAGAGTTTACTGCCAAGGCATCTTATCCAATTCAGCGATCTTGCCGAATACACTACTCTTGAACTTCCTGAACACCTCCTCACTCTCTCTGAGCAGGGGTAAGCACTTGTTTGGTGCACAATACCTTTGTACACTAGTAGGCACACCTGCGCCTTCTGCTACAAGTAAACTGTAACCCTTATCCATCCCTGGAAACGAAATTCCATGAATTATAACATGCTAATTGCACCATATTACTGGATAGGCCGCCAAACAAAGAATTTAAACTATTGAAACCGTAATCCCAACCTCAATTTGATTCAAAGTAGCAGTATAAACAATGCATTAGTTAATTAGCAATGAAAATTGTATTTGCATATTGAGAAACCATCCTAATGAAGCCATATATAACCAACTTTGTCAAACTCAAATCAAGTATAAACTATTCTGCATGATACATCATAATATACCAAATTGCAACCCCACCAATGAGGTCGACATCAAATCCACAATCCCAGCCCCCACATTCATCTATCAGAACTTATACCCATCACACAAACGCATGCAATTTATGCTAATTGTATCAATTCCTCCGATTTCATAGACAC
This sequence comes from Spiraea crenata, assembly GCA_033992175.1. NCBI lineage: Eukaryota > Viridiplantae > Streptophyta > Magnoliopsida > Rosales > Rosaceae > Spiraea > Spiraea crenata. The sequence goes on along the minus strand of JAVBHV010000081.1, from coordinate 1,365,690 downwards.
ATTCAAATTCTAGGGTTCCAGTTTCTTACCTTCAGTACGCTTCGTTATAGCCTCTATCCGCAACCCCAAGTCGCCAATCTTCAATGATATATGCTTCTTTAAAACTAATCTTCCACGTTACGGCCGCCGATATCGAGATTCGCCTTGGTTTTTCGATCGACAGGGAAGTGAACCAAAGGAACTGTGTTCGTTCTTTCGGAAGTGGACTACGTTCACACTACGGTCCCACTACTTTGTTTAAATACCAGGGGTTCAACTGCAAATTTTGAAATTATACTATAAACACACTATGAGTACTCTACAATGGACCTAAATGCACGGGGGGTTATGTGCAAATTTGATTTTTATGTACATTTTTCAAATTCTATAATTCATATTTATTACAAGTAATCCAAAATATATTTCAAGATCAAAATTCATCACCAAAACTTATTATTTTAAACTCATAGCAGTAGTCATGTGATTCTTAATCATCACAACCAAGATACAAAATATAAAAATTGATAGAATTAGCTTGTAATTGATTCACCAAACATTTAACCATTAATGAAATGTATGATTAAACATTTGACCACATTGCAAAGCTACCATTTCTATTAGAAAACAGTCAAAATTATATTTAATTTTGTTTAACATGGGTTGTGGTTTTGATTACTTATGGAGGATGTATGGTAACATAATTATAACTAATGAAAAGGTGACATGTGTTAATATTTTATATAAATTAGATTCAACATTAATATTGCAGTGCGGTGTGGTGAACAATGGTTTTCAACATTTGGAAATCACGAGTCGCACCATTATAAGCGGTGTGGTACGGTGTTGCAAGCCGCATGTCCAAAAAGAAAAATTTAAACCAAACCATACCGCACCAAAGCGGTTTGATTTGGTTGGGTTTGCGGTTTTTTGGTTTGGTTGCCTACTCTAACATTAGCTGCCTAAACCTTGGCTGCTTGGCAACACCTTTTTTTTTTTTTTTTTTTTTTTTTTACAAAGGTGGCAAGTTTTATTAAGTTAAAGCCAAATAGAAACATTGACATGCTCCGTCAAGGCATTAAAAAGCCAAGGCGAGGATTATCACCCCACAAACTTCTATACGAGTGTCTTAGATTCAACTAGGTGAGCTATTCGGTTGCATTCACTTGGGAAGTAGTAAAATGAGATAGACTCCAAGCTAGTTGTCATATGACGAATATCAAATACTACACTGTAGAATATCAAACACTAGACTGTCAAACTATAACATTACCCAAATCGGGATTGTTGAGAGCGTCAATGAACAAATTTGAATCTGATCCACTATGACCTTCGAGAAGCCACTATCAAGACAAACAACCATTCCCCCACGAGTACGGCAATACCTTCACCATCCTTAAAAGTCACCTCTAGATTGAGAGAGGACTCTACATATACTTTAATTTTGATAAAAGTAAAATTAAAACGATTCAAACATATGGTAGTGACGATGCGATGCGAGCGACATTGCTTGACATTCACAAAACCAAAAAGAAAAACAAAGCCCAATTCCGCGTTGAGCTCAGCAAAGACGTGACCACCACATGTATCTTTTCCCCTACTCACACCACCCACAACACGGCAAGCCAACCACCACCATCCAATTCTATTAATGTAGCCACTCCCCCTTTTGATTCTTCCACTTCACTACCACCACATCTCAAAATTTTCACAGCCACCTCAATTAACAACAAAATTTCAACAAACAAATTCAACAAACAAATTCAAGACAAATAGGAGCACGAAATATTCCATGAATTTGTACAACTTAACTAAGCCGATTAGCAGCTAATTCAAAATTAAAGTATAAAATCCAACTAATTGACTACTAATTAAATCCGACTTTTCTTCTGCACAACTTCCAATCGAACTACATTTGGATTTCAATTGCGATTCATCATCTTCTTGAACTCCTTGAAGTTGACGTGGCCGTCGCCGTCGGCGTCGACGGAGCCGATCATCTTCACGCAGTCCTTGACCGAGCATTTCTGCCCCAACCGCTTCATCACCTCGTGGAGCTCACTCGCCGAGATCAGGCCGTTCTTGTCGAGGTCGTAGAGGTCGAACGCGTCGCGGAGCTCCTTAGTGGACCCGCCGTTGATGATCTCGGCGAACTCGGCGATGTCGATGTTGCCGTCGCCGTCCTTGTCGAACTCCGCCATCATGCGGTTGGCCTCCTCCGACGACATCTTTTCCGACCCGAGCTCGCGGAACACGTCCTTGAGCTCGTCGGAGGAGATTTTGCCGTCGCCGTTCTTGTCGAACTTGTTGAAAATCTTCTTCAGCTCCTCCGCTTCTTTCGACGACACCAAATTGTTCTTCGACATCGCAACAAATCGAAATCGAAATCGAAATCTGAGAATTTAGGGTTTTGATTTTTGCAGAGGGAGTAAGGACTGCTTTCAACTGTTTCTGTTGAGTGCCTGCAAATCCAAACAAGCTCTTTATATAGGCGCTAATCACTCGTTTTTGGACGCGTTTGTTGAGGCGGCAATCGTGTGCGTGCGGACTTTAGATAGTCGGTCTATAAAGTGGTGTAAATTTGATGATTATCTCAAGTCAGTAAGGAAGCTACTGGTCCTGGGACACGTGGGTGAACTTGTGGCCAAGGGTGTAGGAGATTGGTGTGCTCGAGAATGTATAGAAGAAAGGAAAGATTAGCGCGTAGAAAGGGTGCGGATTGTGTGTTGTCGACTTCTACTAGGATCGTTGGGAAACACAAAATGAGTAGGAGTTTACTTGAAAGGGAGGAAATACGAAATTGAAGTTTGGAGTAATCTTTCTTTCTAAACTAGGAATCAATGTAATTAGGATGGGTTCGGTGGTTCGATTCCTTTTTAAAAGACATATTTATTTTTTAGAAAAGAAAATCAAAGAATATTGATATAAATGAGTTACGGATCCCAATTAAAATTTGATTCATGTTTCCCATTTCATGTTTAGTAGTTTCATTCTTCACTTTGATGAGGTATTGGGGAGGAATGATAGGGGGATAAAATATCCCAAATACCCTTATGTTCATAGTTAGTTCGTTCGTATATTATATATGTATAATATGTGTATTGCTGTATTTAAAAAAAATACTTTATTTCATACTATTATCAATTATATGGATAAATATGTGTTTCTTATGTCATACATATTTTTCACGTATTATACACATAAACACATTAATGTATTGAAAAAGGAAATAGTGGCAAGTTAAGGGAGGATTCGAATTTGTAAAGGTGCAGTTTGGCGGCATTATGAACATCTTTCATTTTTAAAAGGAATTGGTTTGGCACACTACCCAGTTTCCTAATCTTAGGTATATGTTGGCAATAACGTTATGAGCATCAACTTGTATACTGGTGGGTGACATGTTGATCACTATCTCTCAAAATGATGGTCGTTGAAGGCAGGTGACGTAACAGTTGCTCATCTAAAACCAAGTATATTAGCTCTCTTTAAAGAGTAATTTAAAATTAAAATAGCCGAATATCTAAAGATTGAACGATGAACAGAGTCGCATCAATTAAGAATAAAACTGCATTGGCACTTGAAATAGTGCTGCATTGATCTCAATTTTCATTTATAGTACATCTGATTGCCATTAGCACTTGTAAACTGTCAATAGCTAGTTACCTATTCATATTGATTTCATAATATAGCGTTACTCTTTCATGTTGTAAAGATAGAGCCAAACATCTATTACCAATCTACTAATGAATCTTCCGTATTAGATCATTATACCAACATACTATCCAAGACATGCCCATGGACAAAAATCGGCAAAACTAAATACGAACCAGAAGAGCAACATAATCAAAAAGACGAAACTGGGATCTAATTAGCAAGAAATATTCCAATATTCTGTACGCCTCCCAATTAAACTACTTTGATTAGACGCTACAAAAATTTAACCTATCTAAATCCAACTAATTAACTACGAATTGAAATATAACTAAAATCTGACAGTTCAGCTTTCTACTGTTTTGCGTCAATTAATCACTTAATTCGCTCTTAATTGCGCGTCATCATCTTCTTGAACTCATCGAAATTAACATGACCGTCGCCGTCGGCATCGACGGAGCCGATCATCTTCACGCAGTCATTGAGCGAGCACTTTTGTCCCAACCGCTTCATCACCTCGTGGAGCTCACTCGCCGATATCAGGCCGTTCTTATCCAGATCGTAGAGGCCGAACGCGTCGTGGAGCTCCCTGGTGGACCCGCCGTTGATGATGTTGGCGAACTCGTCGATGTCGATGTTGCCGTCGCCGTCCTTGTCGAACTCCGCCATAATGCTATTCACTTCGCCCAACGACATCGTTTCGGATCCGAGCTCCGCGAACACCTCCCTGAGCTCGTCGCAGGAGACTTTTCCGTCGCCGTTCTTGTCGAATTTGTTGAAGATCCTCTTCATCTCCTCCGCCGTCACGACTGCGCCGACGCCGGAGACGCTCCTTGAATGGCGGTGGCTTGGGCTCGACATCGCGACGCACTCGCAGATTGAAAGCGATAAAATCGGAGAGAACTGAAATTACGGTTTTGATTTTTGCAGAGAGAGTGAGGCGACCTGAGAAGAATTCGTTTCAATTTCAACTGTTTGTTTATTTTCTTGACGGACGGCTCTTTATATAGGCGAATCACGCGTTTGTAGAGGCGGTTACGATATATGTTGACTAATGAAAGTCAATAAACCAAGCGAATGAGCATTGGCCACGTGGGTAAAAAACGTGGGCATGCATGTAGCCGATTGGTGGTTGGGGTGTGTACAAAAAGGCAAGTTTTGGGCTGGCTTTTGAAAAGAAGTTAAAGGAGAGGATGCGAATCTGGTAAGATACAGTTGGGGAGGGGAATTATGATTGCTGCACTCCTGGCTTCCGTACATTTATTCGGGTTCCTAATGCCGCGTGGGTTTCAATTATGTAAAGTAAATTAGAATCAAAATCATGTGGGTTATAGTTATTCCAGATTGTTATGAATTGGAAAAGCGCGTACAGTGTAAGAACAATTAGAATCGTATGTGCTAGGTGTCGCGTGTGCTCATCTGTTGGGAAAAGGAAAGGTCAATTTTAGTCTTAATTTTATTTATATTCATCAATTTGATATTTACACTCATCACTTATTTATTTATGAAATTATTATTTTATTATAATACAAAATTATACTTAAAGATCAAAAACATAATAGTAAATTAATCACAACACTTAACATCATCAACATAACCCGTGTGTGTATTCCTCAAACTCTCAGAATTTTATGGTATTCATGGTTTTGTTTTGATTTGATTTGGTGATGGTTTGTGTGTGTTATATATGCAAACTTCTGGGTTATAATAGGTTTTTGGGTGATTATAATAGTTTTGTAGGTTTTTGGGTTGTCAACTTTATGATTAATGTGATTTCGTTACGGCGTCCAAGTGAATCTTGAAAGAGCTTAAGGCTCCGTTTGACGTTGCTTTCATAATCGGATTATGGGCCGAAAGTGATTCTGCGAAAGTTTTTGACAACAAAGTATTTGGTAAACACAAAATAATTACTTTCGGTTATAATTGCTTTCGACGAAAGCTGATTATTGAAAGCAACCTAGGAGTAGCTTTCATAATCTGTTTTCATTTGGGACACGTTGGCCATTACCAAAATTGTTAATGAGATTTTTTTTCTTCCAATTTATCCTTCTCCAACATTTCAATTTACAGTAAAAAAAACCCTAATACCCCAAAATTCAACCTCGAGCTCCATCCTCATCTCATCAGCCAACGCCCACCTCTGCCAAAAATTGACCTCCATCTCTCCATCCTCATCCCATTAGACGTACCTCCATCTTCTCCATTTTCCGCAGCCACAGACATGCGTCACCACAACCTCCGGCGCCACCCCTCCAAAACCTTGTGTCGCCACGCCCAAACTAGTGCTCGTCCTCGTCGAACACAACCCAGAAAGCTGAGCCGAGCACCAAGGTACTCAAGCTCGGCTCGCACAAAATTTCTAATGCTCAAGCTCAGCTCAACCTCGCATAAACTTCATGGATGAAAGCTCAAGCTCGGCTCGGCTCATTTAATATGCAAGCTCAAACGAGCCGAGCTTTTGATTGAGCCCTCGGCTCGGCTCGTTGGGTTCATTTGTAAAAACAGTAATTAAAATAAACAACTGAAAATTGAAGATAAGTACAAATTACAATGAAAATTAAACCTCACATAACAAATCTTGAGAATTTGTTTTTTTTTTTTCAGGGCGGGACCCCAATTGGAGGCTAGGCCCTCACGCCTTTGTCCAAAATAAAGAAAACAAACATCATAGTTCTAACATAAATCTAAAATACAAAATACTAGATCGTTATAAAGCAACTTGGAGCAGTTTGCAAGTTGTTTGATGGGCTGGACTCTTATTTTAATTTAATAATTATAATATTGAAAGATTAATCTACTTACTAAGAAATAATATTATTAATTTATATGTATTAAATTACGAGCCGAGCTTGAGCTGGCTCATAAATATACGAGCTTCTCATGAACTTTATGAGCCGAGCTTGGCGCCAAAGCTCAAGCTCAACTCACTTTTATAATGAGCCTAAAAATAAGCTCAAGCTCAGCTCATTTTTGTAACGAGCAAGCTTGAGCGAGCCAAAAACGAGCCGAGCCCGAGCAGCTCGAGCCAATTTACAGCCCTATAGAAACGACTTGGAATAGGGTAGAAAAGGGAGAGAGGAGGAGAGAGGGGTCAGGGAAGAAGAGAAGACGATGATGACAACGACTACAGGGGTGAAAGAGGACGAGATAGGGGAGGGGTGTGGAGGGAGGGTAGAAGAGGAAGATATGAGAAAAGAGGGGGAAAGAAGAGGGGGGAAAAGAGGGAGAGGGGGGGGGTGTGGGGGGGGAGGGAGAAGGAGGGGGGGGGGGGGGGGGGGGGGGGGGGGGGGGGGGGGGGGGGGGGGGGAGGGGGGGGGGGGGGCGGGGGGGGGGGGGGGGGGGGGGGGGGGGGGGGGGGGGGGGGGGGGGGGGGGGGGGGGGGGGGGGGAGGGGGGGGGGGAGAGGGGAAGAAATATTTGAATTATTTTTTTTTTTTTTGTTTTTTAATCTTTTTATTTTTTATAAATATTATTTTTTGATTTAATCGGTCCAGAGGGTGTGGCGCGGGGCGCTGTTCGTTTTTTTTTGCTTTTTTGTGGTTTTGTTGGTCGCTGTGTGTTTTTTTTTTTTTTTTTTTTCTGCCTCCTCTTCCTTTCTGTGGTTGTGCCCGGGGCACTCGATTAAGTTAAGACGCTCTGATAAGAATAGTGTAGGATATTTTATGATTGGCTATCCTTGTCTCAAAAACATTGTAAAGAATGTAACAAGCTCAATTAGTGTTTAGGTTTTATTTCTAGATTTTAGGAAATTTGAAGAAGCTTGGAAGTTGTGAAGATAGATGATGATTGAAGATGCATTCACATGTAGGGTTCATTTGCATTAATATTTTGTCAAAAACTGGTCCTTATGTTTTCTTGTCAAAAACGTTTTCAAAACACTTTAAGGTTTTTCACTTGTTCCTACAAGAATAAGGAATTCAGTTTTGCTGTGACTAGTCATCTTATTCCTGCACGTGGAGTTGACTGCTTTATCTGACAGCTGATTAAACAGCCCACTCTATTAACCGCTGGTCAGTCAACTGCACCCCACTCACTCGGATCTGCCTAGGTTCCGGTAAAAGAGAGTTTTAAGGTTTCATCTTGGCCGTTCATCTCTTATCCTTTTGTGTCTATATAAACACAACCTCATCCTCTATTACGGCTAGGGTTTTCAAGCTAAACATCATTCATATTTTCTGAAAAACTCTCTTGACTAGCTGCATTTTTTCCTCTCCGGTTCTTACTTGTCTTCTTGAGTGCGAAGATCACTTATATAGAAGCTCTATGAGAAAGTGAGGACAGCTAGTAATTGAATCTTGTTTTCAAAGTTGTTTTCCATTGAAATCACATTAAGCTAACTTTGAAAGAAGGTTCATCTTTCCTAGTTCGGCTTGTTTTAAAAGTTTCCATACTTTGAGTCGAGTTAGGAGTGTGCAACACTAGTCTCCCATGTTCATACATGTTTGTAGACTTTGTTGAGTATTAGAGGTCTTTGACCTTAGTAGGTTTGCTGCCCAGTTTATAGCTGCAAGCATCAAACACAGCCACGATTTATTTCCTGCAAGTTTACAACTTTCTGGAAATAAGTCTGTGACTGGTCACAAATCATCACAGCATACATTGTCGGTGCCACGGTAGAGGAATACTTGTGTATGTCCTTGTAGCGTGTTGACCAAGCAAGGATCCGCTGGAAGTGAAGTGATTGAGAAGAAGCCGCACGAGGGACCGCTGCATCTAAGTTAGGTAACTAGATATTGAGCTTGGTTTGAACCTTGTATTGGGCATCTTTTGCCATTTCATAGTGGAAGGCCGGTCTTCTTATAGACCCCCGGTTTTTTTATCCCTTTGTGGATTTTTCCGGGTACCAAAACTCTGTGTCCATCTCTGTGTACTGTTAAACATTCGGCTAAACTAAAATTGGATTTAATTTTGCACAAGTTCACTTAACATGCAAACTGGATAATTATGCCTGACTGGTCATCTTCACTGCTGCATTAGAAACGCTGGTTTGATATAGTTGTAGTTGTGGATAGCTCACGAATATCAATCTCACTGATTTCGTTGAGGACCTAAGTTGGCATTGCATACGAGTGTTGTTGACCAAAGCACAAGCATCCACAAGTAATATCCATCAAGTACTTAATCTGTTAAAGTTCATCACACTGTGACTGGTCATCTGTGTGATCTGTTTGTGTTGTTTGTTGATTAAGAGGGAAATAATTTAAAATACCCCCTTCATTGCCAACCTGCAATTGGCATCAGAGCAGGGCTTTAGACATACTTAAAGTAAGGTCTTGGGTTGGTTGGTTTAAGGGTCTAGACAATGGAGAGAGATCGAGTAGCCGGTTCGGTGAACTCACCTCCATACTTCGATGGCACAAACTATGCTGCCTGGCGAGATAAGTTCGAAATCTTTCTTGATGCGTATGATGAATTTGCTTTCCAATATTTGTCTGTTGAATGGCGTCCTCCGTTTAGAATTGTTGACGGTGAGAGAGTGAACATACCTAGAGATGACTGGACACAGGTTCAGGTCAATGCATCAAATGCTAATAAAAAGGCTAGGAACGCCATAGCTGTTGCAGTCTCCAGTGCACAATATTCACATATTCAGCACTGTACAACAGCTAGGGAAGCGTGGGACAGGTTGCGTGTCATTCACGAGGGTGATGACCAGGTTAGGGACCTAAAGCTTGAAATGGTCCTGTCCGAGTTTGAAGAACTCAGGATGACTGATTCAGAGAGCTTCTCTGATTTCTATCTCAGACTTGAGAGTGTCACCAATGCCGCGATGAGTCTAGGAGCACCTATTTCAGAGTTAACAATTGTTCAAAAGATATTGAGGGTGTTACCGAAGAGGTTTTCCGCGAAGAAGACCGCAATCAAGGAATGTCAAAACATGTCCGACATAAAACTTCCAAAACTTGTAGGAAAATTGAAAACCTATGAACTTGAGTTGAAATTGGAAGAAAGCATGCATAAGAAGGATAAAGGTGTTGCACTGCAGAGTGTGACTGATCAAGTTGAGCTGAAAAGTTCAAAAACAGAAAAGTCATCTTCGATTGATGATGACATGGCTTTGTTTGTCAAAAGATTTAGAAGAATTCTCAAGGATAGGAAGGATCACAAGGGTGGTGCGAACTACCCTAGAGAGTCAAAATTCAAACCACAGGGTGAAGGGTCAAATGAAAGGAAATTTGAAAAGAATTTTGGATCAAGAGATAACAAGTTCAAGAAGGGTCCAGTTAAGTGTTATACCTGTGGTGGGACTGGTCATATTTCTGTGGATTGTGCTAACAATAGGAAAGGGTCTAACAAAGGCAAGGATAAAGCCTTGAAAGCCTCTTGGAGTGATAGTGAGGATGAGGAATCACATCACTCTGACTCTTCTTCAGATAATGAAGATGATGAGATTGCCTTTGTTGTTAGAATTTCTGATCACAACTCAGCGGGTGAGGAATCCGAGTCGGGTTCACAACACATGACTGATGACGACCAGTCACCTGAGATGTATTGTCCTGTTTTTCATGACTATGACTCTCTTCCCGAGAATCAAACTTATGAGAAGATGTGTGAAAGGTATGATGCCTTATTTGATGAAACTTGTGTGATCAAAGCTGATAGCATTGAGCTGAAAAGGCGTTGTAATGAATTAGAGTTGGAAAAAGCTGCACTTTGTCTCACTTTGCAAGATTACGAGACCGGTCAGTCTAGCAAAGGAAGAGAAAATGCAGATGCCCAGTCGCATAGGTCAAGACTTGAGATTATGTATGAACAGTTGTCTGTTGATTTTGAAAGAGTTAAAAAGGAAAATATTGACCTTAGACATCAGTTGAGTAACTCGGAACACAGTGTTAATCTTATGCATAGTAAGAGTCTTAAGTTGAAAGAAGAAGTTGAGTCACTCAAACAATCTAATGTCTACTTGGTTGGGTACAATAAATCACTGCAAGAAAAAGTTAATGACCTGTCAATCGGTTCAGCAAAGTTAGACAAGATGCTTAATGTTGGAAAAAGTTTTCATGATAAAACTGGTTTAGGATATGTTGCTGGTGAGTCATCTACTTCAGTTTCTCAACCTAGGTTTGTCAAAGCTAGTGAGCCACACTCACCGAAGTCACTGGTCATCACAGTTCCACAAGAACCTAGGGGAAATAATCATAAGAAGAGTCACCAAGTGTTGTCTAGTTCCACTGCTCACACAAGAACCAGATTTGTACCCACGTGTCACCACTGTGGAGTAACTGGTCACATCAGACCTAAGTGCAGTAAGCTAAAAGTCAAGAGTTTGTCAAAACACAATAGCTCACTTAGAGAACAGGTTGATTTGTTGCTTGTTGAAGTAACCAGAATTTCAAAGCTTGTTGAGTCATCCTCTTCACCACCTAGTAAGTCCAAGACTAAATGGGTAAAGAAAAAGGAAAAGTGTTTGGTTGCCTTGTCTGTCTTGAATTTGCGTGATCCAACTCGTTGGTACATCGATAGTGGCTGTTCCAAACACATGTCTGGTAACAAATCTGTCTTTGTAAAGCTTAATGATTTTGATGGTGGTTTTGTTGAGTTTGGGGGAGGAGAAACAGCAAAAATGACTGGTCAAGGAAGTGTTCAACTTCCGGGTTTGCCTCTACTCGAAGGAGTAAGGTATGTAGAAGGCCTTAAGTCCAACCTCATTAGTGTCTCACATTTATGTGATCAGTGGGCAGATGAAGTCTGCATGTCTACAAGAGGTTGTAGGATTGTTGATAGCAATGGTCATGATTTAATTCAAACAGGTAGGTCAAGTGACAATTGCTACACACTTGATAGTCAAATCTTGGCTGCCAAGTTGACCTGTCACTCTGTGACTGATAAGACCACGTCCTTATGGCACCAAAGGTTGGGACATATGAATATAAATGATTTGTACACCTTGGCTAAGAAACAACTTGTTAGAGGTCTTCCTAAGCTAGACAAACCGTCAAAGCACATCTGTGGTCCTTGTCAATTGGGAAAACAGTCACGTGTTGCACACAAGAGAGTCAAAGATGTTGGAACTTCACATCCTCTTGAACTCATTCACATGGATCTAGTTGGTCCGGTTCAAACCGTGTCTGTAGCAGGTAGAAAGTACATTCTTGTGATTGTTGATGATTTCTCTAGATATACTTGGGTGTCCTTCTTGAGAGAAAAGTCGGATGCTTTTCAAAATTTTGTGACTGTGTTCAAACAAATTCAGAATGAGGTGTTGGCTGGTCATCCCTCTACTGTCAGAATTAGGACTGATCATGGTACTGAATTTGAGAACTCTTTGTTTGCTGATTTCTGTGCTAGCATGGGGATCAAACATGAATTTTCGGCTCCAATTACTCCTCAACAAAATGGGATTGTTGAGAGGAAAAATAGAGTCTTGATTGAGATGGCTAGGGTGATGCTAAATAGCAAAAATCTAGCCAAGAATCTGTGGGCCGAGGCCATTAACACTGCTTGCTATATCTTGAATAGAGTCTACTTGAGACCAGGCACGGACCAGACTCCCTATGAGATCTAGAAGGGAAAGAAACCCATGATTAGTCATCTTAGGGTGTTCGGCAGCACTTGCTACATTCTAAGAGATAGGGAACACTTAGCGAAATTTGATCCAAAGAGTGATGAAGGCATCTTCCTTGGATATTCCACTACTAGTCGAGCCTATAGAGTCTTCAACCTTAGAACCAATACCATCATGGAGTCCATTAATGTCACAATTGATGATCTTGATGCATCAATTGATCAAGCTGTAGATGATGATGGGTTGTTCCCGGAAAAGGTCACTGAGTCTGCTAGTGAGACTCAGGCAGAAAATGATGATGGGTCATCAGATTCTGACTCTGACAGTTCAGAGAGTTCTAGACAGCCACCGAAAAAGAAGCCAAACTGGGTAGTGTCTAGACATCCTGAAGATAATATCATTGGGTCAGTCAAGGAAGGAGTAAGGACTAGAAGTCAAATCCAAAGTGAAATTGCAAATGTTTGCTATGTGTGCACTGTGGAACCTAAGAATATTAAGGAAGCTCTTGTCCATGAGGAATGGATAATTGCTATGCAAGAAGAACTAAATCAGTTCGATAGGAACCAAGTGTGGACTCTTGTCAAGAGACCCGTCACTTCAAATGTCATTGGGACTAAGTGGATCTTTAAGAACAAGAGTGATGAGACCGGGAATATTGTGAGGAACAAGGCTAGACTTGTTGCTCAAGGGTACTCTCAAGTTGAAGGGATTGACTTTGAGGAAACATTTGCACCCGTAGCTAGACTTGAGTCCGTTAGGTTGTTGTGTGCTATTGCTTGTCATCTTAAATTCAAGTTGTACCAAATGGATGTCAAAACGGCTTTTCTTAATGGTTACTTGAATGAGGATGTGTTTGTTGAACAACCAAAAGGTTTTGAGGATCCTCATATGCCGGATGGTGTTTTTAAGTTGAAAAAGGCATTATATGGTTTGAAGCAAGCTCCTAGAGCTTGGTATGATAGACTGTCTAGTCATCTTCTGTCCAATGGATACACTCGTGGATCCGTTGACAAAACCTTGTTCATCAAGCGGTTAAAGAATGATGTGGTTGTAGCTCAAATTTATGTTGATGATATTGTTGTTGGGTCTACTTCGGAATCTCAAGTTCAACAATTCATAAAGATTATGACTAGTGAGTTTGAGATGAGCCTAATTGGTGAATTAAATTACTTTCTTGGGTTGCAAGTTAAGCAAGAGAAGACTGGTCTCTTCATTTCTCAATCCAAGTATGCTGCAAACCTTGTTAGCAAATTTGGATTCTCCTCTGCCAAACCTGCTAGGACCCCCATGAGTAGAACCACTAAGTTGTCTAGTGATAAGAAGGGCAAGAGTGTTGACCAGACACTCTCCAGAGAAGCATGATTGGCAGTTTGCTGTATCTTACTGCCAGTAGACCAGACATCTCCTTTTCTGTTGGAGTTTGTGCACGATTTCAAAGTGATCCTAGAGAGTCTCATTTGCATGCTGTGAAAAGGATCATTAAGTACGTTAGTGGAACTCTATCATTTGGTATTTGGTATACTTTTGATACAAATACTAACTTGGTTGGGTTTAGTGACGCCGATTGGGCAGGTTGTAGTGATGACCGGAAAAGTACTTCCGGTGGTGTGTTTTACCTTGGCAATAACATGGTCTCTTGGTATAGCAAGAAACAAAATTCAGTGTCATTGTCTACTGCCGAGGCTGAATACATTGCGGTAGGAAGTTGTTGCACACAGTTACTATGGATGAAACAAATGCTTTGTGACTATGGTATTATCCGTGACCAGTTCACCATCTACTGTGACAACACTAGTGCCATATGCATATCTGAAAATCCCGTGCAGCACTCTAGAACCAAGCACATTGATATTAGGCACCACTTCATTAGGGATCTCGTTGAGTCAAAGATTTTAATGCTCAAATTTGTGCCTTCGGAAAAACAACTTGCTGATATTCTGACCAAACCCTTAGATGATCAGGTTTTGACTGGTCTTCGAAAGAGTCTTGGAATCTGTGTTATGGAATAACTGTGACTAGTCGTAGTCGGTGCTTGTACATATTTCAGTTTCCTGCATATCATGCATCATGAAAAATGGAAAATTCCCAATCAGTCTAGTCTCTTTGGATTGGTACTCTCAATTAAATGCTTGATGAATATAATTGAAGTCCTAGGTTAAGTCACATGTTCATAATCCCATTTCTTGTCAAAAGAATAAAGAGTATGAGTTTTAAAAGCTTGATTGGTTTAAATTTGTTCTCTTCACTTTTCTAAAAACTCTTATTTCTTTATGATGATCTTTTGTGTAACCTCTTGTGATTTCAAAAGAAATGTGTAGTCAAAAATGGAGAATTTCCTCGAAAATGAAAACGAGAAGGACAATAAGGCCCTAACTCAAAAAGAAAAATAAAAAAAAAATAAAAGTTTTGGGCTTGAGTCAAAATAAAGATGTGTCAATGTTACACCACTCCTTTAAAAAAAAAAAAAAAAATTTAATGTGTTCATCACATACCTACACTTAAAATCAAATTTTCAAGTTGTCACTATTTTGAAAGTCTATAAGTGTTGTGGGTACATGATTTAGTGTGTAATCAAATGGTAGTCAATTTTCTTTGGAATTCTTACTCAATATGATCTAGACTTCCCATTCCCAAATGTGTCATGTGATCTAGTCACTAAATCTATTATATTCTCTAATCATGTTATTGAGAGTTCGAATTTAAATGAGAGTACAAGTTTGGTTATAAAAATAAGTCATGCATTCTATAAACTTGTCACATACATTATTTGTCAAGCACTAACTATTGACTTGTCACATTATGTTCTATAGCTAGTTGTTAATCCGTTATTATATTTTTGGTCATTAAAATTTTTGTTTCGGATGCTTAGTATGTGTGTGATGATTGATAATGTGGTGTGATGGTTTAATGTACCGGTTAGATATTGGTAACGGATAGGTTTAAGAGAGTTGTCTCTTCATTTTTAAATCCACCTTCTCCCCTCCACTAGATGACCGACACGTTATGACTGGTGCATGTACCGAAGGTTTCTTCAACGTTCCATGGCAGCTTTTGGAGTTTTTGAGGCATTAAAGTGTTGAGACTTTCTACACGGTACCTACACTGTTGTCTGCTCTCATAAAGGCTTCATCTTTCTCGGTTTCTCTTCCAAAAAGCTCTGAAAAATTCCTCCCAAAGATTTCCAAACTTCCCAGATTTTCAAAAATCCTTCAAGAAATCATGTTGCTGCTTCTTGCTCTTGCGTCCTTGGTCCATCTGTATTTCAATTCTACGGACTCCGATGATGAAACCCAGGACATTCGACCGGACTCCCCACCGGCTGAACCTGCAAATTCGACTGTCTCTGCGGCTGGCTCTGCGTCTAATGGTGCTGGACCATCTAGCCCAGTCAATTCCGTTCCCTTTGATGGTGAACCTCCACAACCTACTGTCTCTGGTCACAGTGGGAATCCCTCGCCACCCGCCGAACATCCTTTGCATGCCGAACCAATGGAACCGGTGGAAGATGATGAACAAGTGGAGCCGGTTACACCTGTCGAGCCAACAAAGAAGAAGAGTGGTGGTCGGAAGAAAGCACCAGCCAATCGCCGCCGTAAATCTCCTCGCACTCCACAGTCACTGATCAATCATCCTCGATTTGTGAATGAGGCAGCGCGTAAATACTTTGACCAAGTCTCCTCTCGCATGGTAGTCTCCGAAAGAGGGTATCCAATTCTTGACTTCTCTGTTGATCTAGTCACATCCTTAGGTCTAGGGTTTGTCCAAGATGTTGTTAGGTCATTCAATTTGGGATATTTGCTGTCAAGTCCTCCAAATGGGTTCAAGTTTAATCTAACGGTAGTTAGGGAATTTTTTGCAAATTTTCCAAAACTCGATGCTTTTACTTATGGTGTGGATGTTGTAGTGCGTGGGGCTGTTATTCACTTTAACCCATCTATCATTTATGAATTCTTTGGGCTGCCTAGTCACACAGATCATGATGCATACACCACCTATTTGGAAGAGTCTAGTCGTTTTCTTATGCAAGATTTCTCTGTTCTAGCCTTTCATGATTCCGATCTTGTCCTAGGTGTTGGTGAAAAACCCTGTAGGTCTCATCTGTCCCCAGGGTACCGACTGCTGTTGCATATAATTAAAACGAATATCCTGCCAACCGGCAATGCAGCAAACGTTACTCTGGAAGCCGCTAGACTAGCCATCCTTTTAGTACAGCGTTTTCCCATTCCGTTAGGTCACATCATCTTTGATTCCATTATGTCTAAGACTCGGAACACGGGAAAAATAGAAGGAACTCGTGCATCTATTGTTTTTCCGTGTTTCATCCATCATTTGTGTGAACGTGCGGATGTGCCTATGGATGAGTCACAAGATGTGTATGAGAGTCCCAAGAGTCCTATGACCGAAGAATTGTTGAAGAAAAGTGAAAAGGCTGCTAAGAGTGCTCGAGGTTCCAAACTGTCAATCGGACCAGTCTCTCCTGCTAATCTCTCGTCCACCATTGATGCTGCAGTGAAAAAGGCTACTGCCAAAGTCATTAAAGCATTTAGTGCAAAGCGTAAGAGGGGGACCGTGAGAAAATCTGTCAAGAAAGACTGATTGTGTAGTGTGTTGTATGCTTGTTTCTCTGATTCTGTTTCGATTTTGTCTAGTCATGAACAATTTAAGGTTAAGTGTTATTTTGCTGTGATGTACTTCAATTGCCCGCTTTGAACATTGGGGCTTATTTTGCTGTGACTAGTTTATGTTCTGTCCTAGTTTGTTAAAGTGGTTGTGTTTAATCTCCCTCTCACTATTGCTCTTAGTTTATAATTGCTCCGTTTGTGCTATTCTCTCTCATTGCTCCCTGCTCCTTACTTTGTTGATTGGTATGTTTAAATATGCTTCCGTTGCTTATTCATTGTTTATATCCTTTGTCTTGCCATGACAAAAAGGGGGAGTAGATATTATATTCAATCACATGCTCTACTACTTAGGGGGAGTTTAATTATTGATGTTAGCATATGAATTTTACTTTGATACATTTATGCTAGTTAGGGGGAGAATACATTCTATTGCATGCTGCCTTGAGTTTTCCTGCAGGTACATTTTGACTAGTCAGCATAGTTAGGTTGGTGAGTGTGAGTGATGTGAGTTATGGGGTTGTTTTTGTCAAGGAAAGCCAAAGGGGGAGATTGTAGGATATTTTATGATTGGCTATCCTTGTCACAAAAACATTGTAAAGAATGTAACAAGCTCAATTAGTCTTTAGGTTTTATTTCTAGATTTTAGGAAATTTGAAGAAGCTTGGAAGTTGTGAAGATAGATGATGATTGAAGATGCATTCACATGTAGGGTTCATTTGCATTAATATTTTGTCAAAAACTGGTCCTTATGTTTTCTTGTCAAAAACGTTTTCAAAACACTTTAAGGTTTTTCACTTGTTCCTACAAGAATAAGGAATTCAGTTTTGCTGTGACTAGTCATCTTATTCCTGCACGTGGAGTTGACTGCTTTATCTGACAGCTGATTAAACAGCCCACTCTATTAACCGCTGGTCAGTCAACTGCACCCCACTCACTCGGATCTGCCTAGGTTCCGGTAAAAGAGAGTTTTAAGGTTTCATCTTGGCCGTTCATCTCTTATCCTTTTGTGTCTATATAAACACAACCTCATCCTCTATTACGGCTAGGGTTTTCAAGCTAAACATCATTCATATTTTCTGAAAAACTCTCTTGACTAGCTGCATTTTTTCCTCTCCGGTTCTTACTTGTCTTCTTGAGTGCGAAGATCACTTATATAGAAGCTCTATGAGAAAGTGAGGACAGCTAGTAATTGAATCTTGTTTTCAAAGTTGTTTTCCATTGAAATCACATTAAGCTAACTTTGAAAGAAGGTTCATCTTTCCTAGTTCGGCTTGTTTTAAAAGTTTCCATACTTTGAGTCGAGTTAGGAGTGTGCAACACTAGTCTCCCATGTTCATACATGTTTGTAGACTTTGTTGAGTATTAGAGGTCTTTGACCTTAGTAGGTTTGCTGCCCAGTTTATAGCTGCAAGCATCAAACACAGCCACGATTTATTTCCTGCAAGTTTACAACTTTCTGGAAATAAGTCTGTGACTGGTCACAAATCATCACAGCATACATTGTCGGTGCCACGGTAGAGGAATACTTGTGTATGTCCTTGTAGCGTGTTGACCAAGCAAGGATCCGCTGGAAGTGAAGTGATTGAGAAGAAGCCGCACGAGGGACCGCTGCATCTAAGTTAGGTAACTAGATATTGAGCTTGGTTTGAACCTTGTATTGGGCATCTTTTGCCATTTCATAGTGGAAGGCCGGTCTTCTTATAGACCCCCGGTTTTTTATCCCTTTGTGAATTTTTCCGGGTACCAAAACTCTGTGTCCATCTCTGTGTACTGTTAAACATTCGGCTAAACTAAAATTGGATTTAATTTTGCACAAGTTCACTTAACATGCAAACTGGATAATTATGCCTGACTGGTCATCTTAACTGCTGCATTAGAAACGCTGGTTTGATATAGTTGTAGTTGTGGATAGCTCACGAATATCAATCTCACTGATTTCGTTGAGGACCTAAGTTGGCATTGCATACGAGTGTTGTTGACCAAAGCACAAGCATCCACAAGTAATATCCATCAAGTACTTAATCTGTTAAAGTTCATCACACTGTGACTGGTCATCTGTGTGATCTGTTTGTGTTGTTTGTTGATTAAGAGGGAAATAATTTAAAATACCCCCTTCATTGCCAACCAGCAAATAGAGTGATGTGGAGTACTTGGAGGTATATGCGAGGGGCAGGATTGGTAAATTGGTCGCAGGCATAGGGGCAATTTGGGAATTTGATGGGTGGATGGTGGTGATGAGTATTGATTGTGAAGAAAGCACAAGTAAAAGGTTATAATGATTAATGATGAGTGTAAAAGTCAAATTCAGTGTTGAGTAAAAAGTATTTTTGGCACACAAAATGGGTGTAGTGATAAAATTCAAACTATCCAAAATTGATGATAGGTTTTAAAATAAGATTGGATGTGAATATCAAATTGATGGGTGTAGATAAAATCACCCAAAAGGAAATATATGTGTGCTGGCTAAGATCTAAAGAGCGGGTTGCGTTCACTACCACGATGAAGTCATCATTAAGGACATGTTTAATCATTCCAAGTTGGGCAATTGGGCATTTCGTGCTTGCAATTTCGGGTTGGATTAAAGTTTCAATCTTTTCTGCCTTAATGGCAGTATCAACGCATCTTCAATCTCTGGCCTCTCTATTTTCATTGACTCGCCAGACTCAACTTAGCTTCCGGAACAGCAGTCGATACTCGCCATTAGTTTCGAGCAACAAGGAGCAGAGGAGCTCAGCCACTCGCATCAGCACTCTACTCGTTGCTTTGCCGAGGTCGGCTATTTGCAAGAGATCGAGCCAGTCGATTGCTAATTTCACTGAGTTGATTGGGTCATTGATTGATGGGGTGGATTTATCAGGGGTGAAAACTGAAGCATCATTGGAGTTGTTTCTGAAAGATGCTAATGAGGCTTTGATAAGCGCTTTTCTTGTGTTGTTGAGAGCCAAATGAGAGATGTAAGATCCCACATCGACCAACGGAGAGGGGGTGATGTGCCTTATATGTACATGCCACCTCCATCTAGCACAAGGCATTTTGGAAGCTCTCCAGCTTCGGAGTCATAGGAACTCCGTAGTTAAGTGAGTTTGGGCTTAGAGCAATCCCATGATGGGTGACCTACTGGGAAGGTGCTCATGAGTTTCCAGAAACAAAACCGTGAGGGCCAGAGAGGAGAGTGCTCAAAGCGGACAATATCCCGCTACAGCGGAGCCGGTCTTGGGATATGATAAGAGACTTATGGAGAAATTGTTGGGCGGACAAAGAAGGCGATGTGACAATAGACCTTGGTGATGAGGTTGATATTGTTGGAACTAGTGATGACGATGCAAACACAGTAAACATTTCAATATGGGCTATAATTCTAGATGCTGCTTGTTATGTTGATAAAATGCACATTTTTAGGCCTCTATTACTTATCTAATTGTTATAGTTTTATGTTAAACTGTTGGTTTTGATGATTTTGGTGAGTGTTTTGAAGGGTTTAGAACTTGAAGACATAATGGAGCTAAACATAGAAATCTAGTTTAGTTCATTATCTTGGTTGGGCTGCACACAAATTAAATTGGATTTCCTTGGAACAAAGCAGGTGTCGAGTCATATGCTACTGTGAAGATACAGATCTTAGTGATCCATAAAATTTTACATTTCGTAATTCCGAGCTTTATAGAGGTCGCGTGCAGGATATTTGGACGGATTTGATCACCTGAAGTCCTTCTTCAGCCGAGTAAAGAAGCATGAAGCCTAGCCCAATTTGAAAAGCATTCTGAGGTCACATGGCACATTAAGTCCAATCAGTTATCATCTAATCAAGAACAACTCCACTTCAGAGCAGGAAACAAGGAGTCACCAAATCCAAGAGAGAAAAGGAAAGTGCAGATTTTTTAATTCACCAATTTGAGTTCCTTCGTACGATTTCTTTGTTGAAGAAGAGTTAGTAAGGTTGTTTTACCTTATTCATTTATTAATTTGTGGGTGAAGCAGTATTTCCTTCCAATTTGGAATGGGAAATTGGGGGCGGTTGATACGACCCGTTCCGAAAATGTTCCCAAAATAGTGTGAAATGACCAAAATGCCCCTTTAGGTCAAACATTGGACTTTTTTTAACAGTAAGGAATTTCATATTCGATATTTTACTCTTTAGAAGAGCTCGTCATTATGAACGCGTCCGTGCAGACGGAATCGGATTCCGAGTGTTATAGAAGCAGTTACGGATGAAGATTGTTTTGTGGTGTGTGGGATGCCACATGGCTGCTTCTGAGTGGCTGGTTTGGGGGGAGATATTTTGGGGTTATTTTAAAAACCCAATTCGGTATCTAGTTTCCCAAAAGGGAAACCGAACCTGCGCCTAAACACCGACGCCCTTCATCCCCGTTGACTTCAAGCCGGCCGCCGATCGGATGAGCAGAGCCCGGAATCACGTTCCCCACGTCACCATGATCACAGAGCACCAAGGATAGGAGTCAGAAGCCGTCGAAATCACCAGCTACGAAGTCGACGGAAAATCGGATCTTCCGATCGATTTTTCGACCAGCACAGTGCGAGGTTCCTTGGTACCAGTGTAATCAAACCACTCAGACAGACGAGGAGGACGACGGCGATCGCCTAGTATCATTGTAAGTGGACAAGTTTTGGTTTTAAAGTATTGTTGAGCTTGTTATATATATATATATATATATGCGTATTCTGGTTATGTTGGTTGGTTGTGCCTTATATTTATATCTTTCAGTTCTTTAATGGCACACCATTAGAACCTTGCATATTAGGGTTGGCAGGTGGTTCGAGGCCACTTGTATTATTTACTTGCTTGTGGTTCGAGGCCACTCGCCCTATACACAGGCATGGGTTCGAGGCCCATGAGATATTTGCACTGTATGTCTAGCGTGGGTTCTTGGCAGGGGTTCGAGGCCCTTTTGCTATGTTTACGGATGGGGGTTCGAGGCCCACTTCCCTCATACATCACGGCCGTAGATTTATATCATTGTATTAGTGCATAAATGAATGTGTGACTGTATATGGTCCCCAATCACATGATGAGTTGGATTGTTGATGCATGGTCATTGTGATATATTCTATTACTACTTGTTTTAAACTGTGGGAGTTATTATCATTATGTTTTAGAAATGTTTTACACTAACATTCATTTTCCCTGTCCACTCACCCTTGTTTTTACGCCCCCTCATGACCTGATACTGTTGAGCACCATTGTGACGAGAGGCGAGTTCATGATAGCTCTGTCGTGTCTGCAAAGAGTGGGAACCTCTTTAGCGTCTGCAGTTGTCAGACTTGTGTACGTTTTGTGTTGTAATTTCCGCATTCAGGCTACTGTTGTGTAAACCTTACTTCCGCTGTAGATGCTCTGATACTTTGGTTTTGCTGTTTACTGTTCCTTTTATTGTTAGTTTGGTGATTTGTCGTTTTCTTTGAGTTTTAAGCTTCGTCACTCTTTGGGAGTGATGGCCACACCTCCCGGGCCCTACTTTCTGGGACGGGGTGTGTCAGCGGTGGAGTTCTTGGCTGATTAGAAAAGAAAGAGTTATTTCCTGATTTGAGGTGGAAAGGGCAGATATAAAAAGATAGGAGAGTGGGCTGCGTTGAGGGAGAATCATCATACCAACCACACCCAAACTCAAAGAAGAACGCAGAGAAGAGAGCTACCGTACCATTTGACGG
This sequence comes from Spiraea crenata, assembly GCA_033992175.1. NCBI lineage: Eukaryota > Viridiplantae > Streptophyta > Magnoliopsida > Rosales > Rosaceae > Spiraea > Spiraea crenata. The sequence goes on along the minus strand of JAVBHV010000081.1, from coordinate 1,343,269 downwards.
ACGCACACCCCTTGGAGCATTGACAACAAGTTCGGCAACCTTTTTCATTCCATCAACCATCATTATCAAAACCCATAAGTTTGCTATGTTATAAACTCTCTTACCAAGGCTAAGATTAGGGATGGCCAAATGGGTAATATAGGGCTCGTTTACTTACAGGGAATGGGAATGAGAGGAATGGGAATCGCTGAGAATCATTCTGATTCCTTGATTACCCTACGCTTACTAACCCACTTGGGAATGAAAATTTAGAGGGCCCCACTCCAATTTCGCGGAAAAAACACCCCAAGGAATGGGAGTCAGATTCCCAAGGGGGACTTGGGTATCCGATTCCCATTCCCGATTCTCATTCCCAAACTTTGTTTATGATTCCCTCTTCTAAGTAAACGAGCCCATAGTGGGTAATGGGTGACCCAAAACCCATTTATGGAATTTGTGGGTAATACTCTACCCACCCTGCGGGTAATACATTACCCATTCCAAAGGTGCCCAGAGCTTCCATTATTGTCGCCGTTGAAGATGCTCAGAGACATCTAGACCAAGCTCAGTCTTTCCACCGCCACCGATGAAATCACTGATTGGTTGTTTGATTCTAGACTTTGGGTTTTTGGAAATTTGTCATCTTGGTGGTTGATTTTGGTGTGTTTTTTATTGGAGGGTATGAGATCGCAAGAGGAGGTGGGAGATGCGGTGGTTATGGAGGCTATGGCGGCAGTGATGGTCGCAGCGGTGGTGGCGAGTGCTACAGGCGCGGTGGAATTGGAAATTTGACGAGGGACTGGAACAGGCGGCTAAGTTCTCAAAATTTTTAACAATCAAGCGGGCTGTGGTGGGCTTCTTTGTTTGAGTTTGATATTAAATTGTAATAATAGCAGTAAATTATAAGAAAAAAATGAGGTAATATTTTTGGTAATACTAAGACCCATATAGTAGTGTTTGATAAGAGCTCCAATAAAATTTCAATACTAATATACCAATATTCTTAGTGTCAACATGACACCACGTCACATCCTAGCTGTTTCGACTCAATATGTTTTCACAATCATTATTAGTGCCTTGAGGAACACTTTTCTCTCATAGGCTTCCCAGTTTTTTTCTCTAAACCTAAATCCTAGATCCCTACGAGTGCATGTGGGGTTTCTTCTGTTTTTTTCTCTACAAGCTTTGGATTTCTGGCGGCTTTGGGCATCCAAATTCCTAAAGCGAATGGAGGACTTGGTGAATGTGTTCGGAACAAGTTTTGCACTGCAGGATGTGGAGGATGATGTGGTTGTGGAAGCGGCGAACAACCTGGATCTGCTAGGAGAAAAGTTTCTCCTTGTGGGGGAACTCTTGTCAGGGAAGCCGGTGAGTCTCGGCACACTCATTAGCACGATGAGACAGGTATGGAAAATAAAGGAGGGATTCCAGGCGGAGAGTGTAGGGGGAAACCGCTTGATCTTTGCCTTTAGTGAGAAGGAAGACTGTAAGAAGGTGATGAAAGGAGGACCGTGGACTTTTAACAACGCATTACTGGCTTTGGAGGAGATCAAGGACTGGAGGGAGGTGGAGACGGCGGTGATCAGCTCTCAAAACTTTTGGATAAGAGTGAGAGGGGTGAGTGCACTATACCAAAACCCCGAACTTGGGCACCAAATCGGTAACGGCGTGGGAAAGTTTGTGGAGTATGACCCCCGAAGGTATGTAGACGGTGCGGGTGAGTTTTTTCGTATTCGAGTAGGCTTAGAGATCACGAAACCAATCCGACGAGGAATTAAAGTTAGATTGGAGGCTGGCATGGAGCCAAAACCGGTGTTTTTTCAGTACAAGCAGTGCCCGCGTTTTTGCTACTTTTGTGGTCTCTTCACACATGCGGGCAACGATGAATGTGATAGGTGGAAGAAAGGGGAGATTCAGGAGGAACGTTTTGCTCGGGAACTGAAGGTCAAGAAGGAGGAACTGCTCCTCTGTGTGTTCGACAAAATAGGAGGGCAGAGAGCTCCACCGCAGACGTCTACCCCACAGTGGCTTGGTCTATGCAAGCACCAGACTTCGGAGCAATCGGTTTAGTCCGAACGCGGGAGGAATTTGAGGGTTCAGAGCATGACAAGGAGGAGGGAGACCCCCAAGGGGTGGCAGCGGCAGCGGCAGCGAAGAAGACAGCCGCCGTGGAGGGCGGTCCCCAAAAGAAAAGGCCTAGGATAGGAAGTCTGGTTGAGAGTAATGACCTAGCGGGAACTACGGGATCTCCAAATATGATGCAGAGTACGGTAAGGGAAGGAATGACACGTTTGGAAGTTGTTTTTCCCCCCTCCCCCCCCCCCCGCCCCCCAGCACCCCCACCCCAACCGCCCCGCGCCGCCCCGCCCCCCCCCCCCCCCACACGGCAAGGCAACCCAACCCCTCATGGGTTGCGCGTTCCCCCCCCCCGCCCCTACGTGACACACGTCCCCCCCCCCCGAACCGTCGCCGGGGCCCCGGCCCCCCCTCAGAGCCCCGCCCCGCGCGGGCTCCGCATAGAACCGCTAACCTCGTTCATACGACAAGCGGTGGGCCCTACACGAGGGCCTAAAGCCACAAAGATAACACTGTGAAGGTGCATTCTATCCCACATCGGATAAAAGAAAGTATGATCCCTTCACCTCCTATATAAAAGGGAGTCTACCCCCAAGGGTCAAAGGTAACTAAGACTTACACTATTCACTCTTACTATTTACCACAGTCAACTTTACTGACTTAAGCATCGGAGCCCATTCGGCCGGCACCACACCGGTGTTCCGAGGCTTAACACTTGGACTTTTTTACAGATTCCTAGAGACAAGGACCTTACGAGAAGACGCCTAATACACTTTGCTTCCCCGAAGCTACTCTACACTCACACCCCGCGTGGAAGCCCCCGCTTCCACGTCCCCTCTACTGTGACGTGTCAAGGTCCCCAGATTTTGACCCAAACAGTTTGGCGCCGTCTGTGGGAAACCAACTACTTCCCCCGTGTTTTACCACTCTTCTAAGACAATGTCAACGTCCAATCTTCCACCAAATCCGAAGAGGGCCACCAGGGACCTCCTCAACCCTTGTACCGAGGAAGGTCGCCAACGCGACCGCGAGGAAGTGGATGAACCCGCGGCTGAGAGCTCCCATGTAGCCGAGGCTTCACAAGCCGAGGGAACTCAGCGAGAGAGGGCCCCTAAACCTTCTCGAATTAGTATGATGGCTCGAATGGAGGAGCTTGCCAAGACCCTCGAGGCCACCAACAAGCACAACGCCGAGCTCACCCACATCAACCGAGTCATACACGATACGTATAGGAGTTCTACGGACGAGCTCATTGCAGCCAGGCGCGAATTGCAAAGGATGAGGGAACAGATCGTGGAGCAACGAAATGGGGCAGCACAAACTCCCCCCCAATGAACGCCTGAAACTCCAGAATTCCCGACTCCAGGTCCCATAGCCCCTGCTATTGGCACTTCCCGAGCCGCGGAAGCCCTCCAAGCTCGCCCTGCTCAGGCTCCCATTAGGCATCCGAGACCTTCTAACTCCTCCCCAATCCTCGACGGACCAATATTCCTAGCCCGCAATGATAACGGAGTCCCGGTCGTCTATCCGACGCCCGCAATCGCATCAATGACAACATACGTCAAAAGGCTAAGGGGAAAGTCCACTATGTCTCCGAGGATATAAATCCCGAAGGGCTTGGCCCCCCGCCGAAACCCACTCCAGCAATCGCTGCGAGGGACGAGTATGAAGCCGAGTCTTGCCCACGCAGCTTGGACCCGAGGCTAGGCTCCCGCCCTTCCTGGAACGACCGTTGCTTGCCCCGCGAGCAGCGGTTAGACCATCGGCGGCAGTTGCCAACCGTCAAAACTTCCCAGGCGCGGAGGAAATCCGTAAACTCCAAGAGCAAATCGAGAAGCTTGCAGCGGCCCAACAGATGGCGGGGTCAGCCGTTCCCTTACCAAGACGAGGACCATACACCGCGCGCATCCTCGACTTCGCTAGCATGATGCAAGATGCCGATACCAAGCCCTTGCGGGTAGGGACTTACTCTTGGAAAACCCGGTGAAGACCCAACCGCTCATATACTCAGCTTCAGATCGGCGGTTTACTTCCGCGCCCCTCTACGATGAAGTCCAATGCCTCTTCTTCCCCAAGTACCCTCTTGGGAGCAGCGCTGAACTGGTTCTTAGACTACGAGCCAGGAAGCATTGATAGCATGATGCAAATGGAACAAGCCTTCATCAACCAACACCGAAGCCAAAGTACAAGCTTCTACACCAGCAACGACTTGAACCTCGTCACCCAAGCGGAAGGAGAAACCCTTCGGAGCTATGTCGGTCGGTTCAACTATGAGTACGGCCGATGCTATGAAGCCGATGACAAAACAGCGGTCCAAGCCTTCCGGTCTGGGCTTCGAAAGGGCGAGCTCAAGTACCTGATCAGCATGTCCCGATACAACAACGTATCCTACAATGATTTGATGGAGTTAGCCAACGATCATGCTCAGGCCGAGTTTCGGAACAATGATGGCGAAGTAGAGCCCGAGCCCGCGGCTCCCGCTCCAAGGCAAACGGCAGCCGGTCCAGGAGGCTCCCAAGCATCCGCTGCTCCTACCATTGAGTACGCCAAAGGATATCAAAAGTCCCAACCTTACTCGCCACCAACGTCGAAGCCCCATACTTTCTTCAGCAATAAGAGGAAAGACGCGAGTTCTCACCAAGGCTTCGGAAAGAAGGGGCGGAACGACGCTCAGCCTGTCTTCCAGACCTCTCAGGCGCCAGCTCTTCCGCCACCGCCGCCTCCCCAAAGGAATGCCGAGCAAGGTCGTCCCCGACGAACACCTTACGAACCCAAGTTCAATACTTACGCGGCGCTCAACTCCTCATATGAGACTGTTCTCTTAGGGGCAAGGGACTTAATTCCTCAGGCTCGACCTCGGAAACCTGGCCCCAGAGAGAGAAACACACGGAAAGTTCTGTCGGTATCATGAGAGCAATACCCACAACATCGATGATTGCTAGATTCTCCGAGATCATGTGGAGAGCTTAGTTCGGGAAGGAAAGTTAGGAGATTTCTTGGCTGGACGCCCGGACCGGCTCCGCGCCAACAACCCCTTCGCCAAATCCACATGATCAGCGGAGGACCTACCATTGGAGGAGGCTCGAATCGAGCAAGAAAAGATTACCTTCGAGAGGCCCAGCCTCGAGCCGAAGTTATGTCCTTAGGCTCCCGTGCGACCAAGTTGCCAAAGAAAGGATGGGAGCCTATAACATTCTCAGAGGAGGAAGGACGAGACATCATTGGCCCCCATGATGACCCTCTTGTCATCACGGCCCAAATCTCCCACTTCAGTGTCGCCCGAATCCTTGTGGACACCGGCAGCTCTGTCAACATCATCTTCAAGGAAGCTTTTGATGAACTCAACATCTCGCCACAATATGTCAACCGCGACACCACGACCTTGGTCAGCTTCTCGGGAGATGTCGTCCGCCCCTTGGGAAGTGTCTACCTCTCAATGGCGATAGGGACTTATCCAAGGCAAGCCCGAATCACTGTCACGTTTGTCATCTGTGATTGTCCCACGGCCTACAATGTGATCCTGGGACGACCCGCGCTTTGCGAGCTAGACACGGCGATACACCCCCGCATGCTCTTGATGAAATTCCCCACTCCTAACGGCATTGGGAGCGTCCGCGGAGACCAACACGCAGCTCGAAGTTGCTACAATGCTGCGGTGTCTAAGGGTAAGGCTCCGATCCCGAAGGAGACTTGTTCGGTGAGTGGAACGGCGCCGACGCCCCCCTTGGGCAGCACCCTCACTAGCCGACCTGAAGACCCCAGAGACGAAAGGGAGACTCCCCAAGCCCAGCCGGCGGGAGACTTAGAGTTGGTTCCAGGATCAGCCCAATTCCCCGAGCGCCAAGTTCAAATCGGAGCGAATCTCCCTACGACTGTTCGGGAATCCCTTATCAAGTTCCTCAAAGACAATGCTGAGGTGTTTGCTTGGTCTTACAGCGACATGCCCGGCATCTCAATAGATGTCATAAGCCATCACTTAAGCATCGACCCGAAAGCAAGGCCCATCCAGCAGAAGCGTCGGAAGTTTGACGGGGAGCGTTATGAAGCCATGAAGGCCGAGGTCGACAAGCTATCCGACATTGGTTTCATCCGTAAGGCAACTTACCCGACTTGGGTCGCCAACCCCGTTGTCGTCCCCAAGTCCAAAGGCAAGTGGCGGATGTGCGTGGATTTCACCAACCTTAACAAGGCTTGCCCCAAGGATAGTTTTCCTCTGCCACACATCGACCAGCTTATCGACGCCACGGCTGGACATGAACTCCTTAGCTTCATGGACGCCTATTCAGGCTACAACCAGATCTTCATGAACCCGGATGACCAGGAGCACACGGCTTTCATCACGGATAGGGGGCTTTACCTCTTACAAAGTCATGCCTTTTGGACTCAAGAATGCCGGAGCCACATATCAGAGATTGGTCAACTCAGTCTTCTCCGACCTTATCGGAAAGACCATGGAAGTGTATGTCGACGACATGCTCGTCAAAAGCAAAACCGCAGCCTCCCACGTCGACAACCTCTCCGCAATGTTTTCACAGCTCAAGCTTTACAACATGAGACTTAACCCGGCAAAATGCACCTTCGGAGTAAGCTCGGGGAAGTTCTTGGGTTTCATGATAAGCCAGAGAGGTATTGAGGCCAACCCCGAGAAGATTCAAGCTTTGCTAGAGATGAAGACACCTAGAACACAAAAAGACATCCAAAGCCTCAACGGCAGGGTCGCGGCTTTATCACGTTTCATCTCTAAAGCCACGGATAGATGCCACCCATTCTTCCAAGCTCTGAAGGCTGGGCAAAAGAACATCACGTGGACTCCCGAGTGCGAGGCTGCCTTCAATGGACTCAAGGAATATATGGGTAAAGCCCCGGTGTTAGCCAAACCAGAGGCCGGCGACACGCTTCAACTTTACTTATCCGTCTCTGCCAAAGCCGTATCTTCCGTCCTCATCAAGAATGTCGACCGAGTCGAGCACCCTGTCTATTACACAAGCAAGTCGATGACGGACCCTGAGCGGCGCTACCCTGCCATTGAACAACTAGCCCTCGCCCTCATCTCTTCGGCTAGGAAGCTTCGGCCTTATTTCCAGTCACACTCGGTCCAAGTGCTGACCAACCAACCTTTGCGCCAAGTGCTTCAGAAGCCGGAGACCTCCGGGCGACTAGTGAAATGGTCTGTCGAACTCAGCGAGTTCGACATATCTTTCAAGCCGAGATCAGCCGAGAAGGGCCAAGCAGTTGCAGACTTCATTTCGGAGTTCACCCCCACCTTGTCCGAGCCCGCGCTCAGCTGAAGCACCTGATGCAACGACCACTGAGGCCTCACCAAGCTCATCCGACGTCTCCCGTTGGAAGCTCTATGTGGATGGCTCCGCCAATCAAGGGGGGTGTGGGGCTGGGCTCGTGATCATCTCACCGGATCGCCAAACATATGAATACGCCCTACGCTTCGCCTTCAGGACATCTAACAATGGCGCGGAATATGAAGCTTTGTCGCTGGCCTCCGCCTCGCTCAAGAGTTAGGCGCAGATGATTTACAAGTTTTTAGTGACTCCCAATTGGTTGTGAACCAAGTCACCGAAAACTTCACCGCTAAGGACCCCTCCATGGCTGCGTACCTAGCTCAAGTCATATACCACCGCAACAAATTTTCCAAGTTCGAGGATCACCCAGATCCCACGCTCGGAGAATAGTCATGCAGATGCCTTATCACGCTTGGCCTCGGCTCTCACCGAGCCCGCAAAGCGAGAGATTCCGGTTGAAGTGTTGCAAACCCCAAGTTCCCTCTCCCTTTGCGTATTCAACATTGAACCAGAGGAAGGGTGGATGCAGCCATACCGAGCATATCTCAACGACGGGACCCTGCCAACCGATCCATTAGAAGCTCGGAGGCTTCGCCACAAGGCTGCCCGTTACACTATCATTCAAGGAAAGCTCTACAAGCGCGGATTCTCCACACCTTGCCTTCGTTGTCTCACAACCAGCGAAGGTGTCTGCGGGAACCATTCTGGTGCTCGCTCCCTTGCTTTCAAGGTCATACGACAAGGGTATTACTGGCCTACTGTTCATTCGGATGCCCAATCCCTTGTCCGAAAGTGTGAGAAATGCCAGCGATTCGCCACTGTCCCCCACTTGCCAGCCGAACCTTTAACGCCCATGGTCAGTCCTTGGCCATTCGCTCAGTGGGGGCTTGATCTAATTGGACCTCTGCCCCTCGGTAGGGGAAAGGTCAAGTTCGCGGTTGTGGCAGTCGACTACTTTACCAAGTGGGTGGAAGCCGAGGCCCTCTCGACCATCACAACGGCCAAGATCCAAAGCTTCGTCTGGCACCATATTGTCACTCGGTTTGGAGTCCCTAATGTCATCGTTACTGACAACGGAAAGCAATTCGATTGCAAGCCCTTCCGGGCCTTCTGCAAAAAATTCGGCATCAAGCTTTTCTTCTCGTCCCCGGCCCATCCTCAGTCGAATGGCCAAGTGGAAGCAATCAACAAAATCATCAAGCATACTCTGAAGACCAAGCTCGATGAAGCAAAGGGAGCTTGGGCTGATATCTTTCATGAGGTACTATGGTCCTATCGCACCACCTTCCGCACCTCCACTGACGAGACCCCATTCTCACTAGCTTACGGCAGCGAAGCGGTTATCCCAATCGAGACGAAGGAGCCAACGGCTCGCGTCGAAGCCTATGATGCGGACCAAAATGAGCAAAGCTTAGCCGTTAGCTTGGACTTGATCGAAGAACACCGCGAGAAAGCTCACATGAGGAACCTTGCCTACAAGCAGCGGGTGACTCGATACTACGACTCTCGTGTATGCCCCCGATCCTTCAAAGTCGGGGACTGGGTACTCCGAAAGGTATCACTCGCAACCAAGGACCCAAGAGAAGGGACGCTCGGGCCCAACTGGGAAGGACCTTATGAAGTCGTCAGGATCTGCCGTAAAGGAACTTACACTCTTCGCAACACCAAAGGCAAAGTTCTCGGACATCCATGGAATGCTGACCATCTGAAGTACTTTTACAAATAATTCTAAGCTCCCAATGCTTGCAACAGCCCAGGCGGCTAGCTTTTGTTTACTTCAACAGTCATTTTCATTATGTAGTTTTTGTCTCGCCCCCCGGACAAGAGCTGCAAGCTATGTACTTTCATTTCGCCTCCCGAGGCTAACTCTAATGAAAAAGCCCGAGCGGCTAAGCTTACATTACTTGTTTGTACATTTTATCTTCGCCTCCCGAGGCTTATCGTCATACGCTCTTGTCTTGCCTCCCGAGGCTTACTTTCATATATTTACTTGCTTAACATTGCTTAATTATTTCGCTCTCGCTTCCCAAAAGCTAGGTATTTGAATCCCAACATTCAAGCAACGGCAAAAAGTTCTTAAAGGAAAACCACAAATTTATTAGAAAGTTGCAAGAAATACGGAAAGCGGAGCAATGTAAATGACACCGCCCCATGGCGATGCTTTAATGTTACAATATTACAAACTTAGAGGTCGAAGCCTCGAAATGTTCTAACATAAGGGAACACACTCAAACAAAGCAAAAAAGCGTCAGCATCTAGGGTGGCGCCACTGGGGTGATATGCATCTCCATAGATAGCAGCTCGAATTCGAAGTTGATCGGCAGGTCCTCATTTGTCTTCGTGAGCCAATACTTGTACTCACTCACGTGCATGGGATCGGCGTTGCTGTTATGCACGGCCTGCTCCAACTGGCTGAGGATGCGGTCCTTCTCCGTCTGCAAACCCTGCAGCTCCTCTCGATGCGCCTCCGCCGCCTTCTGAAGCTCCTCCTTGTGCACCTCCGTCGCCGCCTCAGCCGCCGCCACCAGCTCGGCCTTCTCTTTCTTCAGCGCCTCTCGCTGGCTCTTGTAACCCATGGCTGACGTCTTCCATCGGGCTACCTCCGCATCCCGCTGCCTTAGGGCCTCCTCCAGCTCCCTGACCTTGGTCTCATTCCCCCCAGCATCGGCCACCACCCTTAGCTCCTCATTCTCCTTCCGGAGGGCACTCACCGTCGCCACCAGGCTCTCATGAGCCCTCTTACTCCGAGCATTGGTGCGGAACACTTCACCCATCAACTGCACAAAAATTCCCCAACGGTTAAGCATAAATATTCAAAACAAAACAAAAAAAAAAGGGGGAAATAAAAGCTAGTTACAACTGAAGTACTTACATAGCCGCCAAGCTCAGGTAGAAGTGCCGGTGGAAGACGATCCGAGCTCTCAGGGATGGAGTTCACAAAATCCCGCAGTGACGCCCTTTGCCCCCGGAGCATAGCACTCTGTGCTGGGAGCAGACCCCGAGGGATAGCCAGTGAAGCCTCCACATCGTCGGCATCAGTGCCAGGGCCATGGAGGGTACCAACGTATTCCTCCTCCGGAGCCCCGGGCATCGGGGGAGCCATCATCTCCGCCTCCCAATCACCGTAAACACCTTGGAGGAATGGTGAGCTCATCCCCAACTGCTCTCGAGCCTCCTCAAGCGAATGCACTTTGTGGAGGATGGCAAACGTCTCCTTGGGGACCGTGTGGGAAGTCACGTCCTGAAGAGTGGGGGCGGGAGCACTAAATCCGATCCCACTTGCCGATGACTTTGCCGACTTGGCCTTCTTCAGCTCCTCCCTCCTCTTTCGCAGCTCCTCCGCCACAGAAGGGTTTATAGACCCCTTCCCTCCGGCCGAGCCTCCAGCCTCCGACTCTGCGGACTTTGAGGCACCCTCCTTCGGCGCCTCCGGCACCTTCTGCTTCTTCGAGGCCCTCGGAACTAACTCCTGGGCCTCCCCTTTCGCTTATCCCCCCCTTATCAGCTTCAGCCTGAGCTGGCAAGGCTTGGACGGTAGACGGAGCTTCCTTGGCACCAGCCCGAGTCAACCTCTTTCGGGGGCCAACCGGAGCCTGCGCACCGGACGCATCGGCATCTGCCTCCTTGCCCACAACTACGGTGCTCTTGGGATGACCTATTAGAAACACAAGCATGAGGCATCGACAAAACAACATTGCGAACTTTTAAGTGTTAGCTAGTATCGACACAGAACACTTGCTTACCCATTATCAATCCACACTCCGCCAAGTTCTCCTCGGTGCAGAGCACGCCAACGCTCCTTTGATAGTCGGATAGCTGCAAGATCTCCCTGATCTCGTCCAGTTCCCCTCGGCTCCAACAAGCTGCCGTCGTACTTAACTCCTCCTGCAACATAAGCCAACAAAGATGTCAAGCTATCAACACAAAGTTAAAAGTTCAAACAATCCGCACAAATAGACTACACATTCAAGTATGAGGACGAGTTGGGCTCCCTACCGGGTGGTATAGCTCTAAAGTCTGCCCTAACTCTACGTTTAGGCGTAGCCTCACCCTCTGGGACCTCCCACGCCCCACTCACGAAAAAGAACCTATCTTTCCACGACTTGTTACTGGTGTCAACCCCCGTAATGAATCTGCTCTCATGCGCCCTCGAAGGCAACCCTCCTTCGGAGGTCGCTTCCCTTATCCTCTTGGGAGCCTTGTACTTCTCCCCCCTCTCCTCCGCCGCTCTCTTGGCCTCCGCAATCTCGGCTCTCCTTCGGGCGTTCTCCTCTTCTGCAGCTCCTTCTTATTTACCTTCCTCCCGAGCTCGTCCCTAGTAATTCTCCGTGCCCTCCCACCAATATCTATGTCCGAAGCCTCGGAAACCATCGCTTGGAAGATTATGCCATCCTTGTTCCTGGCATTCTTCATCAACTTCCAAATATATCGTATTTGGTTTTGGGAGGGTAAGGCTCCCTTCTTTTGAAACCACAGGACGCAGCAAGCAGAAAGCCGTTGCCAGCAATGGACTCCATATTGGCCCAGGGCGAAGCCAGCTGAGCCATGAACTCCCGAACCCATGGGTGCAGCGGCAATCGCAGTCCGTATTTGAAGGCATCAGCTAGAATCAAAGTCTCTCCCGGATTCTTCGACTTCGACAATGTCTCTCTGAGGGCTGGGATCCGGCACTTCACGGATGGCGGAATATCATACAGCTGCTTTAGCCCCTCCAAGTCGGCCTCCGTAAGCTTGTTCCTAAGCCTGGGATCATCACAAAAACTCCCTGGAATACCTGCTTCGACTTCCCCTCCCTAACCACCGTCGCGGAATGGCCGTCTGGACTGACGCCCCTCCCATATCTTCTCCACCATCCGAAGCCTCAAAGTCCGATGCCTCACCTTCACCTACAACTTCAACATCCGACTCTTCACACCCCGCAGCCTCATCCTCACTCTCATCGTCACTAACGACCCTAGGTTGGTCTACCTCCGCCTCATCATCGCACCCCAGATCAGCCAGAGCCTCGCCACCCCCTCGGCTCCTCTCCAAAACTTCCCCAACACCCCAGCATGCTCCCATATTGGCCCGTCTGGAAGCTTGAACCCGGCCCAACCAACCCCCGTGCCTCGTGCTGAAGCGGCATCAGTTCTTCACCGCTACAAGGACTAACAACGGTAGTCGGCACCGGGGAACTAGGAACCTCAACCAGTTGAGGAGTCAAGGTTGGCGAGGCCAATGGGGACTGAGGTGTCATCGAAGCCTCGGAAAATTGGGCTGGGGACTCGTCACTTTTGTTTTGGCTGTCATCACTTGCGTTCGACATCTACACACAAACGCAAATGACAAGGCTTAGGCATCGGCTAACCCACTTAGGCTTCGGTACAAACCCCCATTAAAGCCTAGGCAAACACATGATCACACAAGTGTCGGCTATATGTCTATACCCACACGCATAAACGCATCGACTATCTAGTAACACATATCCATATATATCTCTATGTCCATTACTACTACGAAACAAGCGTCGATCCAATAGCGTACATACCCACCAATCACCGAACAAATAATCACACATGCATATATATATATATATATAAGACGTCATACACATGCTTGTTACTATCAAATAGCATAAGCGTCGGCAATATGGGCATTAAACAACTACATGCGGCGCCGGCTGCTCATGAATACACATAAATATCTATCTACATATATTGCGCCGGCTCAAGTATAAGACATATATATCCCACATATATATGCATATTTCCATTCCAATCTATTTATGCTCGGCATACATCACAAACAAGACATGGCATCGGCATAAACCACAAAGAAGATATGGCATCGGCATGGTATTCCCAAAAAAAAAAAAAAAAAAAAAAAAAAAGGGGAATACCTTGAAGAATCGCCGCCACTGCTACAGTGCCTGAAGTTGCCGCCGCCGTGAAACCCTCGCCGGAAGTTCGCGCACCACCGTGAATTATCACCGAAAATCTCCTTTCCAAGTGGCTCTCAACCTTTGTTTTTGAGTGAAAGTGACAAATGAACTCACTTTCACCCATATATCTAGCACTTCACCAAACCCTAAATCCCAATCCACACCATTGATTCAAACTAAACTCATCCGGATGGTTGCCACGTGTCCACGCGCCCCCACGCGCCTCAACACTCACGCACGCCCAGCTCCACGCGCTCCACGCGCTGGGTGCCAACTGCTGCTGCCGAGACTCTGCCCACGCCTATGGCCGAGCGCTTCCTGCGGGAGCGCTGAGTGTTGCCGAGCAATGCCTGCCCGAAGCTCCTGCCACGTGCCATGAACTCTCTGCCGATCCCATTTGCCGAGAGCTCATTGCCAGGCACCACCGCGTGATCTCCTCGCCAACCCGCCACTTTTAGCCGACACCAAGACACATGGCCGACGCCGCCGATCCCTAAGCTACTCAAGGGTCCAAACGAGGCTCCCGCCACGCCTCGGACCCTCGAATCACGCTTAATAACGTGCCCTAGCACTTGGAACTATTCGGAGGTCCAAAACGAGGCTCCCGTCAACGAAACGAACCCTCGGATCTCCGAACCAACGCACATGGCCGGCGCCTAGCACATAGCCGACGCCGCCGATCCCTAAGCTACTCAAGGGTCCAAACGAGGCTCCCGCCACGCCTCGGACCCTCGAATCACGCTTAATAAACGTGCCCTAGCACTTGGAACTATTCGGAGGTCCAAAACGAGGCTCCCGTCAACGAAACGAACCCTCGGATCTCCGAACCAACTCACATGGCCGGCGCCTAGCACATGGCCGACGCCGCCGATCCCTAAGCTACTCAAGGGTCCAAACGAGGCTCCCGCCACGCCTCGGACCCTCGAATCACGCTTAATAACGTGCCCTAGCACTTGGAACTATTCGGAGGTCCAAAACGAGGCTCCCGTCAACGAAACGAACCCTCGGATCTCCGAACCAACTCACATGGCCGGCGCCTAGCACATGGCCGACGCCGCCGATCCCTAAGCTACTCAAGGGTCCAAACGAGGCTCCCGCCACGCCTCGGACCCTCGAATCACGCTTAATAACGTGCCCTAGCACTTGGAACTATTCGGAGGTCCAAAACGAGGCTCCCGTCAACGAAACGAACCCTCGGATCTCCGAACCAACTCACATGGCCGGCGCCTAGCACATGGCCGACGCCGCCGATCCCTAAGCTACTCAAGGGTCCAAACGAGGCTCCCGCCACGCCTCGGACCCTCGAATCACGCTTAATAACGTGCCCTAGCACTTGGAACTATTCGGAGGTCCAAAACGAGGCTCCCGTCAACGAAACGAACCCTCGGATCTCCGAACCAACTCACATGGCCGGCGCCTAGCACATGGCCGACGCCGCCGATCCCTAAGCTACTCAAGGGTCCAAACGAGGCTCCCGCCACGCCTCGGACCCTCGAATCACGCTTAATAACGTGCCCTAGCACTTGGAACTATTCGGAGGTCCAAAACGAGGCTCCCGTCAACGAAACGAACCCTCGGATCTCCGAACCAACTCACATGGCCGGCGCCTAGCACATGGCCGACGCCGCCGATCCCTAAGCTACTCAAGAGTCCAAACGAGGCTCCCGCCACGCCTCGGACCCTCGAATCACGCTTAATAACGTGCCCTAGCACTTGGAACTATTCGGAGGTCCAAAACGAGGCTCCCGTCAACGAAACGAACCCTCGGATCTCCGAACCAACTCACATGGCCGGCGCCTAGCACATGGCCGACGCCGCCGATCCCTAAGCTACTCAAGGGTCCAAACGAGGCTCCCGCCACGCCTCGGACCCTCGAATCACGCTTAATAACGTGCCCTAGCACTTGGAACTATTCGGAGGTCCAAAACGAGGCTCCCGTCAACGAAACGAACCCTCGGATCTCCGAACCAACTCACATGGCCGGCGCCTAGCACATGGCCGACGCCGCCGATCCCTAAGCTACTCAAGAGTCCAAACGAGGCTCCCGCCACGCCTCGGACCCTCGAATCACGCTTAATAACGTGCCCTAGCACTTGGAACTATTCGGAGGTCCAAAACGAGGCTCCCGTCAACGAAACGAACCCTCGGATCTCCGAACCAACTCACATGGCCGGCGCCTAGCACATGGCCGACGCCGCCGATCCCTAAGCTACTCAAGGGTCCAAACGAGGCTCCTGCCACGCCTCGGACCCTCGAATCACGCTTAATAAACGTGCCCTAGCACTTGGAACTATTCGGAGGTCCAAAACGAGGCTCCCGTCAACGAAATGAACCCTCGGATCTCCGAACCAACTCACATGGCCGGCGCCTAGCTCACTGCCGATGCCGCCGATCCCTAAGCTACTCAAGGGTCCAAACGAGGCTCCCGAGCAAGCCTCGGACCCTCGAATCACGCTTAATAATCGTGCCCTCGCACTTGAGATACACTAGGTTCCCGCCAATTGAAGCTCCCACTCAATTAGGGTCCCGCCAATTGGAGCTCCCACTCAATTAGGCTCCCGCCAATTGAGGCTCCCGCCGAACGAAGCTCCCACTCAATTAGGCTCCCGCCAATTGAAGCTCCCACTCAATTAGGCTCCCGCCAATTGAGGCTTCCGCCGAACGAAGCTCCCACTAAATTAGGCTCCCGCCAACTTAGGCTTCCGCACGTCTTGCCCGCGGACTTGGGGGACTCCTACCTCACATGCACCCAAACGAAGGCCCATGGTTGTGATATGTGTCAAGCACGGACAATTGTACAAGTCCCCGACCAAGAGTGCGCCCCTTAGCCGAGAACTTGGGGGACTTCTGTTTATACCATGTCCCACCCTTGACACATAGGATCCCCAACCAAAGCGCCACATGGCACCTCGTAGGTCCCTTACGCCACATGGCAAGACAACCTAATACCTCATGGGTAATTCCGTGAGTCCTACAAGCACGTTTTACGAGATACGTGGTCCCCGCACGAAACATCGTACGACGGTCCGAACACACCTCGTAGAACCGCCTCGCGGCGGGCTCCGCATAGAACCGCTAACCTCGTTCATACGACAAGCGGTGGGCCCTACACGAGGGCCCAAAGCCACAAAGATAACACTGTGAAGGTGCATTCTATCCCACATCGGATAAAAGAAAGTATGATCCCTTCACCTCCTCTAGGGGGGGGGGGAGGTGTTTTTTTCTTTTTTTTTTCTTTCTCGTCTTTTCGGGGTCGGCGGCCCCGGCGCCCGCGGGGCGAGGGTTAGTTGTGTTTTTACTGGTGCTAGGGGCGAGGAGGGAGGGAGGAGGGTCTTTCCTCCAGACGTCTCAACCCCCACCCCCCGGGGGGCGCCCGTCCCCTCCCCCCCCCTCTGACGTGTCAAGGTCCCCAGATTTTGACCCAAACAGAAGTTATGCAAGGGGGCCAATCAGTCAGAATCGAATCCTGGGAGAAGTCGTCGTTTGTCACAAAGAGCAAAGAGGAAAATCTGGAAGCAATCGCTATGGAAGGTTTAAGACAGAAGCAATTGAACTTCCATCCAAAAATGGCGCAAGTTTTGAGGAATGTAGATATTAATGATTATTTTGAGGATCAATCAGGGGATCAACAAAAGAAGCAAGTCCCTAGAGGCACCGCCAATCCTGGGATACGAGGAGGGAGTGTGTTTTCAACTGTTGACTTCGTGGCATCCCAATTAAGGATTTTACAAAATGGAGGTGTAGACAAGAGTGAAAGCAGCACAAAATCGAAGTCTAGTATGGGCCAGGGATCGGTGGACAATCAATTGAGAGTACAAGAAACCTCGGTCAAGACAGGCCCAAAGCTGACCTTGAACCCAAATGGCCGAGCCCCGTCTACGCAAGGTGGTGCAGCGGGGCAAAGTGGGAGTTCGAAGCCACCTACTGGTATCTCAAACAAACAAACCGTGATGGGCCCGGGTGGAAGAGCCCATCACGAGGAATGATCCTATTGAGTTGGAACGTGCGTGGCCTCGGTAATAAACGCACGTTCCGTGCCTTGGACTCTATCGTCAAGGCTAAGAAGACAGATATCATTTTCTTATGTGAAACAAGAATGCATGGTGGTCAGGTAGGAGAGGTTTGTAGTAAATTAGGCTTTGATCAATATTGGGCCGTGAGCAAGGTTGGGAAAGGGGGCGGCTTGGCTTTGTTGTGGAAGGAGGGATGGACCGTCAATGTGCTCTCCTCATCAAATGGACACATTGATGCAAGAATTTATGATCCGAACAAGACTTTTACGGGACGTGTAACAGGCTTCTATGGGAACCCGAAGACTCATCTACGACACCTTTCTTGGGACTTGTTGGAAAGAATTGCCTCGACCGTGTCGAATGAGCCGTGGATTGTAGTTGGGGACTTTAACGAGGTCTTGGTGGATGCCGAACAAGAGGGAGGTAACTTGAGGTCTACGCAACAGATGCTAGCTTTCTCCGCGGCCATGAGCGCCTGTGATTTACAAGGAATTCCCACAACAGGTTACACGTTCACTTGGAACAATCGAAGGAAAGGGCTCCTCAATGTTCGGGCAAGACTTGATAGGGCTATTGTCAACTCAGATTGCAATGTTTCCTACCCCCATGTTAGAGCACATAACATGGTGAGATGGGAATCCGATCATCTCCCGTTTCTGGTTTACACGGATCGTCCAAATTATACTCGGACTAGGAACCAGCGGACCTCGCCTAGGTTCCATTTTGAAGAAGTTTGGACACGAAAGGAGGAGTGTGAACATATTATTCGAGATACGTGGAAACAAGAGGAGGGTGGAATCCTAGCCAACATTGCTGCATGCACTAATCAACTATCAAAGTGGAACTCAGATGTAGTGGGACACATCCCACAACAGACCCGTGCTATCCAAAGAAAGTTAGAAGACATTATGGTGCAAGAGGAAACCGAAGAAAATACTAAAATAAGAGAAACACTAGCCGAGGAGCATGAAAAGATCTTGTTGGAAGAGGAGATATTGTGGCAGCAAAGATCTAGAGTGAATTGGTTACGCGAAGGCGATCGAAACACCAAGTTTTTCCATCAGAGTGCCAAGGCCAAAGGAAAGCATAAAGTGCTACAAGGAATAATCAACCACCAGGGGCAGTGGTGCACCCAATCCGGAGAGGTCGGAGAAGTATTCACATCATACTTCGAAGGTCTCTTTACCTCTTTTGGTACGGGCTTCTCGGATATGATAAACACAGCAGTGCAACCAATCGTGACTCCGGCTCAGAATGAGATGCTAATTAGACCGTACACTCGAGAAGAGATTGAAAGAGCTTTAAAACATATGCACCCCACCAAGGCACCCGGACCAGATGGATTCCCAGCACTGTTTTATCAAAAATATTGGAACATAGTTGGTGACAAAGTGGTGTCGAGATGTCTACAGGTGTTGAATGAGGGAGGCAGCGTAGAAGAATTTAACTCAACTTTGATCACCCTTATCCCAAAGAGAGCGGATGCCACAGAAGTCACAGATTTTCGTCCGATAAGTCTATGTAATGTCCTCTACAAGCTAGTGGCAAAAACAATTGCAAACCGACTCAAACAAGTGCTTCCGAGTGTTATCTCCGAATTTCAAAGTGCCTTTGTCCCCGGGAGAAGTATCCATGACAATGTCATAGCGGCATTCAAAACAATCCACACCATCAATACGAAGGCCAAGGGGAAACAGAAGAAGATGATTCTCAAGCTCGATATGTCGAAAGCCTATGACCGAGTCGAGTGGAGCTTCTTGGAAAATATCCTTGATCGGCTGGGCTTTCATGCAAGTATGGTTAGTCTTTTGAAAAACTGTTTTTCTACTGTTTCTTACTCAGTTTTGTGCAGGGGTCAACCTTATAGGAAGATACAGCCGACTAGGGGACTTCGGCAAGGCGATCCCCTATCGCCTTACCTATTTCTTATATGCGCGGAAGGCCTTAGTGCTTTGCTAACCGGGGCTGACAGAAGAGGCCTCATTCATGGTGCCCGAGTCACACGAAGAGCACCCTCCCTTTCTCATCTTTTTTTTGCGGATGACTCCATGATATTCTGTGATGCATCTCAACATGATTGCGCGAACCTTCACCAAATTCTGCAAGAGTACGAGCAAGCGTCGGGACAAAAGATAAATTTTGCCAAATCAGCCGTAGCTTTTAGCCCGCGTACCCCAAGCGAAATACAGACCTCGATAGCAGCAACGCTGGGAAAACAGATCGTACAAAGCCATGGAAGATACCTTGGCTTGCCCACCGTCACCGGTAGAAATAAGAAAGAACTCTTTCGCGGGTTGCGAGAGAGGGTGGATGGCGTTTTGAAGTCTTGGAGTGGGAAAATGTTGTCTACAGCAGGGAAGGAGATTCTCGTTAAAACAGTGGCCCAAGCGATCCCTTCATATAGCATGGGAGTGTTCCAACTACCAATGTCCATCTGCAAGATGCTAAACCAACAGGTAATGAATTTTTGGTGGAGTAGGAATGGGAAGAGGGGAATAGCATGGAAGAAATGGACCTACATGTGCAAGCACAAAGAGGAGGGCGGGCTTAGCTTCAGGGACTTCAAATGTTTTAATCAAGCTATGGTGGCGAAACTTGCGTGGCGGTTGTTCTCAGAACCGAACACCCTAGTCTCGAAAGTGTTAAGAGCCAAATACTATGACAATTCGGAGTTTCTCTTTTGCAGGTCCAACAAGAAGGGCTCTTATGTGTGGAAGTCAATATTATGGGGCCGAGAACTATTAAAATTATGGGGCCGAGAACTATTAAAAAAGGGCTTAATCAAACGAATTGGGAATGGCAAGGAAACCAATGTTCTCGGAGATCCATGGATACCGCTGGCCCCTAATTACAAACCAAATGGTGAAGCCTTGATACCGCAGTCTTGGAAGGTCAATAACCTTCTCACAAGTAGCGGAGGATGGAATTATGAGCTGCTGGAAGTGTATTTTACTGCTGAAGAGATTAGGGCCATCACAACTATTGTCCCTATGGTACGACAGAGTGACAAGTTCAGTTGGTTTTTTGATGCAAAAGGATGCTATAGTGTGAAATCTGGATATAGGCTGGCGTTGAATTCCGATGAGAGAATGCAGGAGCTTGGGAGCCCTTCGTCTTTGGTGGCTTCAAAGAGGTTTTGGCAGGGAATATGGAAGAGCTCTGCGCCACCAAAGGCCAAGCACTTCTTGTGGCGTGCATGCCAAGATACGCTGCCGACGAAGGAACAACTGATAAATTGGAAGATGGATGTTCCCATTGTTTGTCATAGATGTGCTAAGAGGCCCGAGACTACTCTCCATGCCCTATGGGAATGTAAGAAAGTCAGAGAGGTGTGGAGGCTTACTGATTTCTCAAGTCTTGGAGCGATGCCTTGGAGTAGTTTTGACAACTTAGTGGAAAATATCCAACAACAAAAAGGAAGGAAAGGGGTTGGTCTGTTTGCAGTAATTAGTAGATCTATTTGGCATGACCGTAACCAATTGTTATATGGGAAGCCATGCACAAAAGCGCAAGACCTTGTGGAACAAGCCATGCAATCATACTTTGAGTTTGAAAGGGTGAATAGCAGACCAAGTGTGCGACCTGCTGCAGTTCCTGAGAAATGGCGTCCCCCAAAGCATGGAAGCTTGAAGCTAAACACGGATGGAGCCGCCGACCCGGACCAAGGGCGATGTGGAGTGGGAGCTGTGCTTCGTGATCATGACGGTAGGATGGTGTGGGCTTTGATGGAGCCTGGACCAGCGAGATGCTCAGCGGTACAAAGTGAATTGTTAGGACTACTTAAAGGGCTTAAGACATGCTTAATGACAGGGAAGAAACCAAGTGAAGTGGTCACCGATTGTGTGGAAGCAGAACAGTGTGTCAACCTTGGCTATGTGGAGTGGCATCCGTATGCTAATATTATTCTGGAGATCAAGACTCTATGTGATCAAATGGGGGTGGAAAGGATTGTTCAGCAGCAGCGAATAACAAATGAAGTGGCAGACTGTTTAGCGCGGGAAGCGGCGATGAAGGGAGTTGGGAATTTTTGGGAAGGAGATGGACCTCCTTGGGTGGAAATTAAGATACAGGGTGACCTGCCAGGCCAATAGAGCAGGGTCAAATGTGGATGCGTGAGGAGTTTGATTCGGGCCTAATTCCCTCTGATGGTTAGGCCGTAAGGAGGTCGACTAGGTTCCCGTCTGTTTTCCTGATGGCTATGCCGTAGGGAAAGGAGGCGGGTTTCGAATTAAAACTCTCCACTCACCTCACATTGTTTTAGTGAATGCTATTGTCTAAGTTTAGGAGTACGGGCACTCTTTTTTCCCTCGATTAGTAGGAGGTTTTTAACGAGGCCATAGGAGTTGAATGTCTAGATGTTTTTCAATGTACTCCTCGGTTGGCATACTGCCAAACCCAAAGTTATTAATATGAAACGCATTCCTTTGATAAAAAAAAATAGTAATATACCAAATTATATTAATTAAAATTATTTATTAATATTACGATGTGGTGTGGTGAACACCATTATAAATGATGTAGTGCGATTTTGCAAGCCTAAAAGAAAAAATATATAAATCAAATCACACCGCTCGAAATGGTTTGATTTGGTTGATTTGCAATTTTTCGGTTTGGTTGCTCACGCATGGTTACAAGTAGGGCTGGGTGAGGGACAATCCCTGCCAATCCCGGTCCCAGTCCCATCCTGATCCCGATTTTGAGGTTTTTTCGATCCCAATCCCGATCCCGGAAAATCGGGATCCCGGAGTTTCGAGATCTCAATTTTCTGGGATCGGGATCCCGAATTAATCCCGAAATGGGCAGCAACTTTATCCTTGTTGTTGAAAACACCGGTAAATTCGGCCGTGGGATATCATATGGGTACTGCAATAGAACAAGCAAATACACTAGTAGACTCAACTAAACCCAATCTAAGTCACCAACGACAACCCCCATCATCCATTTGCCCATATCGAAACGAATCATACCCAATAGTAAACGCTATTGTAGGGATCGGCGGCGGTGGGAACGGTGTGCAGCGGCGGGGAGGATCGGGTCGGCGGAGGGCTCGATGCCTTGGGCGATGCTGGAATCGAAGGTGATGACGCGGAGAATAGGAAGATCCGACGATGTGCAGTGCAGAGTTTGAGGACGGTGTGCAGTGTGGAGTGTTTGTGAGCAGAGAGGAAAATTGGGGATGGGTGGGTATTGGGCATAAAAAGATTAGAAATGGGGATGGGTTAAGTGTGGGTATTGGGTTGGGCTTCTAAAATTCTGGATTGAGCTTATAAAATCTGGAAGTGGGCTTATAAAATAAAGAATTGGGTTTGGAGATTTCTACTTTCGGGATTCTGGGATCCCGGATTTTTTAAAATGAATCTCGATCCCGAATTTCCAGGACGTGACAACTTTCCCAATTTTTTGGGACGGGATGGGATTTCCGAAATGGGACCGGGACGGGATCGGGCGGGATCGGGATTAAAATGCCAGCCGTGGTTACTAGACAAAAGGCTAATAAGTGTTGGTAGTTGTGGCTATTGGTTAAGGTTTCCCTAAAACGCGCATCCAATTCCAATTCCAATTCGCACCCAATTCCAATTTTTAGTTGATATCCTTGTGACCTACGTAATCAAAACCAAACTCGCCTCTTCACGCCGTCTTCGCCTCTGCACTTCGTTCTCCTTTTTTAGATAATTCCCTAAACTTTTGCTTTCGTCTTTCCTCTATCCATACACTGCTGTTTACACTTGCCCCCCTTTTGAACCTGAAATCTCAGCCGCAGCAAGACGTGATGTTACTGTCTCTCGCCTTCCGCGACCTTGCCCTGTCTTCCAAACGACGTCGGAGAAGCCGCAGCGGCCTTGAGCCCAGCGCGAAACGTCGGAGAAGGTGACGTAACTCCGCAACCCTCGTTCAAAATTCATATATATGTTTGCTTATTCAACCTGACCAAATTTTTTTACGTATTTATTTGTATAATGGCTTCATCATAGTGAACCCTTGTGACTTTTGTGGTTGTTTAAGTTGCTCGGATTCTGGTCGCTCAGCTCAAGGCATGCCGTCGGAAAACAGTGAGGCTGATGATTATAGGCAATGCAGGGGAATTACAGTTGAAGGCCGTGATGCTCCAAATCCCATCAAGAGTTTCCGGGACACTCCCTTTTCTGGTACTAAAATTTCGGTTTCTTTTGTTTGGTTTTGGGGACAACCCACATGTATTAAAATTCTTTTGAATCAAAGATACTTTCCTATCAAAAAGGTATGGTAACTGTGTTCATCAGTTAATCGCCGTCTAATTCATAATGAAG
The DNA here is from genome assembly GCA_033992175.1 of Spiraea crenata. Lineage (NCBI taxonomy): Eukaryota > Viridiplantae > Streptophyta > Magnoliopsida > Rosales > Rosaceae > Spiraea > Spiraea crenata. The sequence continues at coordinate 1,319,697 of JAVBHV010000081.1, read as the reverse complement.
CCTATAATTTTACTAATTACGTTTGTATCTCTTTTAACCTTTTTCACCTGCATCTTTTTGGAACATAATAAGACGCTTAGATTCTTTGTTGGAATTTAGCTCTTGTTTGAAAAGTGGTATTACATAAAAAGCTACTAAGCTTTTATGATTTCTCTTGACCACAGAATCTATAACACAAGAAATGTCAAAATCTGGATTTCTTAGACCCACACCCCTACAAGCTCAAGTGTGGCCAATTGCTCTCAACGGTTGTGATCTGTTTGCTCTTGCTCAAAAAGGTTCAGGGAAGAAACTAGCGTACCTGTTGCCTGCAATTGTCCATGCACAAGCCCAGCCAAAGCTATGTGAGTATCTTCTGCGTTTACCTTTTATTTCTATTCGGTTATTTTTATCTACGCCACGAGTCTCTGATTCTTGTCATTCTCGTTCGCAGCTCTTGGTGATGGCCCAGTAGTTTTGGTATTAACTACACTTCTTCCTCACGCGCTCGAAATCCAAAAAGAGTACACTAAGTTTTGCGGAGCTTCACATATTAAAAGCTTCTGCATGCTCGGTGACATTAGTCTTCTTTGTTGCTTGTTTTCAGCACTTTGAGTGGATATGCCTTCCACATTAATTATTTTTTATTCATCTTTGAATCAATAAACATCTTTCAGTTTTCACGGGTCGTTGATAAGCAACAGAAAAGTAGAGAGCTGAAGCCTTACGATAGAGGTTGGAAAGAAGATATAGTTGAGTTGTAGGACGGTAGTCCCAATAGGAGATCTTGATTTAGAATATCTGAAAGTATAATGATGAATAAAACTAAACTAAATAAAAGTCTTCCCTGATGATAGCCTGTTTATTTTCCAAATATCCAGAAATCCTATTATTTTTATTTTCTTTTGCAATCAACAAATTCTATTCTTAATTGGACTATCCTAGTCAATTCGATTCCTTTAAGATAACATAAAGAAAGGAAATTGATCAAAAACTAATAACAAGATAATTAATCTACCATAGCCTGTTCGGCCAGCAGCCTACTTATCTACAAGAAGCCTCTTAAATGCTCTTCAGTTCGACCAGGATATATTGCAATTCCAATTATTCAATAGTTGAAATTCTGTTATAGTCATTGGTTCTAGTAACATGAATTGGTAGGTGCTGTTTTTGAGGTGTTTTCTTAGTTGGGTCCTAGTTATTGTTCTCATTAAGTGCATAAATGTTTGTCTCAGGAGTGGAGATTTTAATTACTACGCCTGAGGTATTTAAAATGGATTTAGATTTGGGTCTCACAAGTTTGCAAAGAGTCACATTCCTTGTGGTGGATTGTGCTAGTGAGATGCTAGACCCAGAATTGGAGCCTGCCTTTGGACAGATTGTTTCTCAGGTTTGAAATCTCCGTTCTTTTTCTCTCTTTTTTTTTTGTCAAAATTATAATGTAACTCGGTTCTTGGTTTCTGCGCTGCTAACTTTTTTGCCCTGGTGGAAATTTGTTTACACCACTTTCATAAGTTAATTATTATAAAGCTGTGTAATTTCATTAAATATAAACGTAGCTATTTTGAATTACTTGAACCGATATTGTATGAATTGTACTAAGCTTCGTGTTGTAAAACCTACTTTATCTAAGTTGGGAAAATTGTACGGTTCTCTAAAACTATGTGCTATGGCACGAATCCATAGTCAATCCTATTTCCAATAGGAACAGTAGGAACAATAGACAATTTAATCCAAAATCCTAGGCTTACAAATCTCTTATAAGAGTAGATGAATTTTTCCCCTTGTGTTCAGTATCTAATCTAACGTGTTTGTTGAATACAGATTAGACTCGACTGTCAAAAATTGTTCTTCAGTGTTAAGTGGCCAGAGAAATTTGAAACCCTTGGTAACTTGCGAAGGCTGTCTCATGGTGTCTTGTATAAGGTAATATATCTTTTCGTATAAAAGAAGCCTACCATCATGTTTTTTCTTGTCGGTTTTAATTCTTGTCACTGCATGAACTAGATAGTCAGAAAATGTCATCTTATTTATACCTTATGATTGCATTGGTTCTGCTAGGTTTTTTTTATGTGTAATATATTTGGCTCACATTCTTCAACTGTTAAACAGATTGTAATAGGTTCTCCAGATTTCAAGCCTAACCATTCAATGTGCCAAATTGTGAGGCGGTTTACTAAACGTCAAAAATATAAAGAGTATGGGAACATCCTATGGTTTCTCTTGTGTAATTTGTTTTTGTTCAAGGTTATCTTTCTGATTTATTTTAAATGTTCAGATTGATAAAGCTGATAGGTGATAGGAAGGATGGCAGCAGAATATTGATATTTATGGATAAGGGAAAATGCGATAAGATAGCTAGGGCTCTTTGTGCCGATGGTTGGCTCGCCTTTTCAATGCATGAAGGCAAAAGTGAATTAGAAAGGAATCACATCCTCTCTGAGTTTCAAGCTCGTACGATCCACATAATAACTGCATCTGATTTAGCTGCCCGTGATCTTGGTATGAATAGAGTTCCTCATTGAAAGGAATTCTTGTTTGCTTAAGCTTTAACAATTGTTCGTTACTTAAATTTTATACTAAGAAAAAGAAAAATCTACCATCTTATTTGTAGGGTTTTTTTTGTTAATTTTTTTCTTTTTGAAAAAAGAATGCTCAAGATGATGTCCCCCTTTCCCAGTATCACGTGTCATCTCCATGTAGCCTAAGGCCGATTCGACATCCATTTTTGCTTTCAGTTTTATGTTTCTAGTTAAAGATGGTGAGGAATTGTAAGGAGAAATAAGGAGAGAGGGGAGTGAGATGTCCGCTCCACGTAGCCCAAGGCTTGTTTGGTTGCTTATCTGGTTTTGCTTTTAGTTTTGTGTTTCTAGTTAAAGATGGTGAGGAATTGGAAAAAATAAGGGAGAGGGGATTGAGAATTGGGAAAACTGCTAAGTATGGGAGTATAGGCCTGTTAATCTAGCAAACATTTTTTCAATGTATTTAACCTAGACTGGAAATAGTGTATTTTCAACCTATGAATTGATCTGAAGCCTCGGTTCTAATCACTTTATTTCATGCTTAATTTGCAGATATGAAGGATGTACAGTATGTAATTAATTACGACTTTCCAGGATCCCTTGATGATTATGTCCATCGGATTGGCCTAATGAGATCATCTGGGCCAAAAAGAACAGCACACACATTCTTTACGGATGCTAATGCTAGATTTGCAAAGGAACTTATCTCGTTACTTGAGAAATGTAAACAGATTATCACACCTGAATTGGCAGCATTGGGGCGCGATGCGCCTGATCCAAGAGGTTAGTTATTATGAGCACTAGGGTACATGATTTCGTACTTGCATTGTGGTGATGGTTCCATTAGGTTGTATATCAGAGTTTGAGCTTTGTTCTGATTCCTCTTGCCCTTTACCTCTCTCTTGCCTTCTTTTCTTTTTGTTTATGCCTGAAAGTTGCTTAGTGCCCAATTCGAGAGATAACAATGTGTAGAGTTTTTTGGGTATGATTTAGGTGTTATACTAGTATATGGGTAGAATTTTATTTGTATTGTGTATTCATTTACTTGGTCATTGGTTGATGTGAAAAGAGACTATTGGAATTTCTTTTGCTTGTTGATATGTGTGTGAACTTACTGATCTCTTTCAGGAAAAATCATCATACCTCCTGTGGTTGGGAGCAAACTAAAGGTACTGTGCCTTGAATAGATTTCAAAGTTAGTTTCTTTCAAATCTGCATTAGGACCATAAGATAAGTATTGTTTGCTATGTTTCAACCACTTGCCTTTTCGTTTGGAACAGTTAAGTCTTTGTGGTGGATTTCGTGTACCTGTGAATGATCCTAGGGTATTAGATGCTGCTATTTTCGCTGTCAAATCGCAAAAGGTGAAAATTGATAACACTTGTATAATGCATGAATGTCAATACCTTTTGGATTGCTTACATGTTCCAATGTTTGTGGTTTGTTTTAGAAACTGCATTTTGTGAGAGTGCTGGATGCATGCATGAAACGGTATGGTTGTGCTTATGGAAGATATTTTCTGCTTTTGGAGGCCGTTAAATGTGGGGAGGTGAAGGCCTGCGTAGCAATTGTTGGACGAAGCTTCTTGGGTGACTGCTCCAAAACGATTATTCTATTTGGTCTTGGTAATGGTGACAAATTCGTCAAACTATTTGGCACCAAAGAGGTTTGGAGTGGCAAAGAGTGCAACATTTTGAGATTAATGTTGGTTTAGGGGCTTTGTAATCTTTGGTTTAGAGTTTACTTTGGTCAATGTGTAAGAATTGAGTATTGGTTGCTGCTGTGAACTTCTATGATTTTAGCTTGTTTATGAATATGCTTTGATGCTGTTATGAAATGGGCGTGTAATGCTATGTGAACTTATGCAATGTTTTGCATAATGGTTATCCTAAAGATGTATTGCTTGTTTACTAGATTGAATTAGAATTTTTTGGCCTAGAAGATAAGAACATACTTCTTGGAAAAGACTTGATAATTGTTGCGTACTTTACTTTTCAGGCTTAAGGTAAAAGAATTGGTATCTTTCATGTCAATTAGGTTCCAATAAGCAATAATTTGTAATAAATAAAGTAATTTTCATATTATCTTCACGTCAGGGGTTGAGTTATAAGTTTTTTTTTGGATTATTAGATATATTTATAATTCTGTATAGTATTAAGGTAGCTTTTGCAGCTTCGTCAGTCTATCCCACTTCTCAAATTCATTTTACGTTCATATGCGTTCGTTACATGACGGAATCCGGTTCCGTCTTTGCAGATGCATTTGTATAGATGAGCTCTTCGCATAGTGTACGCCATTGGATATATCATTTGTTACTGTTCAAAATTCAACATATAACCCACAGGGCATTTTGGTCATTTGAAAATTTTGGGACGGGTCTTATCCCAAAACTAGTAGACTTACAATGCTAGAAGATATCCATTGTTTTATGGTCTTTTTATTATCATGTGTTAATCGAGGAAGCGATGATTATCAAATCATAAGTGTAAATAGTAATTACACTAAAAGAAGATATTTATCCAGTAATAGGTAACTAGAAGTCTCAAATGCACATTGGTGATGCGGTTGCCCAAAGCGGACAATATCATGCTACGACAGAGCTGGTTCCAGGATGTGATAAGAGATTTATGGAGAAATTGTTGGGCTGACAAAGGCGGCGATGTGACAGGAGACCTTGGTGATGCGGTTGATATTGTTGGAAATAGTGATGACGATGCAAACACAGTAAACATTTCAATATGGGCTATAATATTAGATGTTGCTTGTTATGTTGATAAAATGCACATTTTTAGGCCTCTATTACTTATCAAATTGTTATAGTTTTATGTTAGACTGTTGTTTTGATGTATTTGGTGAGTATTTTGAAGGGTTTAGAACTTGAAGACATAATGGAGCTAAACATAAAAATCCAGTTTAATTCATTATCGCGGTTGGGCTGCACACAAATTAAACTAGATTTCCTTGGAGCAAAGCAGGTGTCGAGTCATATGCTGCTGCGAAAATACGGATCTCAGTGATGCATAGAATTTTACATTTCGTAATTCCGAGCTTTCTAAAGGTCGCGTGCAGGAAATTTGGACGGATTTGATCACCTGAAGTCCTTCAATCGAGTAAAGAAGCATGAAGCCTAGCCCAATTTGAAAAGCATTCTGAGGTCACATTGGACATTAAGTCCAATTAGTTTTCATCTAATCAGAACAACTCCACTTCAGAGCAGGGAACAAGGAGTCACCGAAGCCAAGAGAGAAGGAAAGTAGAGATTTATAAATTCACCAATTAGGGTTCCTTCTTACGATTTCTTTGTTGAAGAAGAGTTAGGAAGGTTGTTTTTCCTTATTCATATATTAATTTGTGGGTGAACCAGTATTTCCTTCCAATTTGGAATGGGAAATTGGGGGCGGTGGAGTTCTTGGCTGATTAGAATAGAAAGAGTTATTTCCTGATTTGAGGTGGAAAGGGCAGATATATAAGTTAGGAGATCAGTGAGCTGCGTTGAGGGAGAATCATCATACCATCCACACCCAAACTCAAAGAAGAACGCAGACAAGAGAGCTGCCGTACCATTTGATGGACGTGCATCCCTTGAAGCATTCGACAACGAGTTCGGCAACCTTCTTCATGCCATCAACCATCATTATCAAAACCCATATGTTCGTTATGTTCTAAACTCTCTTACTAAGGCTAAGATGTAGCCTAGTTATGAATACTTAATTGTTATATGATAGTGCTAGTTCTTGAGTTCAATTCCATGTTCAGTATTTTCTATTTGTTTTTCTTTCAATTATATGGCCAATAATTGTTTGATTAGAAGAAGGCTTAATACCTCAAATGGCACCTGCAACTCAAAGTTTGTTACATTTAACACCCCTAACTCCCAAATGCCATTTTTCGACACCCACAACTAAATCTGTTACATATTTAGCACACTTAACAGTTTCCGTTACATTTGTTGCTGATGTGGACCAATTGCAGCCCAAAAGTGGGGCCCACTGTACAGCCATTAGCCACGTCATCATCTCCTTCATCATTCTGGTGATGGAGACAGAAGAGGAACTTTTGGGAGCTGGGGTCGTCGGGGAGCGGTCGCGAAAGAGAAGGTGTGCTGATGTCGTCGGGGTGGTGGGGGAGCTGCTGCCGTCCGACCCCCAAAATGTCGCCGTCGTTCCCAGATCTCCCAGAGCTGATCTCGCGACTGTTTGTCGCCTCGTGGCGCGAATAGAAGCCGTCTGCGACGGTGTTTGACGGGAAAGAAGGGAAATTTGGGGGGAAATTGGGTTGGGTGAGAGATAGTTGGGGATGGGTTGGAGGTTTGGCGGAGCAAAGGCCATCGGGATTTGGAAAAGAGCGTTGGTGGCAGTTTGTTGATTGGCTAGGATTTAGAAAGTTAGATTTTTCCATTGCTTTTCAATTTGAAGTTGAGCTGAGCAATGCGCATTTCTCTTTCGCGACCGCTCCCCGACGACCCCAGCTCCCAAAAGTTCCTCTTCTGTCTCCATCACCAGAATGATGAAGGAGATGATGACGTGGCTAATGGCTGTACAGTGGGCCCCACTTTTGGGCTGCAATTGGTCCACATCAGCAACAAATGTAACGAAAACTGTTAAGTGTGCTAAATATGTAACAGATTTAGTTGTAGGTGTCGAAAAATGGCATTTGGGAGTTAGGGGTGTTAAATGTGACAAACTTTGAGTTTCAGGTGCCATTTGAGGTATTAAGCCTTAGAAGAACTAGGTGGAGGCAGAGATCAATATCTAGTAGATAGCTTCTTATAGTAAATGCCATGAATTACATAGATTGGTAGGAATACATGTCTATAGTTTGTGTAATCACTATGTGTTTTCCATTGTGCGTAAGGTGAGAACTAGAATAAAGGCAGTGAGATGAACATAATGAAACTACCCTCACCAACTTCATATTTGATCATAAGTGCACAAAGCTTGTACCACCTCCCATTATTCAACTACTGCCTCCTGCTTATCAAGCATTTTCTTCGGATATAGCTTAGTAATTACGAATCTGTTCAATTTCTACCGTAATGTGATCAAACACAGGTCACTTAAAGATCAATCAAACTATCAACTGTACGTATATTAATTTACACAATAAATGGGCCGAGATCCCTAAGCCCATCATGAATACTGACCAGAGTTTTAGATTGTATAGGCTTGATGACCAAGATCTCCTCATTAGAATCATCAAGGCTTTCAATTCCTCGCCCAGGTCCATCTAAGAGACCTCTATGCCCCTCCCCACAGCCCCTGCCATGACCATGCCCCTCACCCGCTACGGTCGTCAATATTCAGAAACAACAAAAGCATCGATGACAATGACGTGATTGCCCTTATTAGAAGCGATTTATTTATTTAATGGAAGTCGTTGTCTCACTAAATAAGATGATATTATGAAACAACTGGAAACACAATACGTGAGCACTGCTGCACTGAAGAATCTTATGCTTATATTAGTTTTTGATTTAAACAAAGTCATGCAAGTTAAATGCCAACTTTTCTTTTTGTAACTATTCTCCATTCAATAATTTCATTGTTGGCGTAAGAGATTAGTTGAGAAAGTGTATTTAGCACATCAGCTAACAACACATTTTCTAATTGTCTAGAGGTAATGTTGAAAGGGAAACGAGAATTTAATAACACCCCATTAGGTGAGTGTGAGCTTTGGTGGTTGATAGTGGGCCTATGATCCCTCAATCTTGAGTAGACCCTAATTTTGATTGGTTAACTACTACATATTCCCTGATAATGTATGCTTTAAGAACATGAAGTGTGTTAAGATCAGTCGTATTATTATGCAATAATGCTATTGAAATAATGTACTAATATGCATAAAAATGTAACAGGAGCGAGGACTGGGACTACCCCAGTTTGAACATGACCACACCTCTGGAAGTGGGCACAGACCGGAGGCTTTTCGTGGTTGCAGACAACATAACCAAATCAATGAAAGTGCCTGTCTATTTTCTTAACATCACCACCCTATCGGAGTTTCGAAAAGATGCACATACCTCAGTTCATACCATCAGGCAAGGCAAGATGCTAACACCAGAGCACCAAGCAGACCCAGCTGCTTATGCAGATTGCATCCACTGGTGTCTCCCTGGGTTGCCCGACACGTGGAACGAGTTTCTCTACACACGCATCATCTCCCGATCTTGACACATAGGAACCATACTTGTCTTTGTTTCTATAATTTTGTTGTAATTTTGATTTTTACCACAAGTTCATGTAATTTTCCCCTCAGTTCCTTCTACTCTCCTCTTATAGCTTGATTTCTAGGGTTGAACTTTCTTCATTTTTTGGTTCTTATTCAGCCAACTTAACTGAGGTGGGAGCTGAATGAGAATGCTACTTTCCTGCCAAGCTCACAATCTGCTTAGGCTGAAATGGGACAATTTGATACCCACTACCACCTTAATTGTATAATTCATATTCGAAACAAAAATAAAGAAAAACATAACTGTATGTCCTGTGCCAAACACTATCTTTTCGTGTCAATTTAACTCTTGTTCTCGTTCAAAATGTGTTCATTTTTCAAAATAATGACTACATTTTTCAAAATGATGACTACATTTTTCAAAATGATGACTACATTTTCTAAATGATGACTAAATCCCTACTTTTCACCTTCTATTCAAGCACAAGAATAGAATCTCCTAAGAATATAAAAGGTGATATAACTAATGTGCTAATTTACATACACCTATTTCAAGCAATATACATGTATAGTACACATATTACAGGATGGGGTCAATGCCTAGCAGATGAATGTAATTTTGCTTCACAAATCAATTTAACCCGAGCGGGAAGCACAGAACGGATATTACCTGGAGTCGTACATTAACATTCTGCAGAGAATCCTCCATACTCTGCATCATGCATACCTCATCTGCTTTCTTCAGAGGAAAACAACTCATCTATCTCAGCAATAGCGTTGATATGAGTTCTCGGAAAAAGTAAACGCAAAAAAGGGACCAAAGATGATGACTTGAGCTTGGGCTTGACTTTCTCCACCGCCATCTTAATTATTGATGGAGCTGGAACACCAAACCACTGAAGGTACCAAGAAAGAAGTATTGTGTGTTTATCTCCCTGGGAATCTCTATTTGGCCACCTACCAGAGCAAATGTAGTTGCGAAGATCATCCTTCAAGTCCTCAGAACATTTTACTAGCTCTTCCACATGCTTCCTAAGGCATGCTACAAAGTTGGACTGAACTATGCCTCCTCTTGAAGAAGCCAGCTTTCCACTCAACAAAGTTTGATTGTAGGCTATTGCGAGCTGCAAGCAGAAAGGGTGGATGAAAAGTACTGTGTGACAAACTATGTCATTGATAAAACACCGGTTGATCATTAAACAATGAGCAAAAGTATCAACAAAGAACCAAAATGACACGATATCTACTGTTTGCACATTTTAATTGCTTTCTTCCTTTCTCCAGCTCATCCTAATTCAATCCACGATCACATAAGTTCTCTATACCATGAAACAGAACCTAATGTGCAAGAATACACAATAGTGAGGCTACAACTATTACCCAGGTCCTGACAATTACTAATGATCAGACAATAATAAAGTGGAAATTCTTGTGTTTCCAAGAGATGAGTATGTCAAGTGTATAACGTGGCTTTTAAAAAAAGAACTTGTTGAAGTTTTACGCAGGCACCAGAGAAAAAAAAATATTTAAGAATAGAATCTAGAATAGTCGAACTGTAATGAAAGTTAACAGAATTCAGGACTGAGAGAAAGGCTCATTGAATACCTTAAGATTAGAGATGGCGAGTGAATCGTATAAGACAACAGTATCACTAGTAACCTGACCTGCCATTGACCCAATTGTTGTGTATAATGACAAATATACCTGCATGCTCATGAGGTGAGATTGAGTTTACTTTAGGTACCACTAAGATATGAATCATTAATGAGCATTAATTAAAATGAGAAAGCAAAATCCAGTTCATTTGAAAACGTTGCGTCTAATCCTGTCACCTACTACTCTAGCAGGTACAAGCAAATGACAGACAACTGACTCAGGAAATGTTGTTCCAAATTGCGAACACAGAAAAAATAAAGTCATCCATGCATAGATTTTAGGTACCTGTAAAAGAGCTGGTCTGTCCTTGCTCACACACTCAAATAATACTTGCAAGCAATACTCCTGGAAATCAATGTCACATCTGCATATGCATTTTAAGAGTATGTTATTTCGGAGAACGCTCTTAAACGAAAAGAAACAATAACCACAGATTTTGATCTGATACGTGGCCAAAACCAAGATGTGAAGACAAGCATAAAAGGGGAAACCCCTGCATACTAACCTGCTTTTCCAGGTAGGGTCACAACAGAGTTGTGCAAAAGCAATTAAGCTAGGATCGGATGAAAAGATACCGACCAGCTGGTCAACAGTAACAGAACCAGGTCCACTCTCGCCATTGGAATTTGGATCACTTGATTTCAAACTTGTCAGACCAAAAACCTGGATGAAGAACAATTCGGTATGAAATGTATCATCCAAGATATATATCAAACTTATCAACCACTGCTAGAGAATTGTAACCTTGTGCATTGCCCGTGAAAGCAGTGACTGACACCCTACGGGATCATCAATATATGAACAGGCTCCAACCTTCCTCTTAATATACAGAACACCAGAAATAAATGGGCTATTTTTATCCCCAGGGCTCCACCAAGGTTTATCTGTATAACAAAATGTCGTGTAAAGATATGGATCGTAAAGCTGTAAAGTAACAGAAATAGAGCTGTTGTTTGAACACCAAGAGTAATCAAGTCATTGGAAACATCATAGATTAGCAAATAGCAAACATCAGCAAGTGTATTACCTTCAGGGACAAGATCTATGACTTGCTGCCAATACCGAGGGCCACAAATGCGTATTGCCTTCAACTGTAAACAGAAATCAAATGAGTCTTTGACCATAGAAACATGCTGTATTTGCAGTCCACATAAGCTTCAGTAAAAGGTTTGTATGTTAAAGAATGATATATCTGATTTAACAAAGTTTTTTTATTCAAATGTGCTTGAAAGTCCAAAAGAGCATCCACCCAGAGTTAGCAGCACACAAACGCAAGTAAACTTCTCATGTTTATTTCAAATAAAGGGGATATAGAGAGAAGATGAAGAATGTTAGAGTTTACTCTCAACTGGTGAAACTTACAATGGAACGTTCTGGCAGAAGGCAAGGTGTAACCTCACAAAAACTTGTTTCTGCAAAATGTTCAGTTTCCCTAATCGTAACTTCAAGAGGAGCGTACACGGGTAGACCAGTATCGACATCAACTGTCTGGATCCACCGAGCTTCAGTTGCAAGTACATACAAATGCCGAAATGCCTATAACACATGCTTCAGTTAGAAACTCGTAATACTAAAACACAGAAATTAGATATCATGGGATGAAGAAGCAGAGCCTATTTGTTGGCATGACGCCATCACAAGAACTTTAGATTCTGAAATCAAGTTATGCAAATGCAAAAATACCAAAACTTTTCCCTGTAGCCATTTATTCGAGATCGATATAAGCGCAGTTCTTACATTTTCAGTAGCTGTCCAATTGAATGCCAGAACATTTATATTACATTGTCGGCTCTTTAGAATAGTGAAAAAAAAAAACAGCAAAATTTCAATATAGTTCCAACTACTTGGAGAAGTAAGTAATTTCTGCGAAAATTTACTGCACCTGGAGGTGGCATCGATTGTCATTTGGTCCATTAGGCAAGCGGGGGTAGAGAGTAATCAGCAAAGCAGCAATTGAACTGTTGCTTGTTGAAAAAGTCCGCATTCCTCCTCCAAGGAACAAGAAACCAACTGCCAGGCTTACCTAGAGTCACCAATTTACACCATTGAAATTATAATAGAATGCAGTCCCTTCAAGTTCTACATAGTTGACAATCAAATTTCAAATGAATACTCGTGAGTGTCATTCAATTGAGAAAACACCTCCTAGTAAATGTTCTGACATTACCACTGTCATGCTAAGCTAAATTCATATATTTCAAAAATAAAATAAAAATCTACCATTACACTTGACATCGTTTATATATTGAAGATTTCTCATAGAAATGCTAAGCATCTCTAGCTACTTACAACAGACTCAGGGACAGATGACCTTTTCTTATCAATATATGTTCTTCTGTAATGTAAATACATGTTGTAAGAAAGCCATGGTAAAAATAAGATCAGACCATAAGCAGTGGAAGACTTACAGCCATCTGAACCCCATAATTAGCATGCCCATCTGCAGAATTTCTGTTCCGGAGAAATCTCAAAAGCTTAAAGGTCTGTAAATGTCCTGAACCAGCCATAACCTGCTCTCTCAGAGCGTTAGCACAGACACTTCATCACATTTCTTATAGAATACAATTGAATACAAAGAAAAAACATTAAGGAAAAATCTCATATACCACAGACAGGGAAAGAACAATGAGATGAAGACATATCTCCAATGTGCCGCGATCAACATAATGAGACAAGCCCTTTGGGAAGGTTCCACTGGTAACAGAAACTGGCTTGATCTGCACTCTCACACAAAAAGTTATTTAGTTACTATTAATGCGCAGATAATCATCAGTTGAGCAGCATAATGCTAAATTTCCGACCTCATTTAAAAAGTAAACAGCATAGTTGTAAAGCAACTCCTGTGCATTTCCATTCTTTGTACCAGCAAATCTCAGCCCTGCCCAGGATAAAAGATAATGAAATTCAACCTAGAGGAATATACCAAATTTGTGTCTTAATTTCTGCCAAGCCTCCGCATAAATATCATACAAAAAAGAAATATAAGATTTCATTTGGTAGTAACCAAATAAAACAGTTATAGTATAGAAAACAATTAATTCTGCTCAGATATCTAATAATTAAGCAACTTCAATCAAACAGTACAGGAGGCTTATCTTTTCTAGCAATGCCAATAAAGAAAGCAGAAAAATCTAGAATATCTTTTAAAACTAACTAAATATGAAAACTATATCAATGGACCACGAAGTGAGATACTGATATACAAGAAAGCTATTGTAATAAAACCAATCAAAACTACAGCTAACCAAGGGAGATGCAGGCTCCAGCCACTACATTGACATACGCTTGCACAAATGCTTCAGCATCCATTTCATCAAGATCATCAGGGTCATCACCAAGGCATTTGACACCATCTTTGACAACATCAGGAATTTGAGACTGTAACCAATCTTGGGAAGGATGAATCCTACAACAACACATAGTCAAATTACATGTAACAAGTAGCTAAAAAGATCTACATTGGAAGAATTGCAGTACCTGCTCCACATTATCAAATTTCGGGCAATGACACGGAGCATAATGAAATCAGGCCTCACATATTGCAACTCAAATTGTGTTTGAGGAATAGAGAGCCTAGACACAATTGCCTGCGATTCAGTCTGCAATAATGACAGAGCTACATTAGAAAATGTCCCCGCAAGCGAGTATGCTTATATAGGTGTACTATTCGAAACTTCAAGTCAGTACCATCAATATTGGATTTACCTTCAAAAACATTAAAGCAAGAGCAATTGTGGCCCCAGGTGCAGTGGCATCAATATTAACTGCAGTTCCATCCATCATCTACAAGACAATTTTACATTATGGAGAAAAAAATAATCAGCATACAAGTAGGTTACATACACTGTTCTGTAGTAGAAAGATTACAAGAAAGCTAGTGTAAAAACTCAACCTGTGCAGCAGCACGGTTGTGTTCGTCTCCTAATAGTGATGATGACAAGGATCTATCCTGAGGTCGGTCAACAGTTAACTCTCAAATTAGAAGAACCACCAATTAATATCCTGATAGAATGCTATTCTTGTGCAAGACATTTTGCACATAGATATAAAAAAGAGCACAAACGCTCAGACATACACTGCGAGCTTCTTTTCCGCTGATGTAATGGAACAGTTTATCAACCATTGTGTCCCTAAACCCAAGAGCATCTTCTCCCCGACCTTCATAAAACATTCATAGTTAGGGCTACATTTCAAATAGTTGATAGAAGCATCTAAGAGGTCATACATTACCTAATGCAACAAGACCCAATGCAAATCCTGCAGAAACAGCATAACCCTCCCTTTCTAGTACATTATCACCTGCACTCCTACGCCCTATTTCAGCCTGTGAAAGATGGAGCGTATAACATACAAAGTCAGATACAAAAGAAAAAGCATAATATTTTATGCAAAGCATGGATGCATCTTGTAACAGAAATGTTACTAGGTTATGGAAAAAATATTAATACTAGTGTTGAGCAACAGAAGAGATAACAGAACAAACCAAGAGAGCTTGCAATGTTTGTGGGTGTGATGTTCCTTCATAAAGAAGCCCAATGGACATTAGACCTGCTGACTATAACAACCAGGAAAAAAACATTGAAGGTTAAATAATATGTGGTATGACCAAATTATCCTAGATCATCAATTATTTCATCATATAAACAAGCAAGGAAGTTGAAGTGAAACTAGAAAAAGTACACTGACACAAGAAAAGGGGTTAGTAGATACATGCGTCAGTGCAAGTCCACCAGTAGAAGGTATAATTAGAGGTATAATTGTTCACAAATATCTCGATGATGCAAAAGAGGCATATTTTGAGAGTAGTAATAACATCATGTCCAATACCTGCAAAAGGGTTGGTAACTCTACTTCTGGATATGTAGATGGATGTCGAGCAGGTATATGAACATAAAGAGCCTGTCAAGAAATTGTAAGAAGATATTATAAATATAGTGCCACAGACAACACAAGCAGGCATATCAATACAACATGAAGAGAAAGGAATTCAAAAACTAGCTAAGAAATGAATGAATGATTAATCCATGCCTACGAAATTCCAATTAAAAATTCAACATAACTTCCAATTTAAATCCTGTTCATGTTCAAGTGTGCCCCATCCCTTCCAGATAAATGGAATAAGTTGCAGTTCTAATCTCTGATCAGCAAATAGTTAATAAGATATATTATGCTTGAAGCTTTTCAGTAAGAGAGAATTATAGCTTTGAGTTTCAACTTAAAAAACACCCAAAGTTTCATTTGGTGCTTAAAAGAAGTATCTCATTACCTTAGATATTGCTGGTTGCATAGTCCCTCTGTAAGAAGCTGCCAGGCCAAGCAGCATGCCGACAGTTGTGGTTTCATGTTCCTATAAAATTGAAGCGGCAATAAGCAAATCAGACACTAACCTGTGAACTAAACACAAAAGAAAGGTGAATCAAGAAGGGAAAAACCCTAATTCTTCAATTTCTCTTTCCCTCTCTATATGTGTAATTGCTCACAACAAAACTAGTGCAGTCGGCACAAGTTAAGTTACTCCACAGAAGAATCATCAACACGATATCTATTGACTACAATTCCTATACTACTTTAGTTCAAAAGAGTTGAATAGAAGCTTTTAGTAAATAAAGATCTATTTACTTTGAATGTTCTACATTAAGCCGGTCTAATCAATAGGTGTCAAGAAACAGAAGTGAAAATGAAGATATGAAATAACTGAAAGTCAAGGGTACCACACCAGAGAAAAATACTGATATATGTCAGTAATATTTAGAACACGTAGATAGCCATGCAATCCTAGTGCAAGGAGAAGCCCAGCATGAATAGAATTTGCCTCCTCTGGTCTGTTATATACAATCCATGTTCTCGACATTTTTCCCTGTAATGAAAAGCCAAGACATGACACAACCACTGGAATATTAGAACTACATGTATTATGTTGAGGGGACTGACCAGAAGCTTGAAACTAAATACATTATAATCGTAAAGATAATTGAAAACACCTATCTGAGTATATTTCCAAGGTAAAGCAATACATGCACAATCAGAGAGACCAAGAATGTAAACACTGTAACCTACATGATACATAAATCAGGGCAACGTGAGTGATTAACCAAAAACATTGACAGAAGAGGTGGGGGTGGAGAGAACCTGAAGAGGAGCCAGCCTTAGTCCAGCAGCAACAGCATTGTGGAATTCAGGCCAAGATTTGATTTCTTGTATGTTCCTTAGATTGGGATCCAGATTTACCTTTTCATACAAAAACACATTGATCAGGTTGGAATATCCCTACCATTTCCAAAATCGGAAACTGTAGACAATATCATAATACTACTGTACAAGAGCATTCTAGTGAAAAGATACATAATAGATGAGACACAGATCAAATTCAGGAGAATATGGCATAAAGAAACACTAAAATGCTAAAGAACAAGCCTGAACATACAGTTGCATTCTGCTGGGCAGGCAACCGACCTGCTAAAACAAGCTTTGGGACTACAAATGCCTAGACCATGAGGGTGGGACAAGGAAAAAAGGTTAGTGAATCATTAAGCAATGAATATGAGGTTAAAGAAAGCTCTGATGTAAGAAAGAAGTACCTCTGTTAGAAGTGTATATATAGTTGCAAGAGTGAACGCTCCCCGGCCAAGAGGAAGGGCCGTGGTCCTTTGTGCAAGGTGCCATAGCTGGGCCTTTACAACAAAAGAAGCAACAAAAAAATGTAGAGATGGCATTAAGAACACTTGTATGTCCATGGAACAAGAAGAGATTAAATTCAAAATGAGTAACGGACAGCTAATTAGGTGTACCTGTTGGAGGTCCTGATCAGAGGCACTAGGATTGACAGATGTTTGAATTGCCACAGGTCTTGCCGAGCACAAGAGCCTTCTAACCTGTGTATGTAAAAGTTGCTTTCAGACCCGCATAATTCATTTTTTTTTAGGAAATACTTCAGAACAAACAACCACAGCACAACCCAACCAACCAAGCAGTAACTAGAGCTGAATGAAAATATAATCTGCGATAATTCAGACTAACAACCTTAGTGTTACAGTTACCTATAGTAACCCCCCACAACCACATCAAGGTAGAAAATGCTAACAATCACACAAACTATTTTTTCACAAAGCAAGCTTTACAAATCATAGATATCTGGAAATTAATCTGTACAAATTCTGCACCATGGAGATTACACACATTACCTACCACATTACTAAGTATATTACAATGCTGAAGCTCAAACTCAATCACAATACGCAGACAGCAGAGGGGATTCATATTGTTAAGAGGGAAATTGGAGAATTAATTCATCCATTGTTGCATGTGGTTATGAGGGAAAACTAAAGTTAAAGGATCCATAACTCACCTCATTCAGCCGCAAATCACGACCATAGCGCAACTGTGTGCTAGAGTTGAATATATGCTCCATACCATCTGTCATAGACCCATCAACAGAATCTGCATCCTCAAACTTAGTGTTATCCAATCCAACAGAATCAGAAACTGCAGAAGGAATTGTGACTGGGTGCAAATGTAGCATGTAGGGTGCAGACATGGAGATTAAGTTCACATTCATTTGGGTTTCAAGTTCCTTATATTTGCAAGATCGTGCCAGACATGACAAAGCCAGATCTTCCCGGCCAAGAAGAACGTATGCAGCTGCAGGCCAACCAGTGGGAGGAGATTCCCGACACTTGCCCAATGCCTACAGAACACAGAACTAAAGGATACTTGATAAATGTGTAATGTTCATAAGAAGGAAAAGATGGAGACCTAATTGGTGTTAAATGATACAGAAATTTTGAAATAATAATAAATTTTTTTATTAAAAAAAAGCGAAAACAGCAGAAAATAACAGTAAATTGCCTGATATTTTTTGTCCAGACACCTGAGGATCTCACTGGTTCAACCAGTGATGCTTAACGAGTGAATAGAGGGTTACTTACATGTCTCAGAGGAAGAGACACACCAGAAGGCAGTGAGTCAAGTTGTTGCAGTCCAAACTTTTCTCCAACCATTGCCAGAACTGTGAGTTCCTCATTTGTAGTGTAGGATCCCATGGCAATATTACAGTGAACACCTGTTGAGAGCTTATTCCCTATATGTTTAGCGCCAGACAACAAACTATAGAATGACACTATCTTCTGGGCCCAGCTGACAACAGAATTTCCATCTTTATAAATCAATGGTGGAAGATCATTGATACTAGCTGAGCTATACCCATGTAGCAAACAGTTTTCAAGCCATCTGAATAAACTTGGAGGATTTTCTTCTGAAATGGATTTGTCACATATCCCAACACTTCCAGAAAGGCCAGGAAAGTCACGAATGTAATGGTCAATGTAATTCTCCACACCCATAAACTTAGCAATAGAGCATGTCAGAAATCCCAGAAGCTCCAAGTCCCTGAGTAATAATTAGAATACGGGTTAAAGAATGTACTGAGTCGATAACCAAGGTTAAACAATGACTTGAAAGTAAAAGAGCTCATTATGAGATGCACGCAGGAAAAGATAAGAAAAAATAGTTGTTCATATCAAATGTGAAGCCTCCAGTAACAATTAGCAAACTGACCCTTAATAAGAGCTGAAAATCTTAATATTAAACGTTTAGCATGAAATTCTTTAAAGATGGACGGCATAAGGTAACAACTGGCCTATACTATCAACTTAAACAAAACTTTTATGAATGTTCGTTCAAATTACACAATTGGCAAGAATCTCTGCACCTCAAGTGCATGTAATATCATTAATGAATAGCATGAGCAAAAATAAAAGTCCAACAAGACGCACCGCTTGCGAAGATTATTCAGTTTCAGGCTCTCATATACAGCATGCAGACTATATAAACTCTCCAGCAGCAGATCAGAGTAAAATTTATTTTCGACACTTTGTGTATCATCTAAACTTAATCGAGAGGAATCCAATCTTTGCAAATCCAATGAAATTACAGAAGAATTTGGAGTAAGCAAGTTCTGTTTGCAGAACTTCTTGTGAAATTTACTGTTAATAAGAAACTCCCAAGACGACTGAGGCATAAGAGTTGAAATTTCTTTAGAATTGGTTCTTGATCCACACATTCCCATAATAATTCTACAAAAAGAGTTCCATTCTGAGTGAACACTAGAATCGGCTTCTGATAAATAAGCAAAGTCACCATCTTTCCAAAGAAGACTGAGAAAATGGGTGTAGAATCTTGAACTTAGTCCCTCAGCCATAGCTGTGATGCAATCATTTGCCAGGGCAGATGTGGGACTTCTGCGTAATACACACCGATACATCTGGATATAGTGGATAAATAAGACCATTAATATAGCTGTCATAGCAAGTAGCTTAAGTTCCAGAAGCCATGACTAGTCCCTAGAAAACACCAGGAACATAATAGAGTACATTTTGCACCAAAAGGCTGAAATTAAGAAATAATGACAACAAAAAACTCACAAGCCACATTACCTGACCATTATTTACAGTCACATTGATACGCCCCTCGACAGCATCACCCAATCCTACAATCTTCATGCCCTGGGACACAGATGTTTCTGGAAACTCTAAATTACGTGAAAATCGTCCTTCACTCAGATAAGAAGGCAACATATACCTGCACAGACAGTGCTTCCCTGACTGCAGAAACACAAAAATTGATTGCACAGATGTTGCGAACTTGTACAAGGAAAAAAAAATGCAACTTTCTGCAAGTAACAATTAAGAAATCTCTGAAAACTACTACATTTTCTCAGGTCACCCATTCATTGCTACTAGAATCAATTTAAAGTCAAAATCCAATTCTAGGTACTATTTAACCATTTAGAGAGAATGTCAAAACATCATTAACTATAAGAAACTCAATTGATATAAGCTACCAAATGCAAATTGGCATAGCTTACATAGAGAAGAAGGGCATTTTCAGGAGCCAAAACAAGCATGTCTGAATATGGCAGCAGTCCCACATTTGTTCTGGAAAAGTAAACCGAGAAAGTCATTTCCTTAACAAAGCATGTATAAAATACTCAGAAGGAAAAAGGAAGACAACATGTGAATGCAACCTTACCTGGGGCGGGTAACAATCACAGGTGCTGCTGCTACTGCAGGTATACTCCAGCTCATGTCAGGTTTAATGTCAAAAAGAATCTCATTGTTTATCTCAACACTCTGAAGCCTAACGCACAACAATTTTTTCAGTTCGTGGTGAAGAAAACAAATTATGGGAGCTGCATCGTTGTCGGTCGCTAGAAAAACCTGGAATACATTTCAGATTTACAATCAAAAGAAAAGGGAAATTCACATTTACACAAGTAAGGTTAAGAAAAAGCACCTTACAAGCTGCTGTATGGGCACCCTTCCCTTGCCATATTCTACGGAATGAGAACTGTTTTGCTAAAACACCAGTAGGAACTGCATCCAATGAATTAGCACTTGCCATTTCATGGTTAGAATTACTGGTTTCCGCAACCCATACAGAATGCTGCATCTTTCCTGCATAAAATGTGTCAATGTTTATACAATGAATGCAACCTACAAAGGAAGAATCAACTTGGAGTTCGCAATTTAGCTGCCTACGAAACCTGCATTGTACGATGCCATAAGAGGAATTCGACCGCTCGTCCAAATAGTGTTGAGTTATAATCTTTGTGAAGGTTATGCAGGAGTGTGTGCTGTGCAGAGATGAAGGTGCAGTGCAACAGAAGATCAAGACAGAGAAGAAATAGAGCAAATATGTGTATTCACTAAAGGCCAAGAGCCAAGTGTATTTCCGTTATGCTAGTATAGTGCATTAGTGGTCCCAAGAGGATAATGTACGTAGAATTCTGTAGGTAAATACATGTGTAATGTGGTCCTGCACCATTCTGCAGTATATAATGGAAATTTGGGTACTGCTATTGGCAGATTGCCTCACACATTTTATACCTAGTATCATTTCCTTATTCTTACATCTTTTCTCCTCTCTCTCTCTCTCTTCATACAAACTTACTCTCCAAGAATACTCAAATACAGCAAACCTATAAACCCAAGAAATCATCCATAAACCCAGAAACTTAGAAACACAGTTACAGAAAACGTTTAATACCTTAAGCAAATCTTAACATGGCCTCAGAGCAAGGTTGGATCTAAAAGCTGAGAGTACAACTTGTGAAGCCGTACGTCGGAAGTTCACCGAGGCTCGCCGAGGTTCAGGGAGAAGCTGTACCTTAGACAGGAAAACAGATTCAAGTCAAGATGGCGTTTAAGCTCAGAGGTGAAAACTCTGTTTTCTTAGGAGATTCAGGAGAAAGTTACGAGTTTTGGAGGATAAGATGGTGAAATCTTTAAGTCACATGGTTTATGGAGGCTGGTTGAAAAGGGGGCTGAGTAAGAAGAAAGAGATAAACATCTTTGCTGAAGATGAGATTAGAAGAAGATGAAGAGGAGGATGAAAAAAAACTCTGTATCATGAGAGAGCAAGGCTCTAGGTATTTTGGAGAATGAGTTTCAAATCAAATATTTCCTAGAATTGCTAATGCTAGACTGTAAGGAGGCTTGGGATTTACTGTTGAAAGAGTTCTGGTGGTGAAGTAGACTGTCAAGTGAGAATCTGGAGGGAGTTTGAGTATGCTAGGATGAAAGAAGATGAGACACTTCTGTATACTTGACTAGACTTAATGATGTGATAAATCAGATGAAAACATTTGGTGAAAGCTTGAAATGAAAGGCTTGTGCAGAAAGTTTTGATAAGTTTAACAAAGCCTTATGATCCTATCTGTCTAGTCATAGAAAATACAAAAGATCTAAGGAGGGAGCTGGAAGTAGTTGCATCTCAAAAGCCAAGAGAAGAATGGATTAATCTGAAAATGCTACAGAAAGAGATTCTCATCTCTGTCCTGCACAGAAGTAAGAGGAGAAGAAGGTGGAGGAAGTCATTAAATCAAGAAGAGTTGGGATAAGGGAAAGAAGAAGGTGGACTATAAGCCTAAAACTCAGAATACAAGTAACAGAGAACTCAAGAGCTACAGACTCAAACCAAAATGAGGAGAAGCTCAATGTAAGACTCCAAGTTTCACTTTGGAGAATGAGGTATAAAGGTAAAGAGATGTAACTGTGACAGGTTTGGACATTGGGCTAGGGAATGAAAATCCAAAGGCAAAGGCAAACTTGTAATGAGATTGAAGTCCAGGGAACCTATCTTTGCAAACAGGATGGTTCAGAACCTAAACAGCTGGAGATTGGTATTGAGAGTGGTGAGGAACCACATGACAGGAAATCTGGAGTATTTGGTTGATGTGGTAGAAGTGATGTGGAAGAGTTCAAATGCCAAATGGGGTGGAAAAGTTGCTGGAATGGGGTCTAGAGATAAACACTAACAAAGGCAAGAGATACAAGAGAGGTAATGTACTTGCCTAGTTGAAGGAGAATTCTGAGTGTTGGTCAAATGGATGAACATGGATATTATGCTATTTGGGGGTAGTTGTGAGAGTTATGATGGGCCTAGTGAAAATATGATTGTTAGTGTGAAAGTGAAGAATAACAGATGTATCCACTGTCTCTTGGGGCCTAAAGAGAACTTGTCTAATGTGTGTGTGATTGTCTAAGTTGGCATAAAAGGCTAGGGATTTGAACTATGAAGGGTTGAAGAGGCTGAGGGACAAGGACATGGCATGGCTGCCAAATTGAAGAAACAAAGGAAGTTGTGAGGGCGAGTAGGGAAGAAAGAGAATGGTTAAAGGTCAAGCATGGAGAGCAAGAAAACCTTGGAATTGGTCCACACAGACCTCTGTGACAATGAAACGAATCCCTAGCTGGAAACAAATATTTCATGTGTCATAGACGATTGCAGAATGCTGGGTCTATTTCTGAGACACAAGTAGAGGATCAATGCTTTAAGAAGTTTAAAGCCATGGTAGAACTAAAGTGGCTCAAAATCAAGACTCTAAGGAGTGAAGGGGTGGAGAGCTTGTCTGCAGAATCCAAGTCTCTGAACGTGAGGGAATCAAAGACAACTAACAGTGTACAACTGCAGAATGGTGTGGGAGAGGAAGAAAGGATGTGGTTGAAATGGCTAAAGCCATGCTCATGAGAAAGAAATGCTTATATCTATGGGAGAAGAGGACAAAGCTATACTTGCTGAATAGGTGTCTACAGTTGCTCTGAATGTCTCCTTTGAAGCTCATGGAGAAAGCTGGAATGAATTTAAAGGTGTTGGCCTTGTGTATACACTGGTCCTAGTAATAGGAGAAATTGGATGCTAAGAGCAGTAAGAAGGTTTTGTGGGATATGGAACTAGAAGGGGCGGGTGTTTGATCCTACTCAAGGACCTTAACTCTACCGGGATGGATTGATGAAGGGGCAGCTGGATGGAAAGAAGTGAAGACAAGAATTAAGTTATGTAACTGAGATTGATTCTAGGATTCATAACAACTAGAATCCTTGAGTCCAAGTCATCTCAAATGACACTTGGAAGCTCGAGTTCACTCCAAGTACACCTCGATTGAGGGAGTTGTAGAAATCCCTATAGGCCAGACCTAATCCAGAGAGGATGACTATAGTCCAGAAGTGAAGGATGTGTATGATGATACACCCCTAGATGGAAGAATATCAACGAAGTGATTGCTAAATGCAATCTTATTGCTAAGCTAGAAATATAAGAGGCTGCTAAAGATGACTCTGGAAAGGCTATGAAGGAAGAAATCTCAATGATGAGAAGAATGAGACTGGGAATTGGTGGACAGACTAGAAAGCTATTGTGGTGTGAAATGGGTACAAGACCAAACTAAACCTGATGGGGATAGAAGAATAAGGAGATTGGAGTAAGGGATACACTAGAAGTGGTATTGATTTCAATGAAACTTGCGTAGAAGATTGGACACAATTAGGACTCTAATTGCTGCAGCTAGAAGAAATGGAAGTATTCAGTGGATGAAATAGCTTCTGAATGGAGCTGAAGGAAGAAGTGATGAGCACAATGAGGGGTTTGTGATAGGCAAAGAAGACAAAGTCTAAGGTTGTAAAAGCTCTATATGGACTAACAAGAGAGCTTGGTTGATGAAAAGAGCTATTACTAGTGAGTTTGAAAAGAGCAGAGTGAAGCAACTTACATAAAACAAGGGGAGCTGGTGAGATAATAGTCTCAATCTATGTGAACATAGTCTATGCTGGGAGAGTGGGAATGCTGGAGGAATAGAAGGGATATGATGCAAAGATATGAAATACAGACTAGGCTTATCATTTCTGGATGGGAGTTTTAGATGCAGCATATCATACATGAAGAAGTATGAGCATCTAAGAAGTTGGCTGAGTGAATGTAACGACACCCTAGCTATGAATGAGAAGTGAGTAAAGAAGATGGGAGTGAACAGAAAGAGGAGGAGAGAAGATTGGTTGGAGCTGATAACTTACGCAACATTATGTATGTCTAGCTTACTTGCTAGGTTTATGCATAATCCTACTCCAAACACTATGAACAGTAGGAGGGCTTGAGGTATATAAAGGGCCTATTGATTATGGCTGAGAAGAAAGGAGAAGGAGCAGTGTATTGGTGGTGGAGTGATTGGAGTGGATAGGATGAAGAGAATGGATATGTGGGAAGTGGGGTGTCTCTGGGTAGTAAAAATGTAGATCAGAGAGGCAGAAAAATGTAGGGCTACAACACAAGCTATTGGTGAGGTTTGTGAGAAGATTTGGGGAGAAGCTGAAGCACACCAAAACTGTACAAACATCTCTATTGCTACCAGAATCGGCATAGAAAACAAGCACATCAACAGGCGTATCATAAGGAGGCCACAACAAGAAGTTATTGATCTGATCTCCTGCTAGAAGAGTTGGTAATTCACAAAGGCTCTACCTAAGGATAGATCAACTACTAAGAGATAGACTTGGAATAAACCTCCCAAAGCTAAAGGGGAGTGTTGAGTTATAATCTTTGTGAAGGTAGGAGTGTGTAGAGATGAAGGTGAGTGAAAGAAGAAGAGAGAGAAGAAATAGAGCAAATATGTGTATCATAAAGGCAAGAGCAAGTGATTTCGTTAGCTAGATAGTGCATAGTGCAAGAGGATAATGTACGAGAATTTGAGGAAAATGGTAATGTGGATTGCAGATATATGGAAATTTGGGCGTTGGAGAGAATTTATACTAGTATCATTCCTTATTCTTACATCTTTCTCCTCTCTCCCTTCATACAAACTACCCAAGAATACTCAAATAAGCAAACCTATAAACCCAGAAACATCCATAAACCCAAAACTAAAAGAGAAAACGAATACTAAGCAAATCTTAACAAATAGTTGTTTCATCAAATTCCTTCATCACATTCAGTTTTCCTCTTTCTTGAATATAAGCCAACTGATATACATTGAGCAAAAGAAACACACGTCAACAAAAGAAAACACACAACAGAAATCACGCACAATATCATAGAATTACGGAAGGAATATCATACATAAGGTTCTTCTAATGGATCTTTGAGAACTAGATGTGAGGGGAATGAACTTGCTTCTCCCTTGGCAGTATGGTCAAGCACATTCCCAACATTATGCTGTGGACTATGCCCGCTTTCACGTCTACTCCGGAAGAGTTCTCGACCACCAAACAAAGGAGTTGAATTTGATGAAGAAGCATGATGTGTGGTTGAACTCACTTCAGCTGCCTGCTGGAGTAACAAACCAAATGGTAGAGCCCATATAGACGTAATGGTCCGAGAAAGTGGAATAGAGACTACTTCACCTATCAAACAGAAAATAAAATGAGCATAATTTCCAAAATCATGAAGTTTTCATATCAAATTCGACCATCTACTTGGTTCACTAACCTGAAGTGTTATAGATCGTTAGAGAAGCAACTTGCAAAACGCATAGCAGTGCTTCCGTCATATCAGCAAGACGACACCAGCAAACCTAGAATTCATTCATACACAAATACATATCAAATCAAAATCAAAGCTTTAGCATTTTATCGGTATAAAGATTCAAACTTTGAGCAAATTTGTGTACCATAATTACTGGAGACGGCAATGTGAACCTTTTAAACACTCGTGGACCAGTTGACCATATTATCCTGTAACCAACATAACAGATTGATCAATATCGAATTTTCAGTTTGAAATTCTACTCAACTTTCCGAGCAACCAAACAGAAAAGCAGAACTTGGGGAACTTGCCGGTTTCCTCTAATGAAGAGCTCGTGGTCGCACCGATCGCTCAGGGCGGAGACGGAGGCCTCGTGGTCGTCGGATTCGTCGCGTTCGCGGACTGTTTCGGGGTCGAAGAGGAAGTAACCGTACTTGTCGGTGACGTTGTCGGCGGGCTTTCCGTCGAGAGCCTCGGCGATTAATCCGAAGGGCTTGAACTCGCCGAGCACCGTGAGACGGCGGACGCCGCCACCGGCGGAGGACATTTTCTGCGGGTACGGAGAGAAATGGAACTCAATAGAGTGATGCCTCTCTCCCGCTTTTTTTTTGGATTTGTTTAAGCCCTAAGGTTTTGTTTTGTTTTTTTCATCGAAGTTTAATTTAACGCGAGAACGAAGCACTGCAGTGATGTATTAATTCTCTACTCAACGCAGCGTTTCATTTTAGGCTGCGCCTGCGCCTCTCGTCTCTTTGTTCTTGTGTCCTTTTTATCTTTTCTTGATTCCCTTGCTTGATATTGCATTGTATTTTGAAAAGAATACTCATCAACACATTGCCATATAATAATTATAACGAAACAGAACACCGGCGTTGGAGGCGGGTACATAGTGAAGGGAACGCCGGACTTAGGTTTAAAGTGAACGGAACACCGGCCTTTTGAGAACGTCGGCCTTGGGGCGGGTTCAAAGTGAACGGAACGTCGGCCTTTTGAGAAGCGGGTTCAATACACAATGGCATTTGGGAGGCCAAGTTCAACGCAACAGAACCGCAGCCTTGGGGTGGCTGGGTTCAACAAACAAGGACAAGGGAACCACGACCTTGGGGGAGGCCGGGGTTCAAAGCACAAGAGAACCGCGGCATTTGGAAGGTTGGGTTCAACACACCAAGGAACCGTAGCCTTTGGGAGGCTGGTTTCAAAGCACAAGAGAACTGCGGCATTTGGAAGGCCGAGTCAAACACACCAAGGAACTGCGGCCTTTGGGAGGCCGAGTTCAAAGCGCAAGAGAACCACGACCGTGGCCTTTGGGAGGCCGAGTTCAAAGCACAAGAGAACTGCAGCCTTTGGGGAGGCCTGGTTCAGCACAAGGGAACCACGGCCTTGGGAAGGCCAAGTTCAAAGCACACGGGGAACCGAGGCCCTGGGGAGGCCGGATTCAACACAACCGAGCTTTTGGGCTAGTAAAGCCTCACAAATGTTACGTAGGTGCGCCTACGTCACAAGGAGACATAACCCTTACAAGCACAATGCTATGATGTTTAGTTAGTAATCAATAATATAATCATACATAATCATTTACCTGCCAACGGGACAATGCTCACTTCATACCTTGAGGAAGAAAGGAAATAGTGTTCATCTGCACACTTGCATATTCCATGCAATTGGTACGATGACACAAACAGAGCAAACCCTATAGACCACACACACAAAACCTTACAAACTACTCATATACATCGCTACTAAAACCACTCTAGACTAACTAAGCACTGAAAATTAACACAAAACATCTCCTACAACTCTGTTTACTCTTTAGGCTGCTCTCTTGTCTTAAATTTGGACTCATCAATGGAGATGCCCTGCTTAGCCGCCCGTTCTTCGGGAGACTCATCACCGGTGTCCAGTCCACCCTTGCGACCCATTTCCTGGTACCCTTCATGACCCATCTGCTCTTTCCTCGTCTGTCCTCCTTTGCTCCTCCCTAATTTCATCCATCATCCAAAAAAATAACACAAACACGCCAACCTAATCAACAACTGCAAAAACTACATTGTAAACAAGTTAAAAAAGACCCAAAAAAAGATAATTACCTTCAGCAAGATGTTCCTGTGCTTTAAGAATTTTTCCGCATGTTCCGCCAGGGACAACAGTTTGTCCCTGCTGTGCCTTGGCGTCGAGCTCAGCCCTTTCCTGTGGGGATAAGTCCTGTGTTGAAGACATGTCTCTTGTCGGAACTACTCTTCAAAAAAAGCGTGAAGATTTTAAGGAAGATGATCGGAGATGGTACAGACTACGTCGATTACATAGTTTGTATTTGGGTGTTTGAGCAAATTTGTGTACCATAATTACTAGAGAAGGCAATGTGAACCTTTTAACACTTCGTGGACCAGTTGACCATATTATCCTGTAACCAACATAACAGATTGATCAATATCGAATTTTCAATTTGAAATTCTACTAAATTTTCCGAGCAATTGAATTGGATTGGACATCATTGAGACATATTATGGTTTTATCTCTCCTATGAGAACTCATCTTCCCTCTATGGGAGCTCTCTCTTCACCGATTTGGTGATTAATCCTCACAACAGCCTTTCACAATCATCTTAATTTTGTGCTTTTCTTTCCCTCAATCTGATACGACCCATTTCGAAAATTTCCCATATTGGAGTGAAATGACCAAAATGCCCTTGATTGGTCAAACATTGACTTTGTGAACAGTAGGGATTTATATATCCAATATTGGACTTTATGCGAAGAGCTCGACGATGCGAACTCGTCGGCGAAGACGGAATTGAATTCCGAGCCATATCGAGGAAGTTATGGACGAAAAATTGGAATCTTAGTATGAGTGGGGTGCCACGTGGCGAGTGAGGATTGGGTGATCACTGTAGGATGCTTCTGGAAAGTTGGAGTCGGGTTTTAAGAGGGAGCCGGCCCAACTTTCCCAAAGGGGGAAACCCCCAAAACCGCCGCCACCTCTCACCACCATCGACGACTATCCGGCCACAGATCGGGAAATCAAAGCCTGGAATCACGTTCCCCACGTCGCCACGAACTCGGAGCACCAAGGATAGGAGTCAGAAGCCGTCGGAATCACCGGCAACGAAGCCGACGGAAATCGGATCTTCCGATCATTTTCCGGCAGCAAGTGCGAGGTGATCAGTCCCGGGAATGCGCTATCAACCTGAGCCTACGAACGACGATGACTACGATCGCTCGGTATCACTGTGAGTGGACGGGTTTTGGTTTTAAAGTATTGTTTGAGTATGCCTTATACATATGTTTACGTATCTGTATGCTTTGGTGATTTGTTGGTTGGTTGTTGGCGTATGGTTATGAGTATGGTTGAGTATGTTTACATTTATACGCGTATATGATTTGATGATGTGATCGCTGGATTTACGTTGGTTGTATTGCTATGGAGTTTGTGATACACGTATATGCGTATTTGCTGGTTATGTTGGGTTGTTGTGTATTGCTCGGTATTGTCTTGTGCGGCTACTCATGGGTATTGGGGTGAAGTCCCCTTGCCCTTTTTATCGGTAATGGGGTGAAGTCCCCTTGCCCTTTCTGTAATGGTTTGGGGTGAAGTCCCCTTACCCTGTTTATCGGTATTGGGGTGAAGTCCCCTTGCCATTGGTATTGGGGTGAAGTCCCCTTGCCACCCACCGGTATTGGGGTGAAGTCCCCTTGCCGCCCATTGGTTTGGGGTGAAGTCCCCTTACCCTCTATGCCGGTATTGGGGTGAAGTCCCCTTGCCACCCATCGGTATTGGGGTGAAGTCCCCTTGCCACCCATCGGTGTTGGGGTGAAGTCCCCTCACCCTTCTATCATGGCCGTATATTCTGTTTATGTGTGATGGTTTATTGTTCCTTATCTCGTGCTGTGTTTTGGTTGTTGCTGCATACTTATTATGGTACAGTTGTTTACTACTGGTTTTCAACTGTGGGGGTTATTATTACTGTGTTTTACAACTGTTTTTCACTGACGTTTATTTTCCCTGTCCACTCACCCTTGTTTTTACGCCCCCTCAGGTCCTGATACTGTTGAGCACCACGGAGACGAGCGGCAGGAGTAAGGATAGCTCTGTCATGGGTCACGAGGAGTGGGAGTCCTCCTGTCGATTTTGGTTGTTTTAGGCTTCGTCACCCTTTAGGGGTGATGGCCGCACTCCCGGGCCCCACTTTTCGGGTCGGGGCGTGTCACAATCCCTCAACCACGAGATCTAAAGCATTAACACCATATACACCTAAGCTTTCACTCCCCTTCAAATCTCCAACTACTACATCTAAGCCTTTATTCCGTCCCCCAAATCTAATTGTTGCAACCTCCCATGTAACACCTCAGGAAAAATCTGATCTTCAGGCATCACGACTGTACAACTTAAAACTCTCCTAAAGATTCAAAAATCAATTTTGACGAAGCATTTACTTATATTAATGTGAAATAACCTCAAAGTCAAACACTAGTACTTTTTTTAGAAAGGAATTATACAACGGAACTATATAACAATAGAAAATCAAATAATAAATGAAAAATTTGTAAAGACTCTACGACTCGATTTGGAACTTGTCGTAGCTTGTCCAATGCATGCTATCATCACCTACTCCTCATTCTCACCCGAAACCCACAAAAGGGAATACACGAGCAAAGCTCGGTAAGTAAATGTCATTACAATAATCTATATGCAACGTAACATGATGATGACCGTGTTTCAAAAACTGTTTTAAAACCAGGAAAACCCTTTTCTAAAACATTTCTCCCTCCTTCCTTTAGGGTAATTAGCTGGGAGACAGCTTCATGGCTAGTAAGGGGTGCCTTCCGTACATGCATACCCTGTCAATAGACTCCACCTCTCGAGTCTATTCATTTATACATTTCAATCATTCATTCATTCACATTACATAAACTCTCATCACTATCTCCCAAGCTGTTCCCTTAAAGCAAAACATAACTTTCATAAAATGATTCATTTTAAAATGTTTTCATGTTATTACTCTATGATGCAAAGAGTCTAACCTTTCTTTCATGACATGCCATTGCTCAAACACAATTAAAAGCCTTAAACATTAGACATACAGCCATTCGGACATCAATCCAAATAATAAGCATAACAAGCAACTAAAACAAAACAAACATTAAAACGATAAGTCCCGCTTTGCAATTTCAATCAAACAATCTCATAGTCACTTACCTTGAGTCTCTTGGGTTCCACCCTTTGCTTTAGCATCTAAAAGATCAAGGGGTAGATTGCAATCAAACACCATACCCATACGTTGACAATAAAAATACCTCTCATCGTTATTTTTGCCTTTATGCATAACTGGCTTGTATAACCGTAACTAATTCTAGGTTTTGTGAATACCCTTAGAACCAAGAGATTTAACTCTACAACTTTTTTTTAGTATTCAAAGAAAAAAATAAATGAGGTTGAACAGACCTAAAGCTCTTTATAAGGTACTCCCTCTGTTTCTATCTAAGTTATGTCTTGCCCTATTTTTTTTAGTCTCCAAACGAGGATCAAATCTGTTTCCTAGGAAATTTCTACAGTAGGTCTATGAACATGCTAACCAAATACTATCAATTTTTAGTTTAAAAGAACGCCTCTAGGTAGGGTTAACTGATTTTACCACTTTATTCGACGAACTGTCAGTAATGCAGAAAACATACCTAAAATCAACAAAGTATTTTCCAAGAAGCATGAGCAACATCCTTACCTCTAGGTATATGGATTCCTCTTCATTCGACAATGACCTCTCTCTCTCTCTCTCTCTCTCTCTCTCTCTCTCTCTCTCTCTCTCTCTCTCTCTCTCTCTCTCTCTCTCTTGACACGGCGTAAGTTTGGTGCAGCTGTCGATTGTGAGGGTTTTTCATCATCTTGACCCCCATACAAATACTTTAAGGTCACCAACACCACTACTCCCAAATGTCCCTCAATCACATTCCCACTAGACGAGATTCACTCAAATATGCATCAATCCCCAAATGGGACGGATTATTTGGGACAAACAGGTTTTCAGGTGGCTATGCCCAGCCCTAATTTAAACCTAACCACATTGCACGAAGTAGTTTGGTTTGGTTGGCTTTGCGGTTTTTCAGTTTGACATCTAGTTTCTGGTAATATAGGTAAGAGTCAAATATAAGAGACTTGGTTACACACTTGCTAACAAAGTAATGCGTAGACTGTGGTTTGCTGAAATGTTCTGTAATAGGGTTTATTCTTGCATGTCTACTGTCTCCTATAGTGTTGTCATCAATGGGGAATTATCAGACAGGTTTACTCCATCACGGGGGCTCCGCCAAGGTGATCCACTCTCCCCGTTCTTGTTCCTGTTATGTGCTAAAGGGCTCTCGGCTTTGCTTCGAAGGCAGGAAAGGAGGGGGCTCTTGCATGGGGTGCATGTAGTACCGAATGGGGTTAGCATTTCTCATTTGTTTTTTTGCGGATGACTCGGTTCTTATGTGTCGAGCTACAAGGGAGGAGGCATCGCAGCTAATGGCAGTGTTGGAGAGGTATGGCAATGTATGAGGACAATTGGTAAACTTCAACAAAAGCTCTGTCCTCTTCGGAGCTAATTGTGACGATGTAATCAAGGGCCAAGTTGCTGAGGACCTTCCTACTACTCAAATCGATGAATTTGGTAAGTACTTGGGCCTACAGTCTCACTTTGGGAATTCAAAACATGAGGTATTTGAGTCGATTAGGGAGAAATTGGGGGGCAGAATTCAAGGTTAGGCAGAACCATTTCTATCTAAAGGTGGGAAAGAGGTGTTGTTACGAGCGGTGGCGATGGCCATGCCGAATTTTGCAATGTCGTGCTTCAAAATTCCCCTATATCTGCTTAAGGAAGTGCAGCGCATGTTTAGGAGGTTTTGGTGGAGTAGCGGGAATGGGAGGGATGAGATTCCTTATGTGGCGTGGAATAAAGTGACGAAACCAAAAAGCGAGGGAGGCCTTGGATTTCGGGACTTGGCTGCTTTTAACCGGGCTCTTTTGCCAAAGATTGGTTGGTGTGTTGTTAACTCTCTGGAGGCTTTGTTATCCCGATTGCTGAAAGCAAAGTATTTTCCCCACTGTTCATTCCTTGATGCGTGGAAAGGCGGGAGCACATCATGGGGGTGGAGGGGGATTTTGGAAGGAAAAGAGGTTTTGAGGAAAGGGATTCGGTGACGGGTTGGGGATGGTCGAAGTATTCGGACTTGAAGGGACTCATGGATTCCACTTGGTGATGGATATCGTGTGTCCGGTACGCATAGACGGATGCCGCGGTTCGTGCATGGGTTGATTGAGTCAGTGACTCGTACCTGGCGACATGAGGTGGTGGACGAGGTATTTGAACCTGCTGAAGCGGCGGCAATTGAATCCATCCCTCTAAGCCGCTTTGATTTGGCGGATCGTTTGGTGTGGTGTCATTCCCAGCATGGAGTTTATTCTGTTAAGTCCGGGTACCATGTAGCTCGTGGCACTTTGGGGTTGGGAGGCGACGGTAACTTGCAAGCTTTGACATGGGGTACATGGGATGGGATTTGGAAGATTGGGGTACAAAGTAAGATTAAGATCTTTTTGTGGCAAGCCTGTCACGAGGCTCTTGGTGTGCGTGTGGTACTCCATCATCGACATGTACATGTTCCATTGGAGTGCCCTGTGTGTCAACAAGAGGAGGAGACCCAATTAGTGGCGGATGGAGGCGGGGTCAAACGGGGTCAGCAAACCCCGTAGACTTGTAGAAATGCCCATAGAGTTTTCCCTTCTGACCCCTGAAGTGTGGAGAAATTCTATGGCTCTACTCCATAGCTTCCGGCATCCAGCAGCGCCGTGTTCTGCTGTGCTTCCGTGTTGTTCTTTCCTAGTCCAAAAATAATATTTTTTTTATCTAGAAATAAGCTTTACAACTCAGCAAGACTACCCCACCTTCCCCAAAACCCAGACTGCCAACCCAACCTTTAATATTTAAAAACAACCCCACCCACCTTTCCCCGTCAATAATAATAAAACCCCACCATCAAACCCAACCCCGGATCCTTCCCCAAATTCTCTTCCCAAAACCCAACCTCCAAAAACAACCCCAAATTTATTAATTTCTATCAATATTTTAGTTAATTGATATAGATGATATGAAATTGTTTAGTTTGGTTGAGTTGTTATTTTGTTAATCAAATAATAATAATATAGTTTTGTTTGTTTCTTGATTAATTGGTTTGTAGAATTATGTTAAAGTACTGTAAGAAAGTTTGTAGAGAGAAGGCTTTGAATAATCCAAATAGTTCAAGTTCAAAAGAGAGTGACTTAGATGAAATTCTAGCTAATCTTGAGGCACAGCCTAGATTAAGAACTCATGAATATTTACATTGGCATATCTACTTAAAGGACCTATATATTTGCTAACCATGTATATTTGCTTATTACATTGACATTGGTTATTCTGATTGCAACTGCATCAGTGGAAAAAAGGTGTTTTCGTCTATGAATATTCTAAAAAGTCCACTCCGCAGTAGAATGGGAGATGAATGATTGAATGATAGCTTACTTGTTTACGTAGAGAAAGATATTTTTACTTGTATTGAGAATGAATCTGTCACGCGACGATATCAAGGCATTAAACAACGTCGCAAAATGTCGAAAGCATTGTGAAGGTTAATGGATTTTTTGGTTATATATGAGCATATTTTTTTATTTTAAAAAATTAGGCTACGTACATCCTGACCCTGTGAGAATTTGATCCTGGATCCGCCACTGGACCCAATCCCATATGATGTTTGGATGTAGTTTTGCAAAGCAGTTCTGGGAAGCTTGGTTTCCAGGGGTGGTTACTGAATCGTTGCCGCGGGCATCATTTCATGTAGTTTGGGAAGAGCTTGTATGACGTAGGGCTCCACGAACCATTGTAGATGACTTTACTCCAAGAACCATTGTAGATGACTTTAGACAGCGGGCGGCTATTGGCTTGTGGTATATTTGGAAGTGGCGGAACTCATGGGTGTTTGAGAATCGGCCAAGTACTCTCCCTGGGATTCTAGGCGCTAAATCTATGTTACGGGATGTACGAGAGGCCAGGTTACGGCGGCCTGGTGCACTGGCTGGTGGGCAGGGACGGTGTGCTGAAGATTAATATTGACGGTGCATGGGAGTCTTCGAGCGGTCAGGGTGGTGTCGGTTGGGTGGTTAGAGACTTTACGGGGGACTTGAGGTTGTGTGGCGGGTTTAGGGGTGCTCATTTTCAATTTGCATTGGTTGTGGAGGCCGAAGCTCTCCGTGAGGTACTTTGGTTGTGTAATGCAAAACAATTTTGGGAGGGTGGAGATTGAGAGTGACTCTCAATTGCTGGTTGACATGGTGAACGGTAAAGGGGAAGATTTGATTGAAATTGATTGCCTTTTGCATGAAATTCGAATCCTTCTAGGTGAACTTGGACCCATTTCGTTTATATTTGTCCCTAGATCTTGTAATGTGGCGGCACATACAGTGGCGGCCTTTGTAGCTAGACAGGGTGGTCGATTTGTTTGGGACTCGATTGGTCCTAGTTGGTTGTTCAATATCCTCGCTACTGAGGCTAATGTTTCTATTCGACTTTAGATGAATAAAATTGAGAGGTGATTTTAGCACACCCAAAATCACCTCCTACACACCCCTCTTTAATCTTGACCGTTGGATTGAATTATAAAAAAGAATTTATGGCCGGAATCACACAAAGGTGTGTAGAAGGTGATTTTAGGCGTGCCAAAATCATCTCCCATAAAATTTCTATTCTGGTAAAAAAAAAAATATGAACATTGAATGCCCTCGGAGTTCTCCGCTGAAAACATTGGATGCCATCGGAGCTCTCCGGTTAAACAAGCAAAAGAAAAGGTTATGCCTTTGGGAGGAAGGAGGGCTAGCAAGGACAAAGCCCCCGTCTCCATCTGCGACAGTCCAAGAGCAAATAGCAAGCCGACAAACAGAAACAGTACGCTACTAATTGGTCTCTCCGCTGATAATTGTTGTTCACCTCTCATATAATCACCTGTCTTAATCTCAAACCCCCAAAATGAACAAATAATAACCGAAGCAAGTCATTTCAAACGCAACTTTGGAAGATCGTATACTTGGTAAAGCTACTGTGGGTTGGTGTTCGTCTTGATGGCACTTCACTCCACTGCCTTGTGCTTCAGTGGCTTGGCTTGTCGGCCTCGCAATTCGGCTAGTTATAGTCAAAGGACGGTCAGGGCCGCTGCATTTTCTTGCCCACCACTAAGTTCGACCAGATCGAATGTCCAAGGTACACCTATAGTTGACAAAAGAGTTCGCTTAGTTTGACATGTTATCCACCTTGTTTTAGCTCGATCGTTGCATAATTCTCGGCGTTTATGGTGTTCTTGGTTTGGATTGTCCTGAAATGTTGTGTGAATTGTGTTTACCTGGTTGGCTGAGTTTGTAGCTCTGATGGTGTGTGTTGGTCCTTTTGTGTAGCTTCAATGTGCTTGATTTTAATGGAATTTCCATTTGGGTAGAAACTTAGATTCACATCATGGAATTTGGGATGGTTTCAAGTAAGAGTGGACCTTGAGACCAGAATTGAATGATTATTGGGAATAATTGTTCTGATTGGTTCTTGTTGTCCAGATATGTGAGATGATTCTTGTTTGTCCAACTGTACAATTCAAGGTTTTTTTTTTTTTTTTTTTCGGGGGAAATTGCAGTGAAAAGTGCTGCAAAACATTTGGAGACCCTTTAACTGGTCAAACGTAATGCAAAATGTTAAGAAACTTGGAAGGTCCTGGAAAGTAGGAATAACTGAAACTAGGAGGTCATCCAGATTAGATACGAAGAAGTCTTAAGTAAACATCATTGTACCCAACATATCCTAACCTATGTTTGGACTGTCCAGTCTCTTTAATCCTAACCAAGTATGGTTTTTCGATGTACTGATCTGACGTTGGGCCTGAATCCATCTCAGGTTCTCAACTGTCCTGGTGTTGGGCTTATTGCCAGCTTTAATCTTGATGCCTTTAGTTCTATGATTTTTCCAACTGTGTAGACATCAGCATGGACGCACCCTGATTTAGAATTTATCATTTAGGCATGAACACATAAAATTTTCCTACCTTAGTGGTCCTACAGCTGCAAGTATCACCAAGTTTGTGCTTTCTTATTTTGCCGTGCATCTGCACAATTTGTAAAATTTTCATCACCACACAATTTTAACTGATCCAGTCACTTCATAGCAAAGTTTTCATCCCGAGTAAAACTGAATCTTTTATTGTCTGACTGTTATATATTCAGGAAAAGCACTTGCAGGAGATGTGGTAGTAGACACGAAAGATTCCTCCCTTGTGGTTTGTTTCGGAGAAATGCTCATTGATTTTGTCCCAACTACTAGTGGACTTTCATTGGCTGATGCACCTGCATTCAAAAAAGCTGCTGGAGGTGCCCCTGCTAATGTTGCTGTTGGCATAGCTCGTCTTGGTGGCTCATCAGCTTTTATTGGGAAGGTATCATTTCAAGCATATATATCCATGTTCTTATTATTCTGGGTTTTCAGAATATTTTGAATCATTAACTAGTAATTTAGCCACTTTGACATTAGGCCTTCACTTTTTCCTTCAACCTCAAATTTTCGTTTTGAGTTTTCTTGATTTAATGGTCAAATGGAAGTCCTTTTCCTTTGTCTGGGTTCTTTTTCTTCTCACCTTATATGCATTTATGTAATAGTTGACTTTGCATTCAGCTTTTCTTGAAAAATTTAAACTTAATTTGCTATTACGTGATATCACAACATTTTACA
Source organism: Spiraea crenata (assembly GCA_033992175.1). Taxonomy (NCBI): domain Eukaryota; kingdom Viridiplantae; phylum Streptophyta; class Magnoliopsida; order Rosales; family Rosaceae; genus Spiraea; species Spiraea crenata. The sequence goes on along the minus strand of JAVBHV010000081.1, from coordinate 1,281,822 downwards.
CACCGAGTTCTGCTTATGCACTCGAAAAAGGGAAAGAAAAGACAAGTATATTTCTATAGAGAAACTCCTACTGCTATCGTATAAAGAAGACTAAACAAAATGAAAATCATTTATCTAGTGTTGTTCAGCTCTTCCCTGTGGTACTTGATTGGCTTCATTATAGATTGTTCATATTTGTCCCATGCCTCCAGGTTGGGGAAGATGAATTTGGATACATGCTTGCTGATATACTAAAGGAGAATAATGTGAACAATGAAGGAATGCGTTTTGATCCTGGTGCACGAACGGCTTTAGCATTTGTTACGTTGAGGAGTGATGGGGAACGTGAGTTCATGTTTTATCGTAATCCTAGTGCTGATATGTTGCTTCAAGAAGCTGAACTTGATTTTGATTTAATTAGGAAGGTATGCAAAAATTGTTATTATTGGTAATTAAACAACAGTGATCGTTATATATGTAAGAGTTAAAATTAGGAAAATCGAAGCATATCTCATGAAGGAAACATCAAGAGAACGAAGTGTTTTGCACACCTCATTGAGAATGATACTTCAAATTTGAACTTCTTATTCCAGATTCCAGACCCACTGAATTGTATGCATCTCAGATATAATCATGGCTGTAGACATCAGTAATAGTAATTGTTTTCATTTAGGTCATCGTGCTGGATTGGTCTTATTATTGGACAATAACTTCTATGCCTGTCTTGTGTCGTCCTACATAGTCCTCTTAGCTATGTTTTCACAATTAATTTTTGTTGGACTTGGCAGGCAAAAATCTTACATTATGGTTCAATAAGCCTTATTACAGAACCATGCAAGTCAGCTCATATTGCAGCAGCAAAAGCTGCAAAAGACGCTGGTGTAGTTTTGTCCTATGATCCCAACCTCAGGCTTCCATTGTGGCCTTCTGCTAAGAGTGCTAGAGAAGGAATTTTCAGTATATGGGATACTGCTGATGTTATCAAGGTAGTTAGAGCCTTAAAATGCAAATTATGTATCTGTAGGTTAATATTTGGATTTTCTTGTCTACTCTTTGAAAAGGTAAAAGGAAAATGGAACTGCAAACCTATGAATAATCAAATATTGATTTTTCAGATAAGTGAAGAAGAGATTTCTTTTCTTACGCAAGGAGAAGATCCATATGATGATTCTGTTGTTCGCAAATTGTACCATCCAGATCTCAAATTACTACTCGTCACTGAGGGACCTGATGGTTGCAGGTATTACACCAAGGTAAGTGTCCAAATATGCTCCTTTGATGCATCATACTTTGCTTCTCTTGCCTGCTTTCTGTGTGTTCTCGCATTCACTTACATATGATCAAATTTGACATTTACTATTGTCAATCACATCCAAACATGTATTATATAATGAATCAGAGTGTAATGTACTAAGAAAATCATTGATTGAAGACGGCCATGGAGGAGTTGTTTAAGATCGGTATATTCCTGGGAGAAAGAAGGTGCTATGTTGTAAATCATATATAATTGTTCTAATAAGATGCTAATTTTTGTGTAAGATTTTCACAATTCATGGGATAGTGTTGTTTCAGCAACAATAACAGTAGTACACATCTTTTCCTAGTTTTTCTAAAGCTGAAACCCCCTAGCATTGCGTACGTGCAGGAGTTCAGTGGAAGAGTCAAGGGTATGAAGGTAGATGCAGTTGACACCACTGGTGCTGGGGATGCATTTGTAGCTGGAGTGCTATCACTGCTAGCTGTTGATCTCTCTTTACTTCAGGTACTGCATCTCAGATACAAGTACATTAAAGAACTTTTTTCAAGTCAAAACTTAAATATGTAACTACATACTTCCAGTAGCTTCTCCACCATCCACATGATGAGAATAGATCAGAAAACATGAGATATTCGAAGAACTGCACCACTATGAACTAAAAACTCACAAAAGTGGATGTACTAAGGTCCACATGGGAAAATTATACCTTAGTGCAGATAATAAGCTCTAGCACTTGAGAAAAACAAAAGGAAAGGAAAAGAAAGAGATTATAGCCTCTATTGCAGCCTCTAGGTACTAATTCTATGAACTATTTTCATCAACACTAGATGTAGCTAGACAAGTGAACCCGAAATTAGGACAGTAAAAAATCATGTGGATGTTGTTCATTGTAAAATTATCACTGCGGGTTTGGGGTCAAAACAATTTGTCTTGAGGCTGCGTGAAAATGATGTTTGGTACTGAGGTTTTAATGTGGACAAAGGAACATTGGCATTATCTTTATTAGCTTTTTTTGAAGCTGTAACCCAGCTATGTATACCTATACTATGAGCTCAACGAAGGAGGATAGAATGCATAACATATGATATTGACAGTGCTGCCTTCTTTAGTAAAGAATAGATTAGAGTACATTCTGGCTTTTAACAACCTCAATTTATTAGAGTTGCCTCGACTGCTTTGCGGTGTTATTTTCTGTGATTTTCACTTTCATTCTTCCATAGCATGCTTATATTTCCAATTGTTCACTGCACATACAAGGTTTTGAGTCATATCTTTTACATTACTATGTTCAGCATTTAATTTGATCGGTCAACTTAAAGAATGTATCTGGATTTGATATATGTAGGATGAGAAGAAATTAAGAGATGCTCTCCTGTTTGCTAATGCTTGTGGTGCATTGACTGTCACGGAGAGAGGAGCTATTCCGGCTTTGCCGACTAGAGAAGCTGTCCTGAATGTCATGCTCAAGTCTGTAGCATAGGCTTTTTGAAGTAAAAATGTAAGTGCCTCCTAGATTCTTGCCTATATATTAGAATCACTGAACCCAATTACAAAAACATCGAATGTACTGTTGTATTCTGTTCATGTTGTTTCGAAATTTACCTCAGCCTGTCAACCAAAATTTGTTAATCCAAGCAGATTGAATTATTGATTGTATAATAACACCACGTCACCATCATTCAATAAAAGTTCATGATGGTATATATCATTTTTGTTGGAAACATTTAAGTTCTAGTCGTTAAGTGACCCTCACAAAGCATGAATTATTGCTTGTATAATAACACCATGTCACCGTCATTCAATTAAAGTTCATGAGGATATATATCTTTTTTGTTGGAAACATTTAAGTTCTAGTTGTTAAGTGACCCTAAAAAAACATTCAGGATGCCAGGTTTTTGTGTGTTGCATGGGGTAATTTCTGTGGACTTGTGTACCACAAGATGGGCGGTGGTGTTACCTTCATGAAAAATTCTGGTTGCAAACCACTTGCGTATTGCTTTCCACATGTTTCTGTTGCTTCTTTTGTGGAATCCCTCTTCTGGTGCCCAAGTATTGCAGATATTCCATTCTCAAGAAACATGAGGACTTGAAACCGAATTTTATCCGAAACAGTCCATTCAGCATGCTACTTGACAGAAGATTAACCTATATTGGAACAAGTAGTTTTGGCCACTAATATTTCAAATATCGCAGCATCTTTTTTAATTAAAAATCACAAATATAAGGAAAACCACATGATCCATTTACATCAAATCCGCCTGATTGTGCTTTCCATAACCGCATGGTCCATGGAGTCCATGTTACCAATTTTGTTAAATTGTTAAAAACTGAGGAACAATATATCTCTTAAAGCAATATATCCTAAGGGCTTCCTATTCTCTCCTTTGTGAGTATTTGAAAAAAATGTGTAAAAGTTTGCTCGAACTATGCTAGAGCCTCGAAGATTAGCAAGCCAAGGAACACCCAAGGGCTTCACAGTAACTCCTTTGTAAGGACAAGCATTTTCCGATTAACAAGCCTAGGAACATGTCAAGTTAGAAAACTTCATTTTCCTTATTTGGTGTTAAAGCTTTTGGGAGTTTTCATTCTTTTGGCAATCCGGGACTCATGCTAGAACCCCCGACTTTGAAGGGTCACCTTACTCTTTTACAAAACCATCTTTTTAAGAACCAGACTCTTTGCCTCTTACATACTTACGAAAAACCAAATTATTACTTCTCAATCTAACATTCCTCAAGAAATTTCAATCAATCCATCCACACTAATGTCTGAAGAAGATCCCCAAGAAAAGGCTGACCGTGAGCGCATTTTCAAGCGCTTTGACACTAACGGCGATGGTAAAATCTCTTCATCGGAGCTAGGTGATGCATTGAAAGACCTCGGTTGCGTTCAATCAGATGAAGTGAAATTTATGATGGCGGAGATCGATACCGATGGTGATGGCTACATTTCATACGATGAGTACATAGCTTTTGCTCTAGCTAACCGTGGTTTAATCAAGGATATTGCAAAGATATTTTAATTATGTGAGCCTCTTCAATTTCATTTATTGCTTATGCAATTCTCTGAAAACTGGTTCTCTTTAAGTGACTCATTCCATATGAGTCCTGCATTCATTGATTATGGTTAATTCTGGAAGTTTCTAGAACAGAAATGCTTAGGTAGTTAAACTGTAAACTTTATACAAGTCTCATTCCCATACAAATGGTTGCTTTTAAGAGTTCGTTTTCCAAATGGTATCTTGTTTTCTTTGTCTTTCTTCTAATTATATATTCTGAAAAGAAAAACATATTATCGGTGACCAATAACATAAATAAAATGTCCAAGTCAGCCACTATCTTGTTTATTGGAGTAGTTGGTATCGTGACCCAACTCAATTGTGCAGAGAAGTTTATGTAGTTCATCATATATCCACATCTCATGCTACAGATGACCATAGTTTTATTTGGTTGTGTTTTTAAGTGATTTGAAAAATCTCTGTGGGCCAAAAACAAACCTTCTATTGTGACAGTGTACCAACATTGTTCTACGGCTTTGATTCCGTAACTAAACCCTAAAAGTTAGGTTAGTATATGTGATTACAAACTTAAATGTCGTCAAGTTAGCTCTGAGCAATGTGACCCCTAATTTGACTCGAATCAAAGTTCTTCAAAAGGCAATATGACCAAGAATGCAGTTAATTGTCCTTGCTCCGTTCTAAAAACCCATAATTCATTTGAGAATTTCAGTAATCATATTCATATGATTTTGCCTTTCACTTCCTTCAAGGACCATGAGAAATTGTACCATTCTAAGAATCCAACAAAAAAAGAAGAAACTTCGTAGACTTCAGCCGGAAAGCGGAAAGTTGAATTAACTTTAACGAAAATCTGTTGCATTTTCCGTATTAGAATAGGTGAATGGAAGATATGTACAATTTCAACACTTCACACTTGATCCAGTTCTCACTTCTAGCACTCTGTTCAAAATAAAATCAAAGCTGCACACATCTAAGAATTGAAAAATCCAGATAGTTAATGTCTCAGCGGGAATAAAGGTTATCGTCATCTTCAAACTCAGAAACTCCTAGCATGGCCAAAGCTAGATGGCTCTTCATCTCACTATTTGTTTGTTGTAATTGAGAATAACAATCGATTACCAATCCGTTTCCCAGAAAACTAGGCTTCTTTCTTTTGGAAATTATAAGTTCTTCTTCACCTTTAAGTATTGCCATTATCTCTATGATGCTCGGTCTGCGAGATTCTTCACTAGTTACGCAGGCACCTGCAGCTTCAATCATCCGTGCTATTTGGTTAGAATTTCTCAACGTGCACTTTATCTGTGGATCAAGCAACTCCTCAATAGCTCCTTTCCCTTTATGCAAGAGAGGTTTTGCCTGACAAAAAATGGAAGAGAACCCATTAATTGAGTTTTTTATGTTTATCCAAGAAATTAAACTTCAACAACCCAGTTACAGAAGACAATTCCAAGATCTTCTCATCAGACAAATCATGTATCATCCAATAATAGTGTTACAAATATTCCAATTGGACACAAAGGATAAAGTTTCGTGCTTTCTATGCTTCCATGTAAACACCACACATAAGCTTACTGAATGATTCGAAAATATAACTTTTATAAAGTAATTCGGTTGGTGCTAATGGCCCCGCTATTGAGGTGTCCACTAATTGAGTTTTCAGCCTGATTGAATAAATGAGTGTTTACAACCATTTTAACTATAATTAAGAATAAACTATTGATAGAAACTACATGAGAAGAAATTACGGGCCCATTAGCATCATCACATAGTCAAAAAAAATAGCTGAAGGCAACAAACCAAGGTAGTCGTACGTATACACCTACCCAAAGGACCAAGTTTTCTTCCCCCTGTGGCCTTCTTGCTTCAATCGGCTTCCTTCCAGTGATCAGTTCCAGCAAGACCACCCCAAACGCATACACATCAGTCTTATCCGATATTTTCCCATGCTGAAAATACTCTGGAGCCAAGTAACTGCCCATACAAATTTAATTTGTCAAATAGAATTCCTAACCAACTGGAGAAAAAAAGTGTTTCTTTCTCTCAAGTTTCCTCAAGATTCATACCCAAATGTTCCTTTGACAGTTTTGCAAAGGAAAGGGACGGAAGGTGCAGAAGTCCATGTTGCTAATCCAAAATCGCATAACTGCAAGAAGTATCAAACATCACACGTTTAATCCACCAAATTTACTTGTACTTGTGCACAGAGTAAAACCTACTTCATATGCTTAACATTCAAACAAGAATGTGAATTCCATAACAGATTTCTCCTTTTACCTTAGCTGTTCTCTTGGAAGAAAGGAGAATGTTTGAGGGTTTGATATCTCTGTGAACAATACATCTTTCGGTTCCATTATGCAAATACGCGATGGCTTCTGCAATTCCAATTGCAACCTTGTGCCTTACAGACCAAGGGAGAGTTGTTGAGCTGCCCTTCACTCCTTTCTTTTTATCTGCAAGAGATTATGTCACAAATCATCCAAATTCACCAAATTCAAATCGAAATCCATTTCGAAGATTACAAGAAGTCTCACCATGTAAATGCCGCTCCAAGCTTCCCCCGGAGATGTACCTATAAACCAAAAACAAGCCTTCCTCTGGATCTATGCAAAACCCCACGAGGGGTGTTATATTTGGGTTGTGAAGAGCGCTAGAAATCATCAACTCTCTACAAAATGCCTTAGAAGACTCTTTATCTTCCTTGTCCAGCCGCTTAATTGCCACAACATTCCTCAAAATCCCAACTCTACCTCTAAACACACAGCTCAAAGCTCCTCTCCCTAAAATTCTGCCTACCCAAAACAAAAAAAGCCCATTACAAACTTCACACAAAAGATCAAAACTTTGGTATCCAAATTTCAAACAAAAACAAACCCATTTTATTACCTTTCGAGAAATTGCGAGTAGCAGCAGCAATTTCACCATAGCTGAATCTGACCAAAGCGGTGGCCATTGGGGAAATGCTCCTCTCCAAAGACTCAAATCTCCTCCATTTCGTTTCTTTACCTCTGGACTCGCTCAACCCATTATCCAAATTCACCATCAAAACAGTAGCACCAGATGAAGAGCTCATGCTCAAGGACTCCAGCTCCACCTGAGAGCACAAGCTGAACCTGAAAGACGAGTGAACCGATTGCGGGTCAGCATTCACCAGCTCTGCTCCTCCGCCGCCGCACCCGCCGGACTCCGCCAGCAACCACGCCTTGTTGTGCTCCGAATTCACCGTCTTCTTCGTCTTTGGGCTGTCTTCATCTTCGCCGTCCATCAAGCTCCGGCCGCTCCTCCGCTCCCGCGGCGGACGAAAACAGCCCAACCCATATTCCAAAAACAACTTCTTCACCATTGTTTTGATTCTGAGCTCGCTGTAGTCGCAGTAGTGATCTGCATTGGGTGGCTCTGTGGAGTCAGTGAGAGTGGTTTGGGAAAGCCCCATTTTGAAGCGGATCTCAATGAGCAGAAAAAAATAAGCACAGAAACCCAGAAACCAGAAAAAGATGCAAAGAGGGAAAGAGAAGAGACCCAAAAAGAAAGTGAAAGGTGATTGCTTTGCTTGCTGGTGGGGAGAGAATTTCACAATGAGTGAAATGTGGAGAGGAAACAAACAAAGGCAAATGGGGGGTCTTGGGATTATATAAAGGCTTGGATTGAAGTGGGAGAAAGTGAAATCAAAGTGCCAGGTGAATGAAAAAAAAAGAGAGAAGAAAGAGTGGGGGTTTTTGATGGTTGATGGGTTATGGGGTCGCTTACTTGCTTCTCATTAGAATGGGATTAGTTTTTTCATCTTACCAAGAAAACAAATTGTTTATTAAGTGGGAGGGAAAGCGTGCATTGATCCTAAAGGTTAGTGAGATTCTTTTGGTTCAGCCTAATGTGGACAGGGGAGCCAGATGGCCTCTTAATTTTCTTGATTGACCCAACAAAATTAATTTTGAATTTGAGAAATGCCAAGCGACTTGTTTAAAAGAAAGTTTTTATATAAGTTTGTTGTAAACGTATGTTGATTGTGTAAAATGAGTTAATTTTAACATTAATTTAGCATTCTTCAATGGATTATAGACAAAAAAAGAAGAGGATAAGGTGGTAATCCAACTAAAATTTAAGCATGGGCTCAAGTCTTCATTATAGGGTCCAATCTCTATTTAACACGAATGAGGTATTCCAACTTCCTTGGCTATACATTCAAGCAAGAATTGGTGGAACAACATCATTACATGCTTATTATGTGGGAAGGGAACATTTTGTTTGGCTTGATTACCTTTTTAATGATCTAAATAGTACACTCGTGTGATTATGGGCTTTTTTAGAACACCCAATATGAAGTGAACAAATAAGTGAGACAGATAGTTGTTAGATATGATGAATGGATGAAAGATATAAGGAAAAGGTTGAGCTTGTGGTTGTGTGTGTTTTCGGTGAAATAATTTTGAGTATAATTTACAATTAAGAGATGATATCCAAAAATACTTGGTAGTTTGGTGAACATCCCCCAATGGCATCCAACAGCAGACAACCCAACTTGACAGCCCATCATCTTAGCCAATGTGTCATGAGCCGTTCGTGACCATCATTAGATGTGTCCCGCGCATAATCAATAGCATATGATTTAGATTAATGATTTCGAAACTGGTTTCGTCTTCTCAACATTGACAATACGTATCTAGCGGAGTTATCTTTTATTCCCTATATTGTGATTGTAATTGCATGATGAAAATTCTTCACTTTACAATGAAAGTAAGACACTAGGATTCGAAGTGATCGGCAATACTAACTGGTCACTGCATATAAAAGTGCAGTTATCCTTTATTCTCTATTGATTTTGTAATTGCATGATCAAAATCCTTCACTTATCTCGAAGTGAGATTACGAATCGAAGTGACGGTGTTTGTGATCATGAGACTGCATGCTAAGATTATCTGCTGTCATTTCTCCTGTATAGATTTAGGAAGGAGAAGCATAGAGAGAAACATATGTAGTTAGAGAACTTATTTTTTCGAAGCTCATCTTTGGGGAAATTTCATCATTGAACACTTAGAATTAATGAAGTAATGTTATTTATTTTGAATGGACTATATGTATTTTGTGGTTTAATGAGATGTCATCAATTTCATTGTAGATACTACAGGCTATATCCGTTTTTATTCTAGGAAACTTAAGTTTACTCGCTTATTTTTATGCCTTCATGACCAAATAATTATTCGAATTTATAAACTTGAATTACGCGATCCGAAAATTCGAATCTGAATGGTGAATTAAACTGAATTAGTTGGAATTATGTTTATCTCCAAATCCGATTCGAACTAATCTGATAAATATCTATAGTTTGATTCTTGATTTTAGTCAAATCCAATCCAATTTGATTCATGTTCACCCCTACGTCCACTGTAAAATATCTAAACGCTAAGAATGAGAAGTTCAAGCAAAAAAATGCAAGGAATGGGAAGCTAGAATGATTCTTAGCTTGTCGTTGATACAATTCGGATGTCATTATAAATTTATTTGGCATTATTCAAAGAATGACATTTATACTATGTCAACAGTTATAAGGTTGCCAAGGATTTGCAGCTCAATGGAGATTTTCAAAGAAAGGGTGATGGGGAAGCTAGCAATGCATCATATACACAAAAACTGTGGCCACTAATCTGGAAGCTTGATGTGCTGCCTAAACGCTGCTTATTTCTATGGCAATGTATTCGACATTGCTTGGCTGTAAGTCATAATTTGTTGAGAATGCGTGTTCTAGTTGATAATATGTGTACCTTATATGGAGAAGTTGATGAGACAGAAGCTCACTTGTGCTTTCCGCGGTGAATCTGCTCGCACCTTCTGGTTTTCAAGTGTTTTGAAGCTTGATGTTAGGACAATTGAAGGAGAGGATTTTAGAGATTGTTGGGAGTTTTTGGTACAATATTGCTCGGACACAATACAGTGGTAGAGGTAATGCCTCTCACTGTTTTTGGGATGTAGCGTATTTGAGGACATATTGATATCACCTGTGAAGGAATAGAAACTATGCGAGAGTAATACTTGGAGTTCTTAGAAGCTAAGATAAGCTGACAATCACTTGAGGTGGGCTATGGCCAGGAAGCAAGCTACAACTATTGAAGATGGTGTAGACCTAAGGTGGGCTCTATCAAAGCTAATTGTGATGGTGCTTGGAAGCAAGGATCAAAATTTCAGCCGAAACTTGAATTGAGTTACATATCAATATCATTGGAAAAAGACCAAAATTTCGGTAGTTTTGGCAATTTCGGTACAATTTCGAAAATATGGTGCTAAAGCTCTTAAAAATGACTAATATTTGAAATTTCGGTAAAATTTCTGTGAAATTTCGATGTAGTCCTTGGTGAAGATATAGTTTTTTGTCACTTCAATTCAATTCAATCTTTTGTATTTTGTTACTTCAATTCAATCTTCTGACATCCCACCACCATATCCACACTCTCAATTATATAGCTAACAAAAAACAAAGACATGTAAGATGAAATTGCTTTATGCATTATACGTATATTCTTCTTCTGACATCCTACCACCCCCTCCACCGTCAATTATGGAGCTATCAAACAATGGATAAGAATTTCTTTATGCTTTACATAGCTTCTCTCCACTACATCCACCGTCAATTATTTAGCTAATCAACAATAGTGTATGTTTCATGAAGCTCACCTAAAGTATTCCACAATACTTTGGTTACCCATGCCAAGTGTAAGTATGTTTTATTAATGAAATCATTTCATTTGATAAACAATAGCATTTAAGATATTGTGCTAATTGATAGCTTAGTGGAATGCAAAACACGAATTCTTCTCCCTTATGTATATAAAAGTTAATCCATATGGACAATGTTACATAGCTTAAATGTAAATTGTATTATATGTTGATTTTAGAACCTATAGAAAGTAGAGATATTAATTTATAGGTTTTCTAGCATGTTTTTCATTTTCTTTTAACGAAATTTCCACCGAAATCGAAATTTTAATCCTTACTTGGAAGTCAGCAACTGGTACTGGTGGCTATGGATGGGTGGTGCAATCGATTTCTGGTTGTGTCAAGGCAGGTGGTGGGTATGGTGGTTTTCCATGCCTCTCTGCTCTACAAGCAGAAGTTATTGTGATCCTTGAGGCCATTAAAGCATCTAGGCAGAAGGGGTTATGAGAGATGTCAAGGTGGACAGAGTGATTCACAATATTTTGGTTCACTTTGAGTCCGCCGTGGTTCAACATGCTCCTCGCTTTTGCAACTATGCTGCTCATGTGGTGGCCGCTTTTGTGTCATGCCCTGGTGGTGGTCACAAATGGGATGAGTTTGAACCATGGCATTTCAATATTCTTGCTTCCCATGTAAACGTTCATATTTAATCAATTCATCATTCGTTGATGAAAATGCATGTGCATCACAAGAGGGCATCTGTAAGGGGATAGATACATCCTAGATAGAATAGGAATAAGAATATCACTGGGTCCCAACCAATCTCAGTAAACATCAGGGAACTAGCACTAAAACATTACCTCAAATTGCCATCACTCAAACAAAATCGTAAATAGTAGGGTTCATCAAATTATATCCTTCAAAATATAAAAGTAAAAAATCAATGGCATTCGCAGTGTCAAAGAATGACCACTGCAAAAGAAAAACAATAGGCAAAATGAGATAAACATTCATAAAAATGATTTTTTTTCAGTTGCAGCTCACTTTATACTTTTTTGTTGAATATGCCCATTGATTAAGTATCCAAGTCATCTATTTTCTATATATAGATATTTTATACTCTTTAATTTTCTAAAATACCACTATTAAATTGATTAGTAGAATTTATTACAATTATTGACTTGTGAAAGAATAAAGTATTCCACCAAATGAAATCAACTAAACCATGAGACTAAAACAATTTAAAGACTCAATCTGAGGAATTCCACCAAATACCCAAAACACTTGAACGTATCAACCTGAAATTGGAAAACACATAAACATATCCACCTTAAATTGAAAAACACCTGAATATATCCACCTGAAATTGTTCTAAGTAACCTAATATTATTTTCTACATATTAAAATCACCAGAACTTCTACAATGTAAATCATTAAAAAAATTAGACGGATAATCCTAATTCAAATTCAAAAATATCATTAAGTTTGAATATAATTTAAATTTGACCTGATGAAGAGAAATTTGGCTGCTTAAATGCTCGCCATCATCATATGGGGTTCCTTTTTTAAAAAGCTATCAAGTTCTTAATTATCAGTTTGTAACATCCCTTTATTTTTTGTGAAAAAATAATAAATATGTAAATAATTTGCCCTAATGAATTAATTACATTCTATATGGCAAAATTACTAAAGTCTAAAACAATATACCTGCATTACACTATCCGCCACCACATGAAAAGGAAGAGACGACAAAGATTCCGCAAACTTGCATTGAGGGAGACACCAAACATACCAGAACAGAGTTCACATCAGTTTTTTAATTTCTTCAACCTGACATGTCAACATCATAAAACTCTAGTTTACCCATTATTGGACAATTATTTAAACAGCTCCAAGTGTTGTTAAGAACTTTTTCAACGAGTTAGACATTCAAAATCAACAGGCTTAGGATAAGAAACCTAGTGTTTCTGGATCTTTTAAAATGATCCAGAAACTGAATTTATACAAGGTTCTAGATCAGGACATTTGCGATCTCTTTTAATCAGTGAGTGTAAGAGTGCTAATGTTCAAATTGATGAAAGTTAAACATGCGGGATTTAAAGTGCTAGAATTAGTAATAACTATTAAGCATAGTGTGATTTAAATGCAGAATGCAAGCTGTTATTTGCATAGGTATGGTGGTGTATGGTAGTTGTGTTATGATGGGTGGGGTGGAGGTGGTCACAAATGAGAAGTCCAGACATTAAACTAACATTTTTAAACTAATAGTGTTTAGAAGAAGAAAATTAATATCTTCATTACCAAAATGCTTATACATCTGAAAGTACTTCGAAGGAGAGTCAATATCATCATTACCAAAAATGATATACTGTACATCTGAAAATGCTCTCTTTCAACTGACACAGCAAGACAGAATGGGAAATTTATGAAACTACAAAGCAGCCGTACAGCTGTATGAAAAATTTTACTTTCTAATATTTGACAGCGAACAAATGTGCAAGTTTATACACAAGGCCACTGTCATCAGTTACTTTAAGCTGTGCAGCAAACATGTACAGTTCCAAGTGCTTCTAACCTGCCTATCGAGCTTTCCACTTTCTCATAAGTTCATTATACAAGTATTCTTTCCTTGCTTGGAAGAGGATGGGTTTCAGCTTCGACAATGTGGCCACGTCCACCTTGATTCCTTTTGAAATCATATCCTCTGCATACTTAACTGCCTCTGGGACCCTATTTAGATCACTGAGCCCTATAACCAACAAATTCCCAGTATCCTCCAGGCCAGACTTGTAATTCTCCGTCATGTACTTCCAAACCTTAATGGCTAAATACGGGTCCCCCAAATCCAGGAAAGTTCTTACTGCCATATGACACTTACCATGCTCCAGAATACACTCGTTCTTAATCATCTCAGTAAACATTGCCGATGCCTCCTGTAACCTCTTATTCTTAATCAACAGGCTAAACAGCATATTATACGTCTGTGAATTCGGGAATGCCCCATCATACACCATTGCATCCAGCATCCTTTTTGCTGAATCTATATTGCCTTCACGGCTATGTAAAGAAATCATCAAATTATAGGTACTTGTATCAGGTCGGAAACCAACTCTCCCTACCATTGCCTGCCAAAGAGCCTCAGCTCCCCGAGCATCACTATTCTTGACACACTCCTGGAGCGCAAGCCTAAAAAAATTGTCACCTGGATAACACCTCCTATCTTTTAAGGTCTCAAAGACCTTCACTGCCTCCCTGATCCCATCCGGTCCCTTAAGCAAAGTATTCAAAAACGAATCATATGCCGGAACATTGTTCGGATCCCAACCAATCTCAAGCACCATCTCAGCGAAAACCTGCCTAGCACAAGCTACATTGCCTTCATTCTCCCACCCCTCTAACAAAATGGCATAAGTATCGGGGTCCGGCCTAATCTTATCCTTGGCAACACCCAAAAACTCAACTGCATCCGCAGTTTTCCCATCTCTACAAATCGCACTCAGAAGCGAATTCAACGCCACAACATCTCTAGGACAACCATACTGGCTCATACATTCAAAAGTCATAAATGCTTCCTTGACGCGATTGGCAACTACATAACTACTAAACATAGAAGCAAAAGTAGCCAAAGAGAGTAACCTTTCTTTGCTCATGGACTTGACAGCGTCCCACATTGCATCAAAGAAGCAATTCTTCCCCAAGAGATCAACCACCAAGTTCCAAGCGTATGGGCTATGGTTGTCATTGAGCTGGTGGCCGGACCACCGGAAGAACTTCACCGCCGCGCCCGGAAAAGCGTAAGAGAGCTTCAGAACATCCTCAACGTCTTCTTGGGTCACTCTAACGCCAGTCTCTTGCAATCGATCCTCAACAGTAAGAGTATGAGTGTTGGCCAGAATTTCACATAGGAGTCTGATTTTGGGCGGCAAGTTGGGAGTATCAAGGTACGAGGCAAATGTTGGGCGCTTGGGAATTGGGGTTTGGGGATTAGGGTTTGTGGGCAAAGAGGCTGGGGTAGAAAAAGATTGGTTTTTTCGAATTGGGTTCGGAGAATTGGGGGTTTTGCGAATTGGGTTTAGAGAATTGGGGGTTTTGCGAAATGGGTTCGATGAAGGATGGAGTTTCTTGGTGGGTTGAGGTTTATGGCGATTAGGGTTTGCAGCGAAAGAGGGAGGAGGGCGAGGTTGGTAGCCATGGCGTCGTCTATTGCTGGTCATGTTGGCGATTGTTGTAAGACGAATTGAAATTTGAAACAACAAGAATTTTGAAAGATTGAGAGGTTTGAGAAACCCTAATTTTGAAATCTACGCAATGACGGCGGTTACGGAGGCGGAGGAGGAGTTTCTTCCGAGCGACAAATCGACAAGCAGAAGAGAAAACCTCGTACAGTAGTTTCTATTTCAGTCCAAAAGTACTTAAATGCCAATATTTCGGGAAAAAAAAGGACGATAAAAATGCTTTCTATTTTCATGACAAAGAAAACGCAAGGGACATAATAGCATCTCCAATAAATTCTGCAGAGCTAATTATATATTTATTTATATTTAGAGAATTTATTGAAGATACTCTGATACCGGAAAAGGAAAGTGGTGCAGGCAGATTAGCAGACGACCACTCCCCATTTCTACTGGAGGAGCCTGACCTTGAAACACATTTAGTTTGCACCTCCATTTCCATGTGGACCACAAAGTGACAGCAAACACCAGATTCCAAGGGAGTTCAAACATCAATTTACCCTTCTTTTTCAGATTCCAGCCAAGCCATTTATCAAAAGAAAGCGCAAAAGAGTTGCAAACATCAGCAGCATACTCAGAGTCCCTTAACATAGGAACTATGGATTCAGTTCCTTGCTTGCAACAAGGGCAAGCAGAATTAATTAATAGCCAAATGCCTCCTCACCCTTTGCTCACTAGTAAGCAACCTATCATGTCCCACCAGTCATAGAAACGTCTTGATCTTGGGAGGTATGTGCATATGCCAACAAAAAGCCCAGTGCCACGTAGCTGCATCATTTGGAATGAGACATAAACTAGCACTTTTCACAGAGAATTTGCCATTACTTTCTAGCTCATAACAAGCTCGATCCTCTTTCTGTAAAGGAAGATTAACATGAAAGGCAGCTATTCTTTGAACAATATGAGGATGCAGAATTTGATTCAGCCATCGCAACTTCCATCCCTCAGTGTCAATAACTCATCCACGGTCCAAAATAACATGTTGGGAAGCCTTCCAAAGTGGCTAATTTTTTGAACACTTTTTTGTTGGGAAGCAATGTGAATCGTATCATTTTAAAATGATGAACTTTATACAAACATTTTTTTTGTTTTTGTTTTTTTTTTTTAAAAAAAACTTTTGATTGTATATCAATTGGTAGCGTTTCCGCATGCTCTTAAGTAATGTGTCTTAATCCGTTTAAGATTAATTATTTATACATTAACCTTCAATTACAATAGGAGATCCAATCTCTTGATGGAAGTTAAAATAAGTCTACTATAGTAGAAATTCTATATAATCATAAGGTTGAGACCACATGATTTTACATAATTAATTTTTTTTTAAGGATTTTCTTACCTAACCTAGATTGTATCGGTTTTTTTCCTTATTGTGGGAGTAAATCTAGATTATACTGTTTACATCAATTAGTATCGAGTTTTTTCATTTTTCTTCCTACAAAAGCAACCATACCACTCAAGCCAACTCTGATCCCAAGCAACAATGGATGGATATTTAACTTCATCTTAAATTTTGATTGTTGTATTAAGTACTCTATGTTTGGTATTATTGTAATTATGACTATATAGATGCAAATTTCTAAGAATGGGATTTCAAGTACACATGAAACATGACAATGTAGAGGTCATTCTATAATTTAACTAGTTTTGAATTGGGACCAAAAAAAGTTATGATTATATAGAAATTATTCCATTATAAAGTAGGACTTTTATTATGAATGATACCTGAACTTTTAATGATTGGACTTTATAGTGCATGGACTTTAAAAATGATCAATTTGGTAATCAAACTTTCAAAAACAAGACTATATAGTACCTCTGTCAATTTTTTGTCAAAGTTCCATTGAAATGAGGGATAAAATGGTCTTATGATATTAAGTTTCCATATAAAATACCATTTTTTACCTCTCAATCTTTATATAAATATGTTTAATGGTGTTTTAAAAAATTTGTATACAGCTATTGTAAAACAACAAAAAAATTGATGAATACAAATATACTTGAACATTAACAAATATTTCTAACATAAATTGAGTAATAGTGAAAGTCTACCAATGACAAATGGTATGTCAACCATATGGTGTTGGGTTATTAACCCCATAGAAATCCAAGGTCAGAAAAATCATACGTGATAAGACAATAGTTTCCTTCAGAGAGAAAACCTTAACCGAAGACGAATTGATGGATGTTTTGATGTTTTTGTCGTCCATTCCTATGATGTTCGATATACTTATGCTCTACTTTTATATTAGAATTATGTTTATGGAAGCCTTTTACCATTAAGAAATTTGGAGCTATCATGATTGTCCTATCATTTGTCAATTGTAGAGTTTAACTATTACTCAATTTATGGTAGAAATTTTTGTTAACATTCGAGTATATTTTCGTTGATCAATTTATCTATTATTCTATAATAGCTATATGCACATTTTTTTTTTTTTGAAATTCACAAAATACATTTATATAGATAGGTCGAGAGGTAAAAAAAATATTGGGGAATGTAATTAAATATACCAATGAAAATTAATATTAAAAGATAATTGTATCCCTCATTTTAACTGATTTTTGATGAAAAATTAACAGAGATACCATATAGTCCTATATTTGAAAGTATATGTATTAAATTGATCATTTTTAAAATTCAGATATTATAAATTATGGTAAACTCAAATATTTTTCATGATAAGAACGTTTATATGCTTATATGGAGGTTATATTTGTATTATCAATTGCCATCTATCCTGTAGCAATAATTCTAAGCAAAGTAATTTCGTCGCACGTGGCATAGATAACTGACTTTACCTCACCATTTGTCTCACATCATTGATTTTGTGCTCGCAGTCGCGCAGACACCATCCGTGCACTTCTGTCCCCTTCCATTTTTCACTCACTCCGCCTCGGGGCCGAATAACCACAAAATATCTCCACACGTCACCAACCAACTATATCAGTCCTCAAATTGACAGAAACAGGCCTAGAAATAGCAGTTGAAAAACACACAAGAGACCACACACTCGTCCACTCACCTTTCAAAATCAGCTTCATTTTTTGAAAATGGAAGCTCCAAATTCCGCTCTTCCTCAACCCCAATTCGCAAACCCGCCTCCACCACCACAAGATCTGACTCCGGTTCAGGTCCAATCTCGGGCTCCACCTCCGGCGACCGCGTCATCTGCTTCCAAGAGTAAGTTTTAGCATTTTCAACCTAATTTAAGAAAAAGGAATTAGCTTTCAATTCATACCCTCTTGGTTTTCTGGTCTAGTAATCTTTGTTACTTTTATTCTCCAATTTTAGTGGTTCCTATTGTTTGTACATATCTGATTTTGATGCACCAGTTATTATTGTTGCTAACTGGTGAAAGCTTGTATTTTTTGTATCTCAAAATCAAGACTGAAGGTGCCTAGTTTGTGTATGCCTACTTTGTGAATGTAAATTGGTCTGGGGGTTTGAGAAATGGAATGGTATTAGTTTGCATGTCTGTTATTTCAAAATTGAATTCATTAGTTCTTTTTTTTGTTGTTGAAACACATTAGTTGTTGATACTTGCAAAATTGAATTCATGTAGGTCTACCTGATCACTTGATGTATAAAAATCGCCTGCAAGAATACACTCAAAGATCAGGCATCCCGCTCCCAGTTTATCAAACTGTCCAAGAACGACATCCAAATGCATCAAACTTTAGGTCGTCTGTGTTGGTTGACGGGGCTTGCTATACTTCTTCCAACCTGTTTCCAAGTCGAAAAGCTGCTGAGCAGGACGTTGCTAGGCTTGCCCTGTCAAGTATAACAGAAAAAATTAAGGATGAAGAGGTGCCTGCTCTTCATGAGGTTTGTTTTTACTATGGTTAGAAGTTTGGATTTGACCGTGTAACTTATTTTGGGGCATGGCCGTATATTACTGGAATTTCATATTACTTTTTCTCCACTTTTGCTTTACGAACAATATATAAAACAGGAAGAAAATGATTAAATGCCATACATTTCTTTGCTGATTATTCAGGTTACAGTGTTTTGCAAGACCATCCTGCATGAATATGCTATGAAAAGGAATATAGAAAATCCTACTTACAACACTTTTCAGCGAAAAGGGTCGCTTCCAGTTTTCATTTCTTCTTTGGTGTTCAACGGCGTAGCATATACCGGGGACATTGGGAAAAACAAAAGAGAGGCTGAACAGTTGGCAGCTCGTGCTGCTATTCAATCACTTTTAGGTACTGGTTTTCCTTTAGAATCTAATTTCCCAACTGTTTTGTGAGAAGTTAGAGCATATATGAGTTTATGTGGTGCATGCACACCTTTTCTTTTGGATGACTAATTGATCATAAATACAGGTGATCCTGAATCAGGGCCTTTAATGTCGCAGATCGTCAAATCTAAATCTAAACTCTATGATGCTTTATATAAGATCAAGGATCCAGATGATACCCATACTAATGTTGCACCACCAGCAGTAGACATAGGACATAGTTCTCCTATATCAACCAGTGCTCCAAATATTGACATTCCAAAGGTGCCTAGTGCGATGCTTCCACCACATCATGATTTTACAAAACAGAAGCTAGAAAAGCCAGATTTTCAAGAAACCCCCCAGCTTCCTATAACATTTGTTCCTGCAGTGAGTGATGATTCTGCTTCAACTCCATCTGGTGTTGCTCCAACTTCCTTGGGCGGGACTCCAGCTTATTTGGGTGTTTCTCGAGCTTCTAAAAAGCGGCGCAAGAACAAGAAGTCTAACAAAATAATGCACAATGATGCTCAGTAAGTTGTAGATTTTTATTAATTTTCCCTACTTTCTGGTGAATTTGTGGATTTGTGGTTTCATTTGTGGGAAAATGAATTTTCTTTTTCATTCTCACGATGACTGAATACTCTTGAAGGCAATCTGAAATCTTCATCGCTAGAGTATATGTTTGCATATGTTGGTATGTGAAGATTTCTGCATTAAAGTTTTCATTTATTGTTCCGTATTTTGTTGTGTTCCCTGTAGGCCATGTTACCCCCCGCCTTCCCTCACTTGCTCAGTAGTGTCCCTGATATTTTGAAGCAAGTAAATATGATAATGTGGCAATGTGGTTTCATTCTACCAGGAAACTTGAAAAATAGTGTTCTCTATTGAATCTGATTTTGCCTGTAGTTGCTTCAGGCTAATTAGTTGTAGATTAGACCTATTTGCTGAATTGTTGTCCACGGCCCATTTATCCATGTTGAGTAGTCATAAGCTAATGTGCCTGCTTGAATCCTTTCGTGTTCTGTGGCCTTTATGAGGTTTAACCAAATAGTTGCCACTTGGAGGAATAGTTGCCACTTGGAGGAATAGTTACCAAAAAAAAGGGGTGGTAAAAGTATCCATCAAATAGTTGCCACTTGGAGGAATTATTTTTCCTTGGTTTTTTATCGAAAGGGTAGCAGTGGGCTTCTTTTAGTGTATGAATCATCGGAAAGAAATTCTGAATTACAACTTCATTTGAAAATGACAATTTTGTTAGTGCCTCTGTTGTATAATTTATAAATTTCCAGGTCAGTCGAGGCCCTAGAGGCTAAAAATGCATGCTCATTGTTTAAAAATCTGTGGTTGGTAAGGTAGTGACTTGTATTCGTGTAATCGAAGTTTGCTCTAAAATTTGCAGGTTGCCAGTTGCTACCATGCCTTTGAATCATCCAGCACCTTGTTCGGTGACCCAGTGACCACCATAACTCTATTTTATGTAGATTAAAATGTGGTTCAAGCTTTTTTGTATTTAGATTTCATTGTACATTTAGACTGCTTTTGGATAATAAACCATTTTTGGTCTTCTGGCAATCTTAAGTTAAACTTGTTTATCTCTGCTCTCGTCTTGTGGTGCTGCTTCTAGATTAGTCATGATCAATTGGATCTAAAATGCCTCACGGTTTACTCGTCGTTCTTTCGTGTACAGTATTTTCTTGATATTGTTGACGTCTGTGTCCTCAGGGTGGATGTGATAAACAGTATACTCCATGTAGAATTTTCCGGATTGAAATGCATTAATGTATTCCCTATAGGTAGATATGAAGAATGAAAGGAAAGAGGATGCAGTATAGAGATTAATTTCCACCGCATACAATAGGCTTACCTTTCCTGCTAAATGTAGTTGCAAAAAGGCAGGCTTTCGTTTCCTGCTAAATGGATGAAGGAAAGAAGGAACAGAACTGAAAAATAAATGAGATTGCTCTCATTGAGAGTTGAACTCAAGACCTCCCGCTTACTAAACGGGTGCTCTAACCAACTGAGCTATGAGAGCTTGTGGTTGACTTTTCATTTTGATATTTTAAAAACTGAAAATTGTGTAAAATAACTGAAGCACCGGTACTGCACTGCAGCGTCTCCGAATCAGCCAAACCGCAAAATTTTTCCATTCGCACACAATCCTCTATATGTCCCGTTCATTTGAAGTGAAGCACATTTTCTTTGATCCGAATTCCCCGTTTATAGTAGTATGTATAGAAACAATTTTTGGTCACAAAGTTTAATTCTAGAAAGTGGACTGACTAATCTATAAGTTGTAAAATTTGAGTACATGTTTAGAAATTATACGTTTTTTCATGTTACAGTTCTTGTCAATAGTATACCACTTCCTCTCTGTCGCTCTCTTGACGTACAGAAATATGGTTGTATACATCAAGTTCTAGCCAAGAAATTCTCATGTGTCTTTGACGTGGACATGTTAATTTGTATGATTGAGATTAAGATAAAGAGAGACGACTAGTTGAATCGTTAAACCAGATCTATGACAAAGTTCTGTCTCTGATCTGTGCTAAACATAATTAAGAATCATATTAAGAACTTAATCTGCCAGGTGTTTACATATCAAGGCATTATTAAGAAGTATTAAATAATTAATTAGTTTGGGAGATTATGATCTGTTGTCATAAAGATAAGGTTCATTTTGAGACCAAAAGGAAAGAGTGCGTTTTTACTCATTATAAAAAAGTGGTGGTAAGCATCATCAATTGTTAATTGAATGAATTTCTCAAAATTCATGAAGTTTTCCGCTTGTTTAAAATTAGTGTTTTAAAAAAAGCGCCTCAAGGTGAGGCGAGCGTTTTTTTCCCTCAAGGCGTATCAAAAAGCGTTTTATCCCAGACATTGAAAAGGTGTATGAGACGTTGAAAAGGTGTGCGCCTCAAGACAAAAGGCGTATGGCTCAGGGCAATAGGCGTATGCCTCAAGGCAAAAGGCGTACGCCTCAAGGCAAAAGGCGCACGCTTCGGTTAGAAGGCGTATGCCTTGGTTAATTATTATTTAAAAAAATATTTTAGAGGATTTTTTATTGAATATACAAAAGTCAATTACAAAAAAAATTGGACGAACAACAACCCGAAAGAAATTTGGGTGTGATAATTTAGGTTCAAAGGATTCAAAAGATTGTATATATGATGCTTAACCTCGAATTCTCAATGAAATGATTTTAATTTATTACGGTGTTATTTGAAGTTTATTAAGTAGTGATATAGTTTAAGATTTGATTTCTTTGTTGAATGATATAAATAATTGTAGTGTTATCTTGAAGTTTATTATATATAGATGAATGATATTTGATAATATTTCTCTACAATAATATTTTAATAATGTATTCTATTTACGCCTCACTAAGTCTCGTAAGGCTTACGCCTTTAGATGTAAAGACTTTCATGGCGGTGAGACTATAACATGTCGCCTCACTTTACACCTTAACGTTTTAAATTATTAAAAATTCTAAGGAAGGAAACAACACATCTCCATGAGACAAGGAATTTTCTCTTATTTCGAGGCCAGCTTTTGGGTTCCCCTTTTGTCCTCCATCGTTCTTGTCATTGTCAAAGACACAACACATTGCATGTGGATGACGATCTTCGATTGGGTTGCAAAAAGATATTTAAGATCAACTGTCTTTGACAATCACCTTATTGTGTTCAGTGCATGTTAAGTATTCTTTACATGTTGTTTGACTTCAAGAAATTAGTTTTCAATTTAGCTTTTCATACTTTGAGTTGGCTTTAGCTTATATGAACATTATTGGTAAAATTTCAGAGTGGCCAAAATCTCTTTTGAAGAGACCGTAGCTAATCTCGCGACATTGGAACTCAACCCATATCGAAGTCCAACCACGAATTATAGGGAATGTCACATGCATATGTTCATTATGTTTTTCCTATGAAGGCACAAATAAAGATACAGTTACATCAATTCCAAAGTTAATTATTAGTATAACAATACATGAAATATATGTAAAATAACTTTTTTGCAGTAACAGCAAATTTAGTAATACACTTATCAGCTAAGATACTATTCGCTAGTACTGTAGTACAAGTTGGCTTTAGACGTATCGAAGGGCAAGTTGTCATGCGACATGATATTATTGATATTGAATAATAGGCCCTAATTAGAGCCATGCAAGTACTGATTTCAATGACCAAAGCTTACAACACGCATGTAGCTAAAGAATGTAACTAATAGTATTCAAACAAATAAAGTACAGCCGGAGTCCACGTGCCGGAGGGAGAAGGAAAGCGGAGAGGAAGCTACGTGAAAGTGGTCCAGGTTCCGGTGGGCAATATATATGAGTGCCATGAATTGAAGAATCTCATCGCGACGTGGGGGTGGGCGCAAGATCCGGCGACTCTTCTGCTGCATGCTCTTGCTCGCGCTCTCTTTTCTAATATCTTTCTAATCTAATCTTCTTAATTCTATTTCACTACTCCTGCCAGCTAACAATCCCAATGACAATTAATTAGTTAATGTCTACATTTTCCTTGTTCCCATGAGCATCATAATTAAGTCTAGCTAGCTTGCTACTCTCAGTGTCACACACATTTTAATTCTTTATTTTAGTTAACTAATGCAGTCAGGCCCATAACTCACGATATAATACAAATTTTGAAGTAGTCAAATTGGTTAGAGTATCGCGCAAAGTAGTGTTGGTTTTGGAACTAGCATGAGTAAGATGTAGGATATAACAGGAGTAGACAAATGATTTGCTTTCACCACAGGCTCGTATCCCTCATGTTATAGGGCTCATTTAATGGGTAGTCGTGCCATACAAATCAGAAGTGGCTACAACAACATGCTTATTTTTGCACCAGAGTTTGAATTCATCTTTTTGTAGCCTAGATCATATTAGACTATATAGTTTTGATAAGAAATGACAATATAATAGTTTAACAATATTATACTCATTGAGTTTCAATCCCTACAAATAGGGCTCTATAGTGTACTTAGGTGTCATTCTGCATATGCATGCCTACTCGAGCTAGCTTAGCTATAGTAAATTAATTCAAAGCTCATTCTTGTCTTCATCTCCCAATGGCTCTAGCCAAGGAAAGAATGCCACATGACTCATTCACTCATGAGTCCCTTCAAGTTTCGTCAGATCTTTCCAATGGGTTTGTGTTTAGAGCCACAACAAATTATCATCAACCTGATCAGGTAGCCCACCATTCAGTCATCAACTTCAAAAATGGCTATAATTACAACAATAGTTTCACCCCTAGCAGTGAGTCTTTGCTTAGCTTTGAGAAAAATGACAAGAATTTCCAAAGTTGCTATCATCAGAAGATCGCTAGCAATGACAAAGATGAGCGCTCCAACTACATTGGGGATTTGCATCATGGTAATTACCAGTGGAATCAGATGGGTAGTGTCATCGATCCGCGACTTTCAGGGGACTTTGGTTGTTTTCAGACGGCTAGTAACTGCAGCTCCATGCCCAACGCTGCAAAAGAAGACCATGGAGATCATGAGGCTTACGGGTGGTTGTACTCCGACGCTCTTGAGGTTGCAGAAGATGGCTTCCAGGAATCGGGAAACCAAGAAACCGGCTTTCATAAGCGTCCTCACACGGTTAGATCCCTTTCTCCTTTCTTTTTTACAAAGCGTCGCCTCTTATGTTGTAAAACTGTCAATTTGGTCTATAGATATGTTGTAAAACTGTCAATCTGGTTTCTGATCACGTGAAGTCTTTATTCATCTTCGAATTGCATCTTTCATTTTAAGGGAGAGAGCGTGCAACCTTTAAAGAAGCAATGTACTAGTGCTACTAAGAAGCCGAAGTCCAAGTCGTCATCAAGTTCCTCGAAGGACCCCCAAAGCATTGCAGCCAAGGTTTTCTTCAATTTTACTTAATCACAATATCTTGAAATATGACAATATGTAATCTAGCAATGTCGATTGCAACTTAAGAAAACGAATTTATTGGTGGAAGAATGTTTGTCTTCAGAATAGAAGGGAGCGGATTAGCGAGCGGCTTAAGGTACTGCAGGAACTGGTGCCCAATGGCTGCAAGGTTTGACTAATTTCTCAACGAATTATACTATAATTTGTAGATCAAAACATAAGTGATTACTTACTAATTATAATTCTCAATATGCTGTCCTATGTAGGTTGATTTGGTCACCATGTTAGAGAAAGCGATTAGTTATGTCAAGTTTCTTCAATTGCAAGTCAAGGTGTGCACATTAACGAAGTTAATTTTGTTCCTTTCACATTTTCGCTTGCATCATAACGAAAAGAGGCTCATTATCGCGATGTTTTGATCATTTAGGTGCTGGCAACGGATGAATTTTGGCCGGTGCAAGGCGGGAAAGCTCCGGATATTTCTCAAGTGAAGGAAGCCATTGATGCCATCCTCTCATCTCAAAGAGACACAAGTTCAAGCTCAAAGTAATTGCACCCGGAGGCTAAAAATCTGGAGGCTTATATATATATATATATATATATATATATATCAAGAATAATAATAATAATAATAGTGCAAGAGCTACTAAATGAAGTAGGCTGAGATAGCCTACCTTTGTCATACAAAAAAGTATTGGCAATGAATTGTTTTGCTTTTACTTATGAACGTGTACGTTGCTTCTTCATCTATATACGTAGTTGACATTGTGGCATGGACCATCAAATATGATCATGTTATCAGCAACCCTTAGAGCATCTCCAACAATGCTCGGTAATTTTTGCTATTTTAGCAAGTCCGAGCTCTCAAATAGTAGTTTAGCTAGCGTGTTCTTCCAACAACAATAACTATATAAAATGTTAAACCCACTGAAGACGTTTTCATTCGCCGGCGGCAAACCGTTTGATTTCACCGGCGGTGTTTCATTCCGTTTCTGACTCCGAAACTTTGGGGATATATTCTTGAGGCTGAGAGAAAAATTATTTTAGTTGGGGTCGTTGTCAATTGGTGACCGGAAAAGGTAGAATGGAGGGAGGTTTTGTCGGACAGATTTTGGACAGTTTTTGGCAATAAAAAGATCAAAACGTTTTCATTCGCCGGCGGTAAACCGCTTGGAACTTGGGGTTGAAACTTCGTGGGAGTGTACTCGGGGATGTTGGGAAGCTAGCCTAGGATTTCCGAACGGAGAAAGTGGCCGGAAAATCAGCGATGCCGGCGAGAACTCCGGCGGCTCAGTTTTTGCGTTTGGTTTCACCGGCGACGTTTCAGACCGTTTTTTACTCTGAAACTTTGGGGATATATTCTTGAGGTTGAGAGGGAACTTTTTGTAGTTGGGGTTGTCATCAATCAGTGACCGGAAAAGGTAGAACGGAGGAGGTTTGTCGGACGGTTTTTGGTAAAAAAAAAAAACAGATCAAAACGTTTTCGTTCACCGGCGGCAAACCGCTTGTAATTTGGGGTTGAACCTTCATGGGAGTATACTCGGGGATGTTGGGAAGCTAGCCTAGGATTTCCGAACGGAGAAAGTGGCCGGAAAATTAGCGACGCCGGCGGCTCAGTTTTTGCGTTTGGTTTCACCGGCGGCGTTTCAGACCGTTTTTGACTCTGAAACTTTGGGGAAATATTCTTGAGGTCGAGAGGGAACTTTTTGTAGTTGGGGTCATCGTCAATCAGTGACCGGAAAAGGTAGAACGGAGGAGGTTTTTCTTTTGGACATTTTGTCGAACACTTGGTGGGTTATCAGCAGCAACAACAACACACAGAATGGCTGAAACCCGAAAAAACCAATCCATGATGGTTATCAGCAGCACCAACAACAACAACAACAACAACACAACTATCGCAAGAAACCCAGAAAATCGAAATCAAAATCAACAATCAACAATCAAAATCGGCCCAAAAACGACAGCAGGCGTGGAAGACGAACTTGAAATAATATTAAAAAAGTTTAGCGAGCTCGCCATTCTCTCGCTCATCCTCGCCAAATCTAGCGAGGTTCTGTTCAGAAAACCAAAATGGCGAGCATGATGGCGAGGCCGTTGGAGGAAGAAAATCGCGTTTTTTCGGCTAAAATAGCCAAACAGTCTCTTTTAACGAGGCTGTTGGAGATGCTCTTAGTCTAGCTAGTATATGTTATCGTTTCCAATACAATAAGAGATCTAACCTTCAAATCTCCATAATCTAGTATCGGTTATATCAGAAATACGATCTACTAAGTTTCTGATCTGCACATAATCTAGCAGCTGCCATTTTTGCAAGTCAAAATGAACTACCAGGAGGAACATTCTCGGCCGAATGCCGGACTAAGCCCATGGGAAATCTTCTATTAGACTAAGCCCAATTTAGAGGCCCATAAAGGATACAACACTTGTTTTAAGAGCACTTGTGTAGCGTTCAATTCCCTCTTCTATCTTCTTTTTCATGAAACATCGGCGATTCGAATTAGACATCTCTCGGTATCCAAATTTTTTTTAAGGTGAACGACAATTGATTTGCATCACATCTTCCGTGGAATAACATCACAACACCCAACACCAGGTAATGTACGCGCTAGGCATCACTAGCTCTAATAACATTGCTGCAAAACATTCCATAAAGATGG
The DNA here is from genome assembly GCA_033992175.1 of Spiraea crenata. Classification (NCBI taxonomy): domain Eukaryota; kingdom Viridiplantae; phylum Streptophyta; class Magnoliopsida; order Rosales; family Rosaceae; genus Spiraea; species Spiraea crenata. Next base: position 1,253,923 of record JAVBHV010000081.1, on the reverse strand, counting down.
GTTTTTTAGTTGGGCCCATGAGAGGATTGTGGGTCCATGAAAGGATATTGGGTCCAACTGGGATCGGTTTGGATCTTGGTACAACCAATACCCCCAAACCATTACCGGATGGAGTTACACCTGAGTCAGACTAAAACGGATCTTGGTACAACCAAAACTGGCAAGCCATCACCGGATCGAGTTGGACCTGAGTCAGACTAAAAGTGAAATATTACTATACTTATACTAATACTATAAAGAAATTTAAGGTTCCATTTTAAAATTAATTGGCAATAGAAGGAATAACTTAATCATTTATAAATATCATTAAGTTCTTTTATTAATTAATATGAGATTTTTATCACACTACATTCTTAATATACCCCATCACACGTGACGGCTCTCAAACTAATGTGTGAACAACACACACAAGGGATGTGGAGCACATGTGGCTTTTACAGTAACACGAGAGCAACCTTACTCTGATCTCATAAAGGAAATTAAAATTTTACTCCAAAATCAATTGACAATAAAAAAAGTAATACAATTCTTTATGAATACGTTAAAATCCTTCCACTTATCACATCATATTCTTAAACGCTTGCATGATCATATAAAGCACAGCCCCGTAATCGGCTAGACATGATCATCCCCGTGTAAATCGTCACTGCTAATCGCATCATTATCACCCATCCACCAACCAAAACGAGCCAGAAGGCAAACGCTGGTAGCCCCAGAAAAAATACAATTGAAAAAGAAAACGAAAGTTTGTATGCAGACAAATCTCCCAAATGACAAGCCAACGGACATTCGACAAGTTGCTTTCCCAATAAAGTTTGAACTGTTGCTTAACGCCAACCCTTCCTCCACCTCTGTGCTTCACAGCCTCTAAATCCCCCTACTCAGATATTTCCTCTCTCACTTCCTCTGTTCACCCCTTAGTCCCTGAATTCGATTTTCTCTCATTCCAATATCGCTGGTATAAACTTCTGAATTCGAATTTCTCTCCGCTTCTAATATCGCTTGTATAAAGAAAACAAATACGAGGTTATTTCCCTCTTCTTCTAATTTGATGGATTATAGTTCCCGCTCATCATCATCCGAGGGTCGAAATTCAACCTCGGACTCCTCATCATCCCCGACTTTCTCGCCGCCATCATCAGCCGTCCGTCGCGCCTTGCAACTCATCCAATCGGACGACCAGGATTCGAAGCTCGAGGGCGCCCGGGAAATCCGCCGGCTCACGAAGACCTCGCAGAGGTGTCGGCGCCAGCTGTCCGACTCGGTGGGCCCGCTCGTGTCCATGCTCCGAGTCCGCGACTCGCCCGAGTTGAACGAGTCGGCACTCCTCGCTCTCCTCAACCTCGCCGTCAAGGATGAAACGTACGTTAAACACCTCCACCCAGACTTTTTTTTTAATTTTTTTTTTTTTTATAATTTTCGTTTAGATTTTTTTGTTATAAAATATTTTATTCTTCGTGAAAATTTGTGAAACTAAATTTCTTGGAATTTGTGAATGGATTTTTGTGGAATTAGGGGATATTTTAGTTCCTCGGATTCCTCAATTTAGAGCAGGAAAGTATTTGATTTTAGAATATTAAATAATGCCTCCCACAGGATTCTATTGGTGGATTCTCTTTTCCTTTTTCTTTTTATCTTTTATTTTGTTTTTTTACTTCACTTTATTAGTTACCAGAAAATTGCACACCCGCTATGCGGGTGCGATAAGAGAGTGTATTTTTGTGCGGTGTAGAAGAGTTAATAGAAAAAAAAATTTTAAAAATCAAAAAAGTATTGTTCATGAACAGTACCTAAACAGTGCCCAGAGGGTACTTTACCGATTTAACCTGATGTATTAATTAAAAAATTTTAAGTTTTCAAAGTTGAAAGGGCAAAGACGTCATTTTCCCACATAAAGTACTGTTCATGAACAGTGCACGGAACAGTAAAAATGGGTTTGCTTAAATAATATAATAGTATAGATTATGGTAGCTCTTTCCTTCTAATTTTAATTTGGTCATCATAAATGCTAAAGTTTTGGTTGTTCAAATTATGAAAGACATGAAATGGATAAGATTAGCTCAAAAAGGATGGGAGATGAAATCTAAAACTGGTTATTGATTAGCTACCTACCACATAATTTAAAAGTAACTAAAAAGTTACCTATGGTTGATCATGATTAGGTTTATAAAGTTACCAAAAAGAACCAGCATCAGATAATACAGTTGTGTCTCTGTGATCTAGGAAGTTAGGGAGATGTTGGTTGTACAATATTTCAAATTTGAGTTGTAAATCATTTTGAAGTGAACTAGGGAGATGATGTTGGATGTGATTAAAGAGATTTTTATTTTATTGCTGGGAATGAAAATGGTGGAATCCAAGGGGTGGTATGGTAGATCTTTTGATATTTTATAAGAACAAAAGAACTTTGCTTTTGATGGATAAACTTGTTTTAAAAGGAATTGGATGCTTTATGGTTCCAGAAGCCCATAGGAATCCAAGGGGTGGTATGGTAGATCTTTGTTTGGTTCTTACTCTATCTTTTCTCCTTTTCTCCATGTTAATCTTCTTTCTCAAGTTTTCTTATTATGTAGTAAGGAGTTTCTGTTTGGTGAGGAGGAAGATAACTTTATCTTAGCAGGGAAGCTCTGCATTTGTGGTCCTTCTTCTTTTTACCCTTTTTGCAAATCTATTTGCTACTTTTGGTTGCTTTAATCAACAATTACTAATAGCTTTTGATGATGAAAAGTTAATTAATTCTACTCTAATGGTCTTTAAAAACGAACAGGACACTCGGTAAAAGTAAGTGTGGGATTTTACATAATGAAATCATCTTGTACTTCAAGCTACTTGCCTTTTGATTTGTTTGTTTTCAATTTTCTCTTCTTGTCTTCTTGATATTCTTGTTTATTATTTTACTTTATTATCGAGTTCGCACCTACTTTACTTGCTTCACTTTTATATTGCACATAATTAGTTTTACCACAATCGGTTCTATAGTGGGGGAGGATTTTTCTATTTCTGTTCAACTGGAGTATTGACTATTGGTGGTACTTCAGAATTTAGTGCCTTGTTCAAATCATGACAAATTGAAAGTATCCCACTGTATCAGATCACCTTAGGTGACAATAGTATTCATTTTAGGCAGAGTACCATGTAAACCGAAGTCAATCTGTTGGAACTTTGTGATGACTAAGGTTGCATTTCTTTGAACTTAGTCATGAGTACCAAGAATTCTTTCATACCTCTTATGCTTCTGGAATCATGACTAAGTAATATGGCGTAAACTTTTTCTGTTCTTTACCTTCACTTGAGACTAGTTTTTGTTTGCTTTCACTTGAGACTAGTTTTAGTTGCTACGTTATTTTATGGGTAAATGACTAATTGGTACAATTTTATTTTCTCACAGGAATAAAATTAAGATTGTGGAAGCTGGCGCTTTGGAACCAATAATTACATTCCTTCAGTCCGAAATCTTAAACCTGCGAGAGTATGCAACTGCATCTCTAGTCACTCTATCAGCTTCTGGAGTCAACAAGCCTACTATTGGTGCTTCTGGTGCAATACCTCTTCTAGTCGATATTCTTAAACACGGAAGCCCGCAAGCCAAAGTTGATTCAGTAATGGCTCTTTCCAATCTGTCAACACACCAAAATAACCTCACCAGCATTCTTGAAGCAAAACCAATCCCATATATAGTCACTTTACTTAAACCTTGCAAAAAATCTTCGAAGACGGCCGAGAAATGTTGTTCTCTGATAGAATCACTGGTGGTATTTGATGAGGGCAGAACTGCATTGACATCTGAAGATGGTGGAGTGCTTGCAGTGATTGAGGTGCTTGAAAATGGATCATTACAAAGCCGGGAGCACGCTGTTGGTGCTCTGCTAACTATGTGTGAAAGTGACAGGTGCAGATATAGAGAAGCAATTCTTAAAGATGGGGTAATCCCGGGACTTCTTGAGCTCACAGTTCAAGGAACACCAAAGTCTCAGACAAAAGCCCATACGCTTCTGCGCTTGTTGAGGGACTCACCATACCCGAGATCAGAGCTTGAAGCAGACACACTGGAGAACATTGTCTGCAACATTATATCTCAGATTGACGGTGATGATCAGTCCGGTAAAGCAAAGAAAATGCTGGCTGAGATGGTTCAAGTTAGCATGGAGCAGAGCTTGAGACATTTGCAGCAGAGGGCTCTGGTATGCACGCCACCAACTGATCTGCCTATCGGCCCTTGCACCTCTGAAGTGTCATTCAAATGACTGATTTCGTTCAATTAGCATCGTTTTTCTTACACGGTCCTGTTCGGTGAGATGAAAGTTCCGAATTTTACCACTGAACAAGAAAAATCAAGAATGATATAGTAAAAGTTATGCCAGTCCAGGCCTTGGTTGCGACGTCGGGTGACTGGTAAGTGTTAATAAACTGGAAAATGTATGATGTTGATAGCAAAGTGTTTTATTAGTTGGTTTGTAGAGAAGCTGTTGTATGGAACATTACCATTTAGTGAAAGTCCTCCTTTTAGATGTTGGTTTATATGTAATTTGAAAATTATACAGAAAAGAAAAGTGGAAGAATTTGCTTACAATCTGGAGCTGGAGCATCCCTCACGTTATTAGACCAATGCAAGGGAAGAGTCAACTTTTATCTTCATGTCTTAATCTTGGTAAAATGTTCCCATCTTGAAAAGAAAAGGATGCAGTTTGGCAATTCTTTCAAATGTTTCAAACAAGTGAGGTTTCACCAAATTTTGTCGGTTCAACATGGAAATAGTCCTAATAGTACTACAATTGTAGGGATTTTCTCGTTGCCCTCTAGAAAAGTTGTCATCTCATACGTGCAAATTGATGGTAGGTAGTCCGTAAGGATGCTCAGGTTGGCGTGTTTGTTTTGGGTTTTGCCTTTTTGTATTTTGCTCAAGAAAGACAATAAATTAATCAGCCGAAAAACACCGACAAATGGCAAAAGTGAAAGGGTCATTATTATTATTATTTTATTTTTCATAAATAGTATTTGAATTTTCAATAACATGATTGTATAATATTTGAATTTTAAAAATGATCAATTTGGTATGTAGACTTTCAAAAACAAGACTATATGGTACATATCTCCTTTTTCAGTTAAAGTTCTGTTAAATGAGGGTTAAAATAATTTTTTGATATTAATTATTTTGTAAAATATCATTTTTGGTATCTCAGCCTCTATATAAATGTGTTTTATAGTGTATCGAAAAATAGCTGTTGCAGAACAATAGACAAATTAATGAACGAAAATATACTAACATTAATAAAAAAAATTAACATAAATTGAGTATGATAGTAAAAGTTGAAGAGTTAAGATTTACTAAAGAGAAGACGATAACAAGTAGGGGTGGCATTTTAATACCAACTACCAAATACCTCCCGTACCATACCGATTGGTACGGTACAATTTCAGTATAATTACTGTTCAGTACAGTACATTACTGTACCGAAAACTTTGGTACGGTACATGGTATTGAATACCCAATACCATGGTATACATATTGAGAATTGTTATTCCCACTCCAATTTTTTCAAAATGCACTCCATTTTGTCTTTAATTTTTACACATAGATGAAGTGCATAATGAAAAAAGTGGAGTGCCAATAACATTTCCCTTTATTTTATTTTTTTAATAACATATATAATGCCTATGTTGTTTTTATCTTCCTTTTTTTTTGTTCCTTCTTCGTGAACGGAGCGCACTCAAAGTCAAAGCTTCTTCTTCTTCTTCTTCCTTTATTCCCGTCCACAAATTCTCTTTGTAAAAACTCTAGATTGAACCTCTTGGATTGGTGGAAATGTAGCCAATCTAAATACCCCATTCTTTCAAATATTGCCAAGGATGTCTTGGCCATTCCATCTTCAACCGTGGCAAGTGAGAGTGCATTTAGCCTAGGAAAGAGAGTGGTTGATCCTTTTAGAGCTTCATTGAGTCCTAAAATGGTGGAAGCTTTAGTGTGCACTAGTGATTGGCTTAGAGCGGAAGAGTTTAACTTGTACCAAGAGCCAACGGAAGATGAGCTTGAATTGTACAAGGAATGTGAAGAACTAGAAAGATGTAAGTATTTAAATTTCAAAAGAATAGTTTTTATCCTACCCTAATATTATTTCATATTCTAATGATATCTTTTTATATGTAGCTATGCAAACAATGGGACTTTCTTCAAGCCAACCCGGAAGTTCAAGCCTACCGGTTTAGGGCTGGGATTATTATTGCATTTGAATTTGAAGTTGAACTATGTAATTTGTTATTTAGATGTTGGGTTGTAAAACTATGACACACTTTGAAAGTTTTAATACATTGAACATGGGGATTGATAATATTTGCTTTGAATTTAATTTTGTGAAATATATAGGTAGATAGTTTGGTATTGTATCAATACCAAACACTACCATACCGTACCAAAACTTTGGTATACCGAAACTTTGGTATGGTATTAGTAGTCGTTTTGTAGAAATACCCTTAGTAAGGTTGGTATACGGTATTGGGGGTTTGGTACGGTATACCTGCCATACCCACCCCTAATAACAAGAGATTGGGTTGTACGTAGACTGTTCTCGGAACAAAAGTTGGATGTAGAGAAAAAGTTAACCAGCATAACACAACTCAATGGGTCTCAGCTAATCCGCTTAATAGCCATGATCGCCCCTAGTAGTTGGGCATGTTTTCTCAGACCACTTCAAAAATGCAACTAGCAAGATCAAACAAAGGTAAGCGCCTAACACCTACAAAAAAAGGCACATAATTGAGTTGGGCCTCATTATTCTTATAGAGTACTCCTCCTACTCAAACATTACTTCCGGTAACTTCCACGAAAGCAATAAACTTCAATTTTAATGGAATTTGAATACTCATATCGATCATGATCATATGGCATCAACCCTTAGGCCATATTTGTTCACGTCGTATTTTTGTGAATACTCAAATCGAACATTTACACATATTGTAATCAGAATTGTTGATTCATCAAACTAGGAATCGTTTAGTCATCATATCAAAGAATGTCACTAGGCGAGCTTCCCCACCTGCATTATACTTTTGCACTATGAAGCACCGAAACTCTGATAACCTAACGTTTCGGCAGCGAAACAATGCCGAAATTTCTCGAAACACGTATAGAAGAGAAAACATTACGGAAACAACCTGAAATTCCACGTGGAGAAAAAGTTTGGCAAAATTTGCACTTGAACTTGTAGTATTTCATTTGGATTTCACTTTTTTATATGCTATGAAAGTTTTAAATACTGATTTATAATCTCCGTTTTGTATCGTATCAGTTAGTAGTGCCCGTTCCCGTTTACGTGTTTCATAGCTTTTGTATATGATACTAGACTAGAATGTCAAAAAACAACAATATATGGGACTTATATGTCGAAGACTCTTATCTATTCAGCTGGTTTAGTTTTTCTTTCTTCTCTATTTCTTCTTTCATGATCCTCTACTCAATCATAAACCCTAAAGTCTCTTTTAATGTTGCAATTAGTTTTCTATCACAATTATGCAACTTCTTTGGGCAATGCAATTGATTTATGCATGAAATAAACAATTTTTGTTATTAAACACTCAAAAACCGTTTATCGACCCCTATTTTTCTGCCCTTATCTACTTCCAAAATCTACGAAATCTCCTTGTATTTCGTCGACTATATCCACAATTAAGCAAGTTAAACCTGACTTCACTTCTACAGCTCTACCTTTTCAACCAAAGAGTAAATTTCCATTCTCAACAATTTTTTTCCCTTGCTATTCTCAACAATGGTGAAAAAATCATCTGATGGAATTGAAGAAATAGAAATTTCAAAGATAGAAGAAGGATTTGTCGCCTCTCCTAACCCGAAAACCGGCACTAGTGATGATCCTGGTAACTTTTGTTCACCAGCAGCAGCAAAAACGCTGGGTCAAAAGGTATAATAGCAACAATATTTCTTCAATGTACTATTTCACTAGAAAATTGCTTTTTGTGTAATTTTGGATCCATTTTCAGCTGGTTGCTGAGGTGATTGGTACATACTTTGTGATATTTGCCGGCTGTGGTGCGGTGGCCGTAGACAAAATTTACGGGAGAGTCACGTTTCCCGGCGTGTGCGTTACATGGGGTCTCATTGTCATGGTCATGATTTATAGCGTTGGCCATGTTTCCGGGGCACACTTTAATCCGGCTGTCACCATCACCTTCGCCGTCTTCCAGCGATTCCCTTACCAGCAGGTTGATTAATTAGCTACTAAAAGTACTATAATTAGTCTTTTTAATTGTTTTTTTTTGTTCACTACATAATTTATTGTTATACTTTCCTAATTATACACACCCTAGGATCAAGTTCTTCATTAGTAATGAGGAAGTTGTTTAACCAATTCTGAGGTTGGACTGATCTAATTTTTGTTCTTTATTGGGAAGACGAACACATAGAAAGGAATTTATCATAATGATTCTTTTTCTTCTTCATAATACCGTTTACCAAGACCTTAGATGTAAGAAAGTACTCCACATATATGTTACCATATGTGATCATGCGTGGATTTTTCTACTATATACAAATTCGTATAGTACTACAAATTAGAGATCAAGGGGTTTTACCCCTCCTTATTAGTTAGGGTTTTCAAATATCGATCATAATCTACTAGCTTAATCGTGTTCATATACATTGCTACATATACATTACTAGGTATATTATCAGTTAACAAAGCATACGTGCTTGTGATTATGTTATTATTAATGCACACTAAGTTGCGTAACATACATGTTTCTTTGTACTATATATATAGAAGTTTCGTAACATAAATGTTTCTTCCTATTATATAGGTGCCAGCATACATAGCAGCTCAACTAATGGGATCAATTCTGGCAAGTGGCACACTTGCTCTAATGCTTGATGTAACTCCAAAAGCATACTTTGGAACTGTTCCGGCTGGATCTAATGGCCAGTCTTTGGTTGCTGAAGTTATCATCTCATTCCTCTTGATGTTTGTCATTTCTGGAGCTTCCACAGATAGTAGAGCGGTAACTCCAAATATGCCTTTTTGGGTTTACATATCCTTTTTTATATTATAAGTTACAAAGTGTATGTAATCTTTATTTTACTTTATGACAGATTGGAGACTTAGGTGGGATTGCCACTGGCATGACCATACTACTAAATGTCTTCGTTGCTGGGTAATTTTCTAAACCCAAAAATCTCATTAAAAATATCAGACTCCCCTACCAAATCAGTGAACCAGGCATATAATGCTTTGATTATCTTTCTAACTTTACACAGTGTACCATTCTATTCATGATTAGAGCATCTACAGTGGACACTTTATTATTTTTGTTAAATTTAACGGCAATGCTATGTTTAGGGAGCTATGCCAATAAGAAGTCGCCATCAGTTTTATTAGATTTTTCTTTTCTTTTCTAAATTTGATTATTTCAAGTATGTTTCAATTGAATTCTAATTATCGTCCATTGCATTTATTTCTTGTGCGGTTTATTATTGTAGTTTGCCTGGGTGACAATGGTAAAAATATGTTAGATTCTCTCTCCTATTCTCCAAATATAGAGAATTAGGAGGAAGAGCTCTATTATTTTTTTAAATATATAGGGGATTTGGTGAAGCACTTTTTGTCAAAATTCACACCAAATTTAGCTTATAAATCAACATATGGGATCCATTATAGATGCTCATAGTTTCGGGAGAAATAAATATTTGCATACATATATTTCACGTATATCTGTTTGAAAAGAATACATTGGCCAATATACAGGTTTATATGAGAACAAAATGCTTTTGACTAGCTTAGACGATATTGCTTATGTTTGCAGGCCGATTTCGGGGGCTTCTATGAATCCAGCTAGGAGCATAGGCCCGGCGATTGTTAAGCATGTCTACACAGGGTTGTGGGTGTATATAGTCGGACCAATTGTCGGAACTCTAGCCGGAGCACTTGCATATAGCGTGTTACGGTCCACAGACAAACCACTTGGTGAATCATCCAGTAGCACATCAAAGTAATTTACTTGCAAGCTGATAATTTTGCTCGAGAAACTACTATTTAGGTTTGCAACCAAGTAATTGCTGGATTCTTGCTTGTTTCATTGCTTCCTCTATGTTTTACGGGGTTGGAGAATTTCACAGTTTAGAACACTTGCAAAATAGATTTTGGATTAGCTTGCGCCACCCTTTTTTCCATTACGGAGTTTTTCAATTTTGTGATCAAATCATTCCATTTCTAAATCATTGTATAAAGATCATCTATGTAAAGAAGTCAATCCAATTGGAAATCCTTTAGTCATGAATAAACGTATCAACTAAATAGACTGTTCTCATGAATAACTTAAATGTTACCTAATTCATCAATCTTGTTCATATGTAAATAACTAGATGATCTTCAAAGTGAATGAGTTACTATGCAGATGTGATCATTACCGGTTGATTTAAAAATTGAACAGTTCATGATTATGAGATTTGGATGTCCAAAACTCCGAGTGGGACAAGCTCATCCCATGGATTGGGACGCCAGTATTGTCCACGCCCTCCCCTAGTATAAACTATGTAGTTTGAGTACACGTTGAATGATTTTTGTGCTATTTTGTACACATACATCCGATTTCTCTCTATTCTAGTACACACTAATTTTGTTTGATCTTTTTTCTTGGTCAGCACTGATTTTCTTAGCTTTCTTTTAATCTTCGGTGTGGCATTGGAAAAAAATTAACCAGAGTATATATATATGATGTGTCCGTTATTTTACGTTCGTATTTTTTTCTAATATGTCATTATACTAGTCCAAATCAAATGTTTCCATATGTCATATTCATATTTTTACTGTTATTTTCACAACTTTTACCGATTATACACATACATTTTTCCTCCCACATTATATGGGTACTATAATTTACTAACTAGGGTTGTGAGTTACTATCCCTTACTTTTCTACAAAAAGCGGGTCAGCCACCACACTGTTTACAGAGGACCTACAAACCATAAGACGAAGAATAAAAAGCCCCACCAATCATGAACAAACAAGTTGTGAGGATTAGAGTGAAGGATGATACACATTTTTTCAATTTGATGCTTTATTTTGCTCATCTAACAATCATTCCAAGCCAACGGGGCCATTATTTGCTTTTTGTAACAATTCTGTAGTCATGTTTCCAGCATATATTAAGCCCCTGGAAATAATCATGAAATGCCCAATGCAGCTCCATGTATGATCACCAATGCTGGAAACCCTATTCTCGAGGGGCTTCTGAAGTTTTAGGCATTCATCTATGCTTTCAAGGCTAAAGTTATTGCCAGATGAACGCGCTTTGTCTAGTTTCTAGTGTAATCTAGTGCCTTAATTGTCTTTCGACACCACATAGCAGAATTAGGATCAAATCTCAACTCCCATGTAGGCCAGTAATGCAAGTCCTGCTTCAATGTTAGAACTTTAGGCTTCCCATTCAGGTGGACTGTCCGCACACGAACAAACTGCATATGTTCTAATTCCTGATACAATATTCAAAGGCAACATTAGAAATAATCATAAAATACTACATGGTAATCATAATTGTTACAAAGTTTAAAATAAAAAATGCAGGTCTTCTATTTGATGCAAGGAAAACCATTATACAGGTCAATAATCAAAGGACCAGGCGTAGCCAGCTTTCTGAACTTCCAAACTAAATTTTCTTTTCTTTTTTTTTCTTCAATGAAAAATGTCGGCCAAAGTTTCTGAAAACTGTTTTACCTTTAGTGCCTGGAGGACAGTGGAAGAAATAACCCAGGTTTTTCGGAGGTTATTACTTTCTGCTCTCAGGAATTAAAAGTTCCACTAAAGAGAGGCAAAACCAACAAATTTGGAGCAAGAAAACTAAAAGAAAAAGACAATAGAATATTTTCATATCTTCGGCTAAGGAACAATGGGGCTAATATCGAGCTTAATATACCCGAAATTTCTTGTTCTTTTTTCATTGTTTAATAATATTTCAGCGCTCAGCAGGGCTATAGCCCAGCCATGCAATGCTTCCCCCAGTCACTAATACAAAACACCACTGCATGATGCATATTCAGAAAAGAAACAATTGGCCTTAAATATATTTTAAGATAAACTGAAACAAGCTCATTAAGTCTCGTCATATAAAATATCTCATAAAATGGGAACACATGCTCCGAAACATGCAGACATAAGAGTGAAGTGTACCTTTGTTACGTTCACAAAAGCATCTAAATTTGGAGTCTGTTTTCCATTGACTTCAACTATCCACTGTAGAGCATACAAACCGTATCTATGAACTGGACTACCATGGCACCACCTGGTAAAGTTTACATTGCAAGTTGTTAGCATTTGAGATAGTTGAACACCGGAAGATAACAACGAGACTTCAACATTGGGTTCAGAGCGTAGATTTCAACTCTCAGGCTAAGGAATAACAACGAGAATACAAGCTAAAAATTACAGAAAATCTCAAAAGGGATGCAGCAATATTCAAAATGTGCGGACCTCTCATTGTGGCCATTAGATTCCAATCTCAAGATATAATCTAAGGGTCATTAGGGGAGGTCCGCACCTTCTGAGTAGTACGATATGCCTTTAGTGAAGCTCTCTGAAAACCTAAACTCTATGCCTTAATGGGTTGTTCGACCTAACGTGGTGAACCTGCCAGGAGAAATGCGGAATACACTCAAACATACAATAGTTACCAGGCACAACTCAAACATGTGTCTCCTTAAATCTATGAATGACATTAGAATTAGTTTAATTTTTGACACATGGAAATTGGCCAACAGGCATGGTAGGACACTGTCCACTTTGAAACCATTAGAATTTGCTGTCCACCAATTTTAGGAAGTGACAGAACCACTCGTACCTTGCCACATACACACCATGACCTTCTTCGGGAAGAAACCCAAGAGCACGAACAGCAGGATGAGGATCTTGAACGATACACCCACACCAATTTATTACACGAGTGGTGCCACTCCCATCCCTAACATCTGTTCCCACGAGAATATCCATTTCACGTCCCTGGAGAATCATGGAGATCAGTCTTGAAAGAATGCATAGCTCTTTCACGTAATATAGAAAAGAACAAATTAAAAAAGGAGAAGATCCATGCATAATAATACTGATGAGTGAAGTGACCAGAAAAGAAACCTAAGGACAAATTCGTTTTACCTGTCGAAAAATGGTCAAGTCAAGCTTGCCATCTTGGTTTTCATTTTTGTCTAATGCTTGGCAGAAATTTTCTACATCGCGGAAGCATGTAACTGGCTCCTTGTTGATGGCCAAGACCATGTCTCCTTGCTCTAACAGATTTTCAGCTTTAGATCCAGCTAAACAACCTTTGACACGTAAAACTTGTCGTCTAATTGGATCTTTCTTGACGAGAGCCTACAACAACAATTACAATAATGGTAATCTAACAATGTTTAAAACCAGACTGAAACATATGTTTAGAGAACTATTATCCAACCTCAAAGAAATATCCAGGAGAAGACAGAAATGCGGAATCAAAATCATGGATCTCAAATAAAGTTTCTGAGTTGAACAGTAAAACCAAGAGGCAAAAAGCAAACTGTTCATAATGGCACTACTAGCGCTCAATTCCCCCAACCAAAGTGGAGAAAGATACAAGACTCACTGATGAGGACATTTGGGCTCTGGAAGCATTTCATTGAGAACCCTTCCATTGAGATGAGTTCACATCAATTGGGGTTTCCAACTACCCTTACCCAAATTGCAAGAAAAGGCCTAATTCGAGAGGATGTTCTGATGATTTCCTCTTACACTCTTACAACAGAGAACTGTTTAAACTAACCCTCTTTGTCACAAAGACTGTCAAATGCAAATATAAGATGAATATCATGCATAAAAGATAAGGTTAGTCTAGTAATCCAATCATACACCTATTTTCATTCTCACACACCTTCTCTCTCTATAGTACCCTTAACTTCGATTGCATCTATGCATATGTGGTACTTCTACTTCTTATTCAAACTGATTTTCAATTGTTCATGCAGTCAGTTCAAGGAATTCATGCGAAAGAAGAGCAATTGAATTGTTAAAACATCCAATACATGAAAAAAAGAATAATTGAATACAAGGTTCTACTCGAGTAAATAGCTGCTAAAACAATTTCCTCTGAATTTGAATTAGTGTACGATCTTGGATAAGCAGAAAGCACAACCACTTATATTATTTGCATCATATGCCAAAAAACTATTAATTCACCAACATTGGATCATGTATCTGTAACTGATAGTTCATTTGGCAATAGAGATTGATAAATCTGAAACTGCGAGAGATCCGCACTCAGGCACCCTTAATTCGATATTCCAGAACAAACCATAGTTATTTCCATTGTGATTTCACTAACACTAACTGAGATATTCACATCTGAATGACACCAAACCAAAATCGCGTAGCATTAACTACAACATATGCTCTGGCAAATTTCAGAATGATCAAAGCAAAATAGAGATTAAACAGTCAGGAAACATCCCAAAAACCATCATCTCAAGGGCTTGGAAATGAATAATCAGATATATCAGAAGAAATATTTAGTATCAGTAAGAAGACGTACTTGCACCCAAGCATCACTCAGTCCAAAACTTCGGGCCTTCGAAAGCAAAGTAGGATATAATTCAACCTCCAAAATCCTCAGAAGAGGCATTGGCCTTCTGACACGGTTTATGAGAAGAGGAGGGCCTTGACCACCAGAAATGATTTTTTGTAGGACTTGGCTTATTGCATAAATTGGGATACCTCTAACAAATTGATGATCTTCGGAGCTACTGGAACCATATTTCAGCTGCAAGTACAAAATAATAACAATAATCAAATTAACGAAACTTAAAGGAACACATAACTTTTTTTTTGCTTTTTCTGAGGGAGAAAGTTCTAACCTGAGTTGAAAAGCTACCCCAGATTGCTTGGACCCTTCCATGCTCATCAGTTAATACACCAGAAAATGAAATGCCAAAATCTGAAGACAGTGGAACATAGAAATGAAAAATGAATCAAGATAAAACTATGAAATCAAGTTCTAGTTTACACCATGAGAATTATAGTTACCAGTATCAAGCTCAATCACTTCCATATTTGTGGCTCGGTACCGTGGACAATCAGCTGACCCAATATTTAAGGCAGCACATGGATTGGTCACAATGGACTTTCTAGATGTTGCTTGTAGGCTTCTACTTAATCCCACAAGATGAACAGAATCTCCACGACGTAATGCAGGCTCTGCCTCAAGAGTACTTGCATCAGTAAATTTGTTTAAAGACACTAATGGGCTAGAACCCAAAATAGAACCCAGAAAAGAAATAACAGACCCGAAATTCTAGGACAACAGAGATTGCTCAAACTATCAAAGTTTCAAAACTTCAAAAATCAGGATATGCACCCTATATAAATCCAACTGTCCACACTACAACTTTATGCTCCTCTGAAAAATATACAGAATCGGCTACAAATCACCCCAACTTTAGTACAGAGAACCACTGCCCGTATATGTTCTTGCAAGCGCACATATACTGCTATCAGACATGTCCAACCTCTATATTTCAATGTTCTTGCATAGAATGCACTCACAATAAGCAATATTAGACAAATGAAGAAGCCAGTAAACCACTAGATAAGGTATTATCTGGAAAAGTGGCAATTCCAATCCCTCTTAAGCGTTCTAACGAACTGTAGAAACAGAGTACAATTCCAATTTCACTAAGCATTGGATGATCTTGATAATGAAAACTTTTTCAATAAAGAAAAATATTAATCAAGTGTGAATTCTGCAATTGTGGCCTCAATGGGCTTCCTGGACAATCAATTTAGATATATAATTCTGCAAGATGGATCAAAAAGCCAGAGTTTCAAAAATATTATAAATGATAGCAAAAATGTGCAGAGTCTAATTATGCACACTTAACACATATGAACTGACAGATAACAAAAAGAAAGATGAGGTGAAAGTTAAACCCACCAGGAAGTAGTTCAGCAGCACGAACAGCAGAGGTACCAACAGCTCCCAGAGCCAAGGGATCATATGAAATGAGAGCGTAATTGTGGACAGGGTGGAGAAAGACCACCTGAAATTTAAAAGTAGGCACTTAGCCAAAAAAAAAAAACCCAAAGCATCACTGTCTACATCTGCTTACATTTTACAGATTTACCTCGCCTGGAATTTCAATTGGAAAAGCAGCAAAAGAAAGCATCACATCAGATGAAGCTATGGCCACTGTGTTCTTGTCAACAGCAACCAATCCCATGTTCTGAGAATGATAGACAATAACACCAGTTCCGAAAAAGTGTTGTGAGTGTACACCATCGAGCATACATGATGGTGGCACATGAACCTGCAACCATATGAGATCATCTTGATATAATGTTACAGCATAAGCTCTAGCAAGAAAATATTTCATGAAGAAAGGTGGTAAGACTCCACAATCTCAATATGAAATGGAAGCACGTTAAACAATACGTCCTCTTGAAACAGCATAATTTGGTTGGCAATATCACAACCCTGAAGGTTTCTCAAGCTAAATGAGGGTCGGTTCTGTAAAATCTTTATGAGAGTTACCTCAAGCATAACGAGGGTTGGCTCTATAACACGTTCAGCTAATGAAGAATTAGCTGCTGCTACATTTTCACCTCGAAAATCTGTCAGATCAACATTCTCTGTAGTATTTGGCTCCTCCAGCTTACCGTCATCTGTTTCAGGAAAAGAACAGTCAGCAACAACATTGCCATCAGAAGAAAAATTCTCCTTCACTCGCCGTTTCTTTGTTTCAACATCAAATTCATCCCGAGAATGTTCAGAAGCATGATCATAACTGGTTTCCATGCTGGCAGATAATTCCTCGTTGCTATCATGATGCATGTGTCCCACAGAAATGACATCGCCACTTAGTGGAACTGCTTGATGTTCTGTACCATCGAGATCATTGATGCCAGATGATAGCAAAATAGCATCAGGTTGAAACGCAGGCCTAGCAGTCCATAGACCAGTACAATCATCACGAGTGTATATCTGTGGAGGGGCATACCATTCATGGCGATCAACCGTGACCAGGACTGACTGCAGCCACCAAAACAGTCAATAATAGGGAAGAAGACAGAGATGGATACATCATATGTTTATATTTAGCTATAATTTCCCTCAAGGTTTCTATTTCTGTGAAAGTACTACGCCTTCTTTGCAGCCCCAAACTTGTGACAACAAGTCTGTTTCAAGCTACTTATGTCCTAAATGTTACATGAAACACAGAAGTTTATTCACCAAATTAGTGCAAAAAGTATCCATATACTATTACTCATGCAAAATTCACTTTGCAGATGGTTTGGTTGGAAAGGAATAAAAGATCTTCTAATGGGAAAAAACGCCCAAATAGAAGTTAAGGTTTAGTTCAACCCCAAACTAATTCCATTTGCTCCTCATTCAGCATCTTCATTTAATAACTACAGCCACATTCACTTTAGTGTAATTCTTCAAGATAGGGTGTTTCAATTCCAATGAAATTTGGGATAATCCCGATGATGTTAGTTTCTGCATGATGGCCTCCTACCTCTGTTTTCTTTATTGATAACATCTGTGTTTCTCATAAGGGAATACACAGTAAGGAATTCATTTAGCTGATTTTGCTAATAGGACAGCTCATGAAAAGCATGTGCTGGGTTTCATGGGAAAACCAACATATCAGAGGACCCTATGTTTCAGGAATCAGAACTTAGTTTATTTTCTTTATGCAATCCTAAAGATGAACCGACCAAACCAGAAAACTATTTTCATATCAATAAAACGATGAAAGAATTAATCAACTTGTGTACCTTCCTTCGATGACGATCTGTGTAGCTTACATACTCTAATGGAACTCTAGCGCCGCGAGATAGCTTGCCTAGAACTGAAATTAGATCTTCAAGTTGTGATATTTCCTCACCGGCAAACTTCTTAATGATTGCATGGCGAGGTACTCCGGCTCTAAAGAGCATATATCTACAACAATATAAAATTACAGATCAATTATGTTAAGAGGCCTACTGCAAAAACGAAATGGAAAAGAGAACCACCCATGGCCTATTCTACTTTTCAAATTCTGAAATAAAACATTGTTTGCACCAAAATTCAAAGCAGCTTTCCTATCAAAACTTAAGAAGCAAACATTGGTATCAATAGATATATAGAATACTCCAAGTTAAGGAAAGTTGGAGAATAATATTGATACTGGTTTTCTTAGCCATCAACAGAAAATAGTCCAAACACAGAAATTGTCATTAAAAATTTAAAAGTTTTAGATCACTCATCAAACAATGTATGAGGCAAATTTTTTTATAAAATAGATTGAAACTAATAAATTATGACTTAAAATGTAGTCAAGCTGTAGTGAATACATCTTTAGTACATCAATGCAGTGACCAGAGTTTTTGCTCCTCACATTTTTTGACCTGCAGTCTTAAACTGATGTTTGAAAGTATGTGTTATCATGGATGATATAAAAGATAAAAATCTTCATTTTCACTATGAATCCCTCCACCAGTCAGCTTGCTAATCGAGTTTTGCCTTTTTCAGATACTGCTTATATTATTTGTCAAACCATATAATATTTTGAGGAGCATACACCGAACATTTGATTAATATATCCTCTTTGGTTGCATAGAGGCAATTTCATGCTAGCGAAACCCCATAACAGATTCGCCTTCTAAGAGAAGGGAAGCATTAATTACCATAACTGGCAACTAAACCTGTCTTTACAAGAGGAAATAGTCACCCGTGATATCAGAATTGATAACACTATCCCTAGGCCATGGTTTGTTAATCTAAGTACTAAGTTGTAACAGTAAGGCAAAACATATAGCCAGAGATCGAGACAGCATACCCTGGTTCTGTCACATACACAAGGCCACAATGGAAACGAAAGTTTCTAGCCTGTATGAAAGAAGAATGAAATAAGTCAACGCGTCATAAAACTTTTTGTTGGAGATAGAAGCCATGATGGAAGGCATAAGAGTACACAGGAAACGCTACTTCACCATGCAGGCCCAACATAAATCAACTAAGCCTCTTTATGCACACTTTTAGTCAACTGCCTCCGTAGAATATATGATGATATCAATATGCAGAATTTTTTGAAAAGAAATGGACTTAAACCTGTTAAAGCATGCAAAACCGGAAAACAAATTCAAAACAAACAATTGCCAACCTTTTACTTAAAAGGGTGATGAGGAGCAGATCTCAACTTAATTATTAGAGTCTTGATTTAGATTTAGTTTACTTGATTTAGTTCAATAGGTTTTAATTATTGGCTTGATTAATATTAGAATTTAAGTAAGTTACTTTTACTTGATTAGAAAGTAAGGAGATTTTCCGTGGTTCTCTAGGAAAGGACATATACAAATACTACCTCTATGTTATCTGTATGAGTTATGAGTTATAGTTGAGTTTATGAATAAACTTTGTTTCCAGTGATTGGGAATTCTGGTGTGATACCAAACCCCTTGGTGAGATGCTAAGGTTGGGTGCGATGCCCTTGGAGTAATTCCAGACTCCTTGGTGAGAGGATTAGGCAGGTGCGAGGCCCCTGGAGTGATCCTTAATCTATCTTTTCTTGTTTTTCTATCTATTATCTTTCGTTTACGCTTACACAAACCTACAAACCTACCCCCAAAACCCTAGTTCCCCTCTGTCCTACATCAAAGGGACAATTCACACACCAAAGAATGCAAAATAACTTGACGTCTTTTCAGAGGACAATTCACAGACCAAAGAATGCAAAGGAACTCCACTCGTCTTGTCAAGAGGACAATTCACAGACCAGAAAAAGTTAAGAGGACAACACAATTGCAAAGAATCCAAAAGCTTTTAGTAAAAGAACAGTACCACTGCAGCAACCTGTTAAATCACTCTCAAATACAAATAGAATCTGCTAATTCCACGAACCTGTTGGTATGAGAGAGGGTGTATCACTGCACCACTTACTTCTAAGAAGTAATTAGGGGTTATTGAGTGTAAATCCTGCACCTGAATAATCAGAATAGCAACAAACCTATTAAAATATAATAAAAACACTAAAACATACTGAAGGAATCTGATATAGGATTCACAGATCAACACGCATGTGGCATCATTCAAGCCAAACATATGGACAGATATCGTGTAATCATTGGGGGATTAGTGGGACTACTTTGGGCAGTTTTTTTTTGTGTTACCTAGCCCAACTCCTCATATTTCTTTCTTTATCTATTGCATCCTTTTTTCTTTTTTCTTTTTTCTAATCTATGGTATACAACTTATGCACAAAACTGAAGTTTGCAGCAACTCCGTTGAGGATTTCAAAATAGTGCACTAGTTGATGGTGACTACAGTAAACTTTTGAAACAAACATAAGAGACTTGTTTCTGGGGAAAGACAAATAACAAACATGAGAAACTCTCACCAGCAAGTTTACAGTTAACGGTTTGCCACCCCTTTCAATCTGCATCTCAATCTTTTGATTAACACTATCATCAAGTAACGTCTCCAATTTCAGGAATTGGGTAATTACCTGCAGGAGAAACTCAATTTGTTGGACTCATTTGTTAAGTACTATCTAGCAGAAAAATGTTTCAGGCGTTCAAACAGTCAATTGGAGCCTTAAAGAAATTACTGAGGATTGATTTTAAACAAAGACAAATGGAAAGATGAATCATAGCATATTTCATAAACATGTGGACCAGAAAGTTGTTCACTAAATATTTTATCCAATCTAGAAAATGATTTTTTCAAAGCAGATGATCATTGATAACAAGATACTGTACACTGCTATGTATGTAGTCAATAAAATTCTAGTGGCATCGCACAACTCAACAGGAGGCCTTTTTTCAGATTGGTAACCCCACATATATAGTGGCCAAGTAGAAAAAGTAAAACTATAATTTGGTTCCAACATATGCAAATGAAATAGTGGTCAGGTCATGAAAACAAAATCGATTGTAGCAATTCTTATGTATATCATCTAAGAACAGCTCATTTATATAGATGAAAAATTAATGTGAGCAGAAATCATAACTTACTTCCCCATTTGTGCAAACAAGAACATCACCTGGCTCCAAATGCTTGCAAGCTGGACCACCTGGCACCTGAAACACGTCCAGCATCATATGGATCCCAGACATAAGCATTATACCACCTCACAATAAAAACAGGCACATACAATGTCAAACATTTCACAAAAACACTTACCACAGAGTCAACAACAAGCATCCCAGTTTCACTCAGAGGAGATGCATGGCGAACTAACTAAACAGATCAGAAGCACAAGTTATTTGAGGTATCCGACTTTTCATGGCAATCATGAACTATGGAACAAGCAGACGAAAAAGTAAGACCTGCTCTGTTTCACTTTGAAGGCCAAGTCGACGCGTCTCGTCAAATCCCTTATGGACAAAGGTCACCTATATTGAAAAGATGAGAAAAAATTATCACTGGGAAATCTTCAGGATCATGCTCCAGGATCATTGGTATCTAAGAATGCATTCAGTTCAATGACCATAACAGGTTCATTGTTCATAATGAACCTTTGGTGGGAAGAATTGCAAATAAATTTTCTGTTTCTCTAAGTTTTATTTCTCAAAAACGAGCAAACGCCAAGATACTCAAATCATCTATACCTACATATAAAACATAACTTGAAAATAAATCCATTCATTATGGCGTAATTTGAAATTTATATTGATCTGTAACAGCTTCAACCAAGTACAATTACAAAAAAAAAAAAAAAAAAAAAAAAATCAATCTACAAGGTACAAATCTCACTAGAGGGATTTGGTCTACTGCCCACCAAAATCTGTTTGTGGAGTTCTTAACATTTATGAAACCATTACATTGAAGTAATACCATTTAGTATAAATTCCAACACAAACCTGAAGCGTACCACGAGGTATGGAGACTGCCTCCCATCTATTGACAAAGCAATCTCTGCCTTTCTGAAGATATTTCAATGCCCTCACGACCTACAGATTAAATAACTCCTTATTACCAAGTATACTTGTGTAAAAACATATTATTCAATCCCCATGCAAAAATTAATACAAATTCAGGAGGTCAAATCCACTCACTCGTTCTAACGGTAAAAAAAAAGCTGAAGCACTTGATGACTTGCTACCAGCATTCAAGGCCACCGCCCTGCCTAACCAATCAATCACAGGAGATCCACTGGAACCACCTTTAGTACCAGATGCAGCCTATATAAAATACAATTAGTAAAGGTATACTAGGCTAAAGCTGCTATAGCAGCAAAAGATAAATTGCCAACAGAGAGCTACTTCATTTAATAACAGAATCTACAGCACCAAACCTGGTTGCCATAAGGGATTGCAAATATATGTTCATATTACAAAACCTTATACATAAGTCTTCTGCCAGTGAAGAAAAATATTCACACCTATACTATGCCAGATTCTAAAGTGACCCTTATTCCATTAATGATGAAATTATCAGTAAAGCGCACCAACTCTGATCCCGAATCTTGTCACAACTTTCTCACATAGCATGGGTACTACATATTTTTACAAATTCAGCTCATGACTGATGATTTGTTCCAATTAAGGTCGTAAACTAACTTTTGAACATTTAATCGTATCAAAACTCACTATTTTGGTACTTGCATACATCAGGCCCTCAATGATATGCTAACCACTCTAGTGCTAGTTTCATTTGTACTTGTTCAGGTACTTGATCGATAAACGACTCAAAGTTCAGGTATCAGAAAGAATCCCTCCCTAAAGATGCCGTGTGTACAACTACTGAGCAGCCATACCAACTAAACCCTCAGCCAGTCAGAACTGATATATTAACTAGACCCTGAGGCAGTCAGAATTGACATATAATAATATCAGTATATCTTGAAGCAGAAGAGTGATGTCTTAAACCATCCACCCTCTCTTCTTGTTGATTAAATTATCCTTTCCAATTACCGTCATGTAAATAGAATCTCCTTCCCTATGCTGTTTCTTATACCTTCATCTTCACCCAACAACCAATAAAGTAGTACAATACAGCCAAAGTATGCTCAAAAAATATACCCTACAAAAGAAACAGATGCTCATATAAATGACGCATTAGGCGTCTATAAGCTACAACTACTTTCAGTGGTGACAAAGAATACAAAAGCTGAAGTACAACAGAATAGCAAATATTCAAACCTATCCAGCAACTGGATAAGTATAGCCCTTAAAGACACTCGGAATATGTCACTTATAGGAGCATTTTTGACAAACAAATAGATACTGTAAGGCACACTCAGATGAAATAAAAGTCGCAAATTTCCAAAACCCAAAAACTACTCCAGGTGAGAAAGATTACACAAATTATCAGGTGATTTAAAACAATATGCTACTTACTTGCATGTAGAATGTATTGAAGTCATTATAACCATCCCTGCACCAAATAGCACAATTAGTGTTAACCGAAATAAGCAGTTAGCCTGCATCAAAGTTTCTGATGAACACAAATGCTCAGATGGTAATGTTTATGCCTGTCATAGACTTATAGGTTACTATCATAGAAAAGACAGCTAAGGATCTGTTGTCTTATTTTGGGCAGATCTATGTACAAGGTATTTAGTTAAAGAAGGACAAATCATCTCTAACTATAGATTCAATTTACTCAACATAGCCTTGGACATCAGTTCAGTTTACTCAATTGGTAGGTTTGGTTAACCTTGTACAAATTACCAACCATAGACTTGTAAACAAGACTCCAACCAATAGTATATGGGTTTCCAAAGCTATAAAGAGAGCATTAGTTAGGTTGGAGTCTCTTACATGCATGATAAAGACAGATGCCTCAATTCCTTTCCCACGGTTCAGTTTGTCAATTTTGTTAAAATCTGGCTATTTCTGTACCGTTAGAGGCTAAAGCTCAAGCTTCCTTCTCAATCTAGGCATTTTCCTAGTATACCCCCCATGCAGTTGTTCTCCTAATTTTATTATCCAAAGAAAACAATTACCATTAAGAGAAACATTCTGATTAAACCAAAACTGTACTGTAAAAATAAATGAGAATGTAAGTCATTTCATTAGTTTTCAATATAAATAGAACAAAGTAACAAGGTAGCCGAGACATACTTTTTATAATGAGGAGCATCTCTATCCAAACGAGCAAGAGTACCAGCCAAAATGGAGACCTAGAAAATGAAGTGAATCATTTAAAGAACAAATAAGCGAATCCCGGCAAGCACACTGTATAGAAAGAGTTATCCCAGAAACATATTACTTTCCAAGCCAGTCTGGGCTTGAGCAACTCAGCATAGAAATGAATATCTAAAATAAAGAGGACTTTCTATATCATAATAATTGGAGGCATCACATAACTCCAATCGGTTCTTTTGTTGGTTGGTTGAGACTTGTCATTAAGCGTATCATATCCGTCTAATTTTTCTTTGTTTTCTCCTTTCAAGGAAACTACTGTTAATCGCACTTCCAATAATATATGCATATATCCAACAAATTTAACCAAAGTCCACATACTTATAATTTATTTTGATTTTTTCTCATTGACTAAGAGAGATAATTAATATAAAATGAAAATCAAGGCTTAAGTGAGACTCAAACACTCGAACTATGTAACTTGAGGACAAAGTATGCGACTAAGTAATTATTTTACATCCAAACGTCTACTTTCTGAAGTGATATTACAAATTTAAAATATTAACCATGCACAAAAAATTTATAAGTAACCCTCCAAGAGAAAATTTAATGAATGACCCAGCAGCCATTAAGTAGCAACGCAACCTTTAGATAAATAGAAAGCACAAATATGACAAATGAATACCTTCTCACCACTATCATTACCAACAACCCTGATTTCTAGTCCAACACAAGCAGCTTCAGGAGCCAGAGGAATCTCCTCATAATTAAGGAACTGTATTTCACCAGGATTATAACAAAAGAAGCCAAAATCATGAACCTGAAAAAAAAAAAGTATTAGTGCTTCTGGTATCACAGACTCTCAATAAATATCATTAAGTGCAAAGCTATCCCTACGTGTGCCTGTTTCCAAGGGACAATATGTTTTGAGTAAAGCAAAGCATGAGTAGACATTTCACGGTCATTCGTCATAGTTTCTTTGAAAATCTGAGTAAGTATTTGATTGTCATAATATTTTAGATGTTAATTTTACTGTAGTTCTTCATGTAACATGCAATTCAAAGGATAGAACGACTTCAGTATTAAACTAGTGTTTTCTTATTTTCTATTGTTCATTGTTCATTTGGTGACTAACCGAAAAGAATATTAACCACTTTTGTCTCCTGCCTATTCCTTTCAATTCTAAAAGAAACAATACCTTGGCCCTTAAGTGCGTTTCGAGTAACAGTCTAAGGGTGGGGGTTGGGTGGGGGAAGATGTGTTTGGTTGGTGGTTTTTTTTTTGTTGTTTATTGTTGGTTTCGTGGGGGGGGGGGGGGGGTCGGGGGGGGGGGGGTGTTTGGGGGGGGGGGGGGGGTGGGGGGGGTGGGCGTGGGGGGGGGGGTCGGGGGAGGGGGGGGGGTGGGTTGTTTTTGCGGGGGGGGGGTGGCGGGGGGGCGGGGGTGGTTCTTTTGTTCTTCCTCCCCCGCCGGGGTGGGGCGCGGGCGGGCGGGCGTCTGCGGGGGCGGGGGGGGGTGGGTGGGGGGGGGCGGGGGGGTGCGGTTCGCGGGGGGGGGGAGGGGGGGAAAGGATTCGCTTTGCCCCGTGTGTGGGAGAAAGGAAAACCTTCCCTTCCTCCTTCTTTTTTCCCTCTCCCCCCCAAGCGCTTTTCCCCTTTTCTGGGGGGGGAAAAGGAAACGCGGCTGCGGAAACGTAACCAAACGCGCCCTAAAGGTTCTGTCATTTTCGAAATTCCTTAATAAACCAAAAGGAGTCGTGAACTTTACATGTCAGTGATAATACGAAAACCGCATGTGCATATTGCAGTCAAACTTGCATGACAGACCATATAATCAGATACATTATCCACGCTTTCCCAAGCGTACAGTCATGCCTAACAATTTAAAGAACTCAACAAAAGTTATAGAACCTAAAAAAAATAACTGCTCAATCTGAAATCTCAATTTCTCATTTAGTATGGTATGAAAAGAAATGATCGAGGGGTGAGGAACCAAGTCAAATGGAACTAAACAAGATTATTTAAAAGGCGTAAAGAACGAAGATTTTCCTAACCACAGTGAAAGGAGATCAGATCACAAATCAAACAAAAGAACAGAATTTACTCACCGGATCCCTGTATATAGGATGTACGGGAACTTCTTCACGGTTTACAAACATAGCTTCTGCAACTACAGGTCCTACAGTACCAAAGAAACAAAATTGTAAACATAGAAAAGTAGGTTCAGGACACGATATTATTATTGCAAAACTGAAGTTGAGGTTTTGAGATACCATAATTACAATTAAGCACTCAATTTAGAAAGAACTAATCTTCAATTCAGCAAATAATTACTCTTTTTAAATTGTCCCATTTCCAAAGGGGGATTATTCAATTCTTTATGAATCTTGCACAATTAAGAATTCAATTAAACTTCTTTTGTTTTCACCGATTCTGCTGAAAGAACAAAACTTTATGGATCTTTCAAAACCAATTGTCCGTTTTCCTTTCTCCCACATTTTCTCAGCAACCAAACAGCAAAGTTGAGAAACACAGAATTCGATTACCAGGCTTGACAACGTGGCGATTGGTGAGGATGATCCCACGGCGCTTGTCGACGACAAAGCCCGTGGCGTAGCTGGCACCGGCGGCCTCGGTGTCGAACGCACGACACGCCGTCGTCCTCAAAACGACGACGGCGGGGACGACCCTGCTGAGCGCCTTTCTCCAGTCGTCGGCCGTGGCGGTGTTCTCTTTGAAAGGCGGATCGATCTCCATGGAGAGCTCGTCCTTGATCATGCTCGATTCGAGCCCTACGGCCTCCGACCCTAGACTCTCCGGAGGATCGCCCATGGAGATCGATTGTTTGGGGTGGAAATCAAAATTTGGGATTTCTAGGGTTTTGGTTGAATGATTTTACTGGGAGTGAAGAGAATGTGAGATGAAAGTCTTTGTTGTCTTTGTTGGATTTCAACGAGTTCAACGAGTCCAACTGGTTTACTCTTTATTTGTCTTTTGCGTGGGAAGCTGCTTTCCCTTTTGAAATATCGTATAGTGTGATTTTATGTGATTTTGGTAAAAAATCTGATGAAAATAACTGCTGGCCAGAGAGTCCAGAGTGTCCAAAGCAGAGCCCAACTACATTCATTAAGGTTGCCTTCGATTCTCTATAAGGGAGAATTATGTATCAATCAATAAAAAAATTCGATGTTGTTCACCCCTTAATTTTAGTAAAACCTTACTCTTATTTTTAAATTGTGTTATATGTTTAGAAACTTGACCCATCTAATTAGGAAAATAAATAATATCTATTTAATCTTATTTTAGACTATAAATATCTGAAAAATCCAACAAATTTTAGTAATATCCAAATAGTCCACTTTATCTAGTTGTCAAAATTCCATTGGGTAACTCCAAATCTAATTAAACTAACGGCGTCTTACCACTCCGTCTTCCGATTTCAACTTCTCTCAAATCTTCACTCTCTTCTCTCTCTCTCTCTCTCTCTCTCTCTCTCTCTCTCTGTTCAAATCGCAAAAATGGGTCAGGGAGACCCATCTAATTAGGAAAAGAAATAATATCTATTTAATCTTATTTTAGACTATAAATATCTGAAAAATCCAACAAATTTTAGTAATATCCAAATAGTCCACTTTATCTAGTTGTCAAAATTCCATTGGGTAACTCCAAATCTAATTAAACTAACGGCGTCTTACCACTCCGTCTTCCGATTTCAACTTCTCTCAAATCTTCACTCTCTTCTCTCTCTCTCTCTCTCTCTCTCTCTCTCTCTCTCTCTCTCTCTCTCTCTCTCTCTCTCTCTCTGTTCAAATCGCAAAAATGGGTCAGGGAACTCCGGGGAGGTTTGAACCTCCAGTGTCTACCTCGGCGACCTCCTCCCGGCGAGCGTCCAACGCGTCATCTACTTCAACTCCAATCTGATCGATCGAGCCCGGCTTGACCTTGGCAAGCGGGTCGGACTCCAAGTGGAGAACCGAGGCTAGGCTATCGAGGACGAGCTTGGGGTGGTCGATGGAGATCTGGAGGGCCTCGGAGATCGCGGCCCACCCGATCCAGTGGTTCGCGGAGCACTCGACCAGCTTCTGCTTGAGGGGGATTAAGGTTTGGGTTGGGTCGGAGAAGACGAGCTTGGGGATGGGGAGGAGGCGGTGCTCGAAGGGCTCACGGTTCGGGTGGAGCAATTCGGCCGGGTCTTTGGCCGCGGACGACAACGACGTCATCGGCTCAATTGGGTCGCTCATGGCTTTGTCTAATGGGCAGATTTGTTGTGAGTTGTAGATCTTCCAGAAATGAATAATGCGAGAGAGAGGTGGGGGAGACAGTGAGGGGAATGATCGTGTGCGGTAGGGTATAGAAAGACCTGGATGCGTGGAGATGCTTGATTGATTTTGAAACATGTGCTCAATTAGGAACACATTGGCCTATGCAGGAACCCCCACCCTGGGCTCGTGAGCCTGCTGCACTGGAGCGGCAAGGGTAAGCCATGGCTTCGGGTCGACTCCAAGCGGCCCTCATTAGGTGATTATGGAGGTTAAGGAGGAGTCGTTGGTTTTTTAGTGGAGGGCTTTGGCGGCACGGTGGAGGTGTTTTTTTTTTTTTTTTTTTTTTTGCTAAGAACGGTGGAGGCTTTTGTGACGATGAGGTTTGATTTTTTTTTTTGTCAACAACGACGAGGTTTGATGAGTTTGAGCTTCTGAACGGGTACTGTGATGTTTTGAAATATATGAATTTTATGAGACAAAGGATTGTCTCTGTAGAGATAGAAGACAGTTTCTGTAGAGATAGGTGACTGTTTCTGTAGAGACATGTGACTGTCTCTGCAGAGATACTTGACTATCTCTATATAAACACTTAACTGTCTCTGCAGAGACATTTAATTGTTCCTGTAGAGACACTTAACTGTCTCTATATATTTTCTAGTTCTTTTTGCTTAGTACTTTCAAACTTGGTGTCTCTGTAGAGATATTTTACTGTCTCTATTGAGACACTTAACTGTCTCTATAGAGACACACGATTGTTGTCTATGCAGAGACACTTTACTGTCTTTGTGGAGACACATAACTGTCTCTATAGAGACATTTGACTGTTTCTGCAAAGACACTTGACTGTCTCTGTAAAGACACTTACTGTCTCTGTATGTGAAACTTGCGAAATTTTTTTTTGGGAAAAACATACTCAATATGGATCTTAAAATGTAGATCTCACTTTTACGAATAAATTGGTGAAAACCAATTTTCATTACGATTTCTATATCAAAAGTTATGATTAATTTAGAAAAATTGAAAAAATAAGAAATAGGAGAAAGAAAGATGATTTCCGTTAAGGGGAGTTAGTTACTTTTGGTGAGTTGGCATTGGTTTTAGACTATATAGATATTTAACATCTTTCATGTCTTTTTTAGATATTTAGGGTGTTATTTTGGACCCCTAGGATATCAGCCCTTAGGAAAAAGACTTCCTTACACTATTTTTTTTTAGGGTTAACTACATAATAAAACCCAAACTATCGGGTCAATTTCAAGTTC
The DNA here is from genome assembly GCA_033992175.1 of Spiraea crenata. Lineage (NCBI taxonomy): Eukaryota > Viridiplantae > Streptophyta > Magnoliopsida > Rosales > Rosaceae > Spiraea > Spiraea crenata. The sequence continues at coordinate 1,224,316 of JAVBHV010000081.1, read as the reverse complement.
ATACCTAATGTATTGATTCTCTACAAACAGGTATCTGAACTCTTGGAAATCATACAAGTTGCTCCCTCCGTTAACAAAACGGTTAAATTTTCTGTTAAGTGCAGACTAGACTATTTTAATAATTCTATATTGACAATTATAAATAATAAAATATTACTAAGTTAAGCAATAACTCTAAAAACTAATTAAGTAAACACAATCTTTCTCTGCATCTTCGCTGTTCTTTCTCTTGTGGATGTTCTACACATCAATGCTTGGACTGTTCAAGAACCTAATAGCAAATACTGATGAAATTTGAAGAGAGTGAAGGCAAGAGAAAGATTAAATGAAGACGCAGAGGAGAGAGGAGTGTTTATTTAAAGTTATTTTTATCTATTTAATAATATTTTATTATTTATAATTGTCCATATAACATTGTTAAAAGGGTTAACTACATATAAGCATACAAACTATAGGGTCAATTTCAAGTTGGTACCCAAATTTGTGAAACTCTACAAACACATATCCAAACTTTATAAAACCTTACAAATTAAGTCCTCCATTAGTAAATCCGTTAAAACTGCCGATAATTGCTGACTAGCTATGCCCGATTGGCAATTTCTTGCTGACGTGAGCTTTTGACTGATCCCAAAGCTTCATTTTCCCGCCCTTTATGATTTAGCCCCACAATGAAATATAGCTTCTTTATGTTTTTTTTTATCAAGCCTTATTTGTAAAATTAAATAGCACAATATACACAACAGATGCGCATCTTAAAGACCAATTTTGATCATTAGTGCAGGCAACACAACCTGATTTCATTACTACACCAAAAGAGTTCCATACATAACTCAAAATGGCTCTATCAATGGCCACTTAATGAGTTTCATACACAACTCAAAAAAATAATCACATAAGATAATTCATTACATATCACATAACGGAGAAGAGCAGGGAAATGAAGCTTAGGGGTTAGTCAAAATCCCACGTCAGCAAGAAATTACCAATTGTGCAAAGCCAGTCAGCAATTAATGGCAGTTTTGACAGATTTACTAACGGAGGACTTAATTTGTAAGGTTTTGTAAAGTTTAGATACGTGTTTGTAGAGTTTTACAAGTTTGGGTACCAACTTGAAATAGACCCTATAGTTTGTATGCTTATATGTAGTTAACCCATGTTAAAATGGTCTAGTCATCACTTAACGGAAAAATTAACTGTTTTGTTGACGGAGGGAGCAACTTGTATGATTTTCAAGAGTTTGGGTACCTGTTTGTAGAGAATCTATACATTGGATATGAACTTGAAATTGACCCTATAATTTGTATACTATTATGTAGTTAACCCTTTTTTTTATTTCGGCTATTAAGAAATTGACATATGATAAATTTTGCTCATGTGGTAGTTTCTTATTGGCTTAGGACAATAATTTGGCAATACAATAAGTCAATGCAAGTCCCTCTCCATGATTAGGCTTTATAAATAATTATTTCTTAATAAGAGAAAAATCATTTAATAAATTACAATAAAAATTTTTAGATTTGTCATCAAATTCTATCTCCTAATTAATTGGCAATGGCATCTTCATCTTCATCTCATTGAAAGGATGCATAATTTGCATCACTTTTTTTCCTCCGTTGGAAATAAATTCACCAATGAGTCATAATATATTTTTATTGTTTGTTCAAATTTCTTTGAAACAATTACATTTTGATACTACTTCAAGAGCAAAATATCCAAAAATACTACTGCACTTTAAACATTACAATATAATATTACTTTGACACATGATGATTTTTTATTGATTTGTATATTTTAAAAACACTATTCCACCCACGCGCTAAAAAAACTGCTTACAATCTTCCTGATGCGTCACTCTCCAACCCGCTCCGATCCCCTTTCTCTCTTTCAGTGTCGTCCACAACAATCTCCGCCTCCTCGATCAGAGCCTCCTTCAACTTTTGGTTTTCAATTTTGCACGCGCCATTGTCACCGGCAGGTGGGCTCGGGGATTTGATCTCGGCGATCTCTTTGGAGATGAGCGGGATCGTGCCAAAAAGGCATGAAATTTATAATAAACAATAGGCATGTTATGGTGCTTGATGGAGCTAAGAAGCTCGACAATTCGAGCTTTCAATTCAAGACGCTACCGTCTCCGATGATCGCTGACGACAAGAACGAAGTGGAGCTCGACGACACGCCGAAGCTCTCCTTGGCGAACTCAATCTCCACCATGGTCTTCGTCGTTGGATAAGGTCGCGGAATCCGGGTCACGGAGGCGCTTGGCAATGTTGTTGAGCATTTTGGTGAGGTAGGGAGAGCGAGTCGTCGTGGGATTAGGAGAGGACGGCGATGAGGCGGACACATTGCTTGCGGACCGAAGACTTGTCGGAGGCGTCGGTGGCGTGGATGCAAGAGAGGAAAACGGGGTACGGATCCCGGGTATATGTGTAATAGCTTATAATCTTTTATGTGGTAGTCGTCCATTTTGGGTCCGCACTAAGTCTGGTATTTTTCTGGCAGTGTTGAAAGCTGATCCCAGTTTTGATGAAGCACCTTGGCCTTCTTTATCTCTTGAAGCCAAGGACTTTGTCAAACGCTTATTGAACAAGGATCCTCGCAAACGAATGACAGCAGCTCAGGCTTTAAGCGAGTTTTACATATTACTGTTGTTTTATAACTTTTAAGTTTTCTGCTATCATTTTCCTGAGTCATTGGCCACAATCTTTGTTGGCCGGTCATCCTTGGTTCATAAATTACAACAATGTGAAAGGTCCTCTTGATTATTTAGTATTTAGACTCACGAAGGTATACATGCGATCATCATCTCTTCAAAAGGCTGCTTTAAGGGTCTGTATATGCTTTCACTGATGAAAGAGTAATTTTTTTTTTGGAACTTGCGAGTGCTGAATCATAATCTTGGTCCCAAGAAATTTGTATATCAAGTCAAATAATTTGGATTCTTAATGAAGGGGATTGTTGTTTCTGTTTCCCAAAACTACTTCAAACTACAAAAAATTGTTAGTATTCTATAGTTGATAATGATGACGCAATAGTACAGTAAAGAATGGTAGAATAGGTGTCCTTATATTTGTCTATAAGGTTATGTGTAAAAATAATAGAAGTAAGAGGCTGTGGTGAGGTGTCAACAGTTGATACTCGATGAAGCATGCAGACTACTATTATGTATGTTTGCATAGATGTATTCTTAATTTTTCTTTTCTGCATGCTGTATGTGTTTGGAACTCAAAATTTTGGCTTAAAACTTGATTATTCTCTTTAACTTTCATTTTTGTAAATTTTTGTAACAGGCCTTGTCCAAGACATTGACTGTAGATGAACTCTTTTATCTGAGAAAATACACTATGTTTTTATTTGGCTTCGGTATAATTGTTACTGAAACAGATTGGAGGAAGTGAATGAGATTGTGAAAGATATGACTTGTAGAGAAAGAGTTAGTTTTAAAACTTAAGATATTGTCCTTCATGTTCCTTCAAATTCAAGGATGTGTTTCTTCAAAATGAAGAATATGTTCCTTCAAAATTTGAAGAACCATTCCCTTCAAAATAAAGGATGTGTTCCTTCAAAATGAAGGATATGTTTTTTCAAAATGAAGGATATGCTCCTTCAAAATGAAGAACAGCTTCCAATTTGAAAGAACAGAACAGTGATGTGTTTCTTCAAAATGAAGGAACATATCCTTCAAATTGAAGGAACAACTTCCAATTTGAGGGAACAGATCCTTCAATTTGAAGGAACACATCCTTCATATTTCCCTCAAATTAATACAGAAATTTTATTACATCTACTTTTTAGGAAGGCTTATTCACTATTTTAGTACTTGAAATACTCACAAGTTAAAAACGTCCTATTAATAGTAAAACACGAAGCAAAATGTAATGAACCACAAACAAAATATATCTCATGAGTGATTAGAAAATGATTTCATATCACAGTCATGTGTATACCAAACGAATTACAGTGGGTGATGCGGTAAAACCGTGTTCGATACATAATCCTGCAACCTTCCAAACATGTGTGGCTAGTTTCGATCGTTCACGCTGTACACATGTAAATGTTTAGAGGACCCCACGCCGATAGCTCCTCCTTTTGCCAATTAACCTTTTGCCCCAAACAAAAACCATTAAAACGCAGCCACCTCCGCACTTTATCCTCCAAGCTACAAAAATGTGGGTGTGATTCGGGTAAATGTGGGTGCGGCTAAATGTGGGGTGCGTGAGCGTGTGCGTGAGCCTCACGCACATGGACGGTAGTGGGCTTTTAATTTTGATTTGGTATTAAATTATAATAGTAGTAGTAAATTGTAAGAAAAAAATATGAGGTAGTGTTTTTGGGTATAAAAAAAGTGGAATAGTAGTTTTTGAACATAATCCCAATTTCTTTTTCTATGTTGGTCATCAAAATTCCACTCACTACAATATTGACATGTATTCACTATTACTCCTCCTTTAACACCATTAGCTAGGCCCGCTACGTAGACCAACTGCGAAGCCAGCAACTCGTTATGATCAAATTCATTATTTTGAAATAATAAGATACAATAATATAGTATTGGAGATGATGAGCAAGAGGATTAAATTCATTATTTTGAAGTGTATGAACAAGATGATTGAATCTCTCCATTTTCTAGTGCTTCTAACAAGAAGGGAGTCTTATCTAGTAATTAAAGGATTATGATATAAAATGAACAAGGTATGTTTAGATTTAGAGCTTTTTTTCTTAAAAGAAAATATTGCATATGAAAATTAATCTTGAGTTAGTTTGTAATACACATGGCACAATATTAAGAAGGGGTGTGACACACCCCGACCCAAAAAGTGGAGCCTGGGAGTGCGGCCATCACCGACACGTGGTGACGAAGCCTTAAACTACCAAAAACGACAAAAAAGGAAGAAGAGAAATACAAAATAATATCAGAGCATCTATACAGCGGAATGAACAAGTTTACACAAGTATGTCTAACAACAGAAAACAAAGAGATTCCCTCTCTCTCGTGATATAGAACAGAGCTATCCTGACTCTTGCCGCTCGTCTCGGTGGTGCACAACAGTATCAAGTACTGAGGGAGCGTAAAAACAAGGGTGAGTGGACAGGGAAAATAAATGTCAGTGTAAAACATTTATAAAACATTTAATAAGCCCCGCAGTTAAAACAGTAGTAATAGAATACGACTATATCACAATGAACATGTATATATATAAACACAACCCAACTAACATAACTCACTGGGACTCCATACCCAATGAGCCTCAACTATAACCAGCATAATATCCACAACTAACAATCACCATACTCAACAAAACCATCCCAGTAAATATATACAAACAGGATCTACGGCCATGATCTAAAAGGTACGGGGACTTCACCCCAACCACAATGAGCATGCAGCAACAACCCAACTCACAACGACAATAAATAGTCACCCTGATACTTATGCACTTTACGTATAAATAGAATCTACGACCGTGATCCACATTGGCGAGGAGGCTGTATTCACAATACCAATGTAAAGGATACTACCAGTTGGCAAAGAGACTGTATTCACATGCCAATGTAAGGGATAATTTGGCAAGGAGATTGTATTCACATGCCAAGGTACCCGCTTCCCCTGCACAGTACACTCCATATAATACCACAGTACGTACAACAACCAACATCAACCAGCCAACAAAACCACAAGACCATAACCAACATAACAAACTTATAAGCATATACGTATATCACATGCTCCATAAACCAAACATCAACCAACCAACATAGATCCAACAATCGCATCATCATATCATATATGTACGTAAACCTAAATATAAAGCATGCTCAAACAATACTTTAAAACCAAAACCCCGTCCACTCACAGTGATATCCAGCGATCGTAGTCGTCGTCGTCTGTAGGCTCGGGTCGGTTACGCTGTTTCCTCGGGAACTGGTCACCGCTGCTTGGTTTGGCCAGAATTTCGCCAGAAAGGTCGCGGATTCCGTCGACGTCGTTGCCAGCGATTCCGACGGCTTCTGGCTCCGATCCTTGGTGCTCCGGCTTCGTCTCAGCGAGGGGAAGAAGATGCAAGTGGTCGCCAGCCCGATATGTGGCCGGCGGTGGTCCGTTGGAGGCTAAATCGGCAGCGGCTTTTTTTTGGGTTTGTTTTTGATCGGGTGTGAGGTCCGAACTCGGGTTTCCCTTTTGGGAAACCTGGGTTAAAACGGGTTTTAAAACCCCCAAAATTGTATCAGCCAATAATTGGCTGATATTATGGCGTTGGCCAATCCCGGCCTGCCACGTGTCACAACCCACTACTTCACAAATTCGTTTTCGTCCGTAACTTTTTTGATACAACTCGGAATTCGATTCCATCTTTGCAGACGCGTTCGTATCATCGAGCTCTCCGCATAGAGTCCAATATCGAACACGCAATTCCTCAACGTTCAGAAGTCAACCGTTTGACCAATAAGGGTATTTTGGTCATTTTACTATCTTTGGGGGATTTTTTTTCGGAACGGGTCGTATCAGGGTGAGTAAAATCAGACTCCAAAAAAAAACTTTGTTTAATTACACGTACCTAATCCTAAAAGCAATAATTTTTTTTTGGGTTGGTAAAAATATGACGGTGTGCCAATACACGACTGAATAGCTAAATGTATACTTGAAAATAATATTACACGTAAAACAATAAACAAGCAACCATGGTCATAGAAGGAATACTTCTCAGCCTTGGGTTTAATACTGGTTAAAACAAGATTTGTTCTACTCCAATGTACTTTTTGTTTTTTTTGGACAAATGCACTCTTCATATTCTCCTTCAATATTCTCATCTTCTTTTTTTTTTTTTTTTTTTTAGTTTTCTGTTTCTTCTTCAAGTTTTTGAGTTTTGTTCATATTTCTAAGCCGCAACTTATTATTCAATTTTTTTGTGTTCATTATATGAAAGTCGTTAAGGAAGCATGCATAGTGTCAATAGGAACCAAATATATGTGGTTGCAGGTGGTACTAGTTGGAACTGTTGGAAAGTTTTTTGAAGAGGATGAAGTGAATGAAGAGGATTTGGCCATTAGGTTGGCATAGAGGTAACTAAAGAATGAGTGAGATAAGAGTATGATGAATGTGAGAACAAAGTTTGAGAGTGCCTTAAATTAATTTGAGGTAGATGAAAATAGGGGTTCTTTGGATGCGGTCCCTAATTGATTCATATCTTAGATTAAACCTTTATAAGTATTGAAATATAGATTGAAGGACAAAATGTTAACAAAATGCCACAGAACAACCAAATACCACATAAATATACCTTAAATTACGAGTTTATGTCATTGCACATTATTTGAATAAAACCTGAAATTCCTAAATTTCCTCACGTAATTAAATGTTTAGCTCTATATATTGTACCCAATCAACCAATTCCATGAATAATGGCTCTCTCCTCTATTTTCCTACAAACCATTGCTCGTTCTTTTCTTCCATATTGGTACAAATTTTTTTGGTACCATTTCTTCACTTGGGTACAATCTCCTTTTGGGTACAATTTATTCATTTGGGTACAATTTTTTTTAATGGACCGGTACAAGTTTCATTGGGTACAAATTTTTTTTTTGGATGGATCGGTACAATTTTTAGATGGGTACAATCTTCATTTGGGTACATTTTCATCAGTTTGATACAATTTTCATTTGGGTACAATCTTCATTTGGCTACACTTATAGTTTGGTACTCTTCATTTGGGTACATTTTCAGAAGTTGGAACAAACTTTTATTTGGGTACAATCTTTATTTGGCTACACTTTCGTACAATTTTTGCAATTTTTATCTGGGTACATTTTCATTAATTTGGTACATTTTTCATTTTGGTGCATTCTTCATTTGGTAATTTCATCATGTTGGTACAATGTCTTCATTTGGTTTGTACCTACATACATAGTTTGATGGGTACAAACTAATACATGTGTATCTAGCTTGTATAAATACAAACTTTTACATAGTTTTAAGGGCACATGATGTGGGTTTTAAACCCTACAATTTTTTTTTTGTTGAGAATATCATAGCTTTCCTTACACTTAAAATCCAAAAAAAAAGGGAAAAGAACCTGCATTTTAAAATTCAAAATCATGTGGGCATTTGAAGTATAATTCATGTCCGGCAAATCCCTAAGGAATAGGAGGACTAATCAAACAATAAATTACCTTAAATCCTTATACAACCTACGTAAGGGTAATGTAGGTAAACATTATATTAAAAATTTCATTTAAAGAATAAAATAGTTGACTTGTAAATACATTTATGGTAAAATGCTGACGTGGACAGAGGTTTTTGTCCTTCAATCAAACTGCAAAATTTAACAAAGTGTTAATAAAAAAATGTTAGTGATAAAGGATGAGAAACTAATTTCCTGATGAAAATATTCAACAATGTTTGTTATCATGAGTTGTATATGATATATTCCATCATATTGTTCTAACAATAACCTTTTATATAGTTACTAGTAATTTTTTTTAACACATTGAAACTTGTTAGTTGAGTAAGTTATACCTATTGTAGATGACATTACAACTATAGCAATTATTGCATTACATATATTCAATGTTACCAAATAAAACTAACATAAATGTCACATACATTACAACACATTAGTTTGATTAAACTCATTTTTAAGGAGGAAGTCGTGCACACTAGTCAGTGATCAATGATCCCCTTAATAGAAATATTTAATTTTAACTCGCATGCTTATGCTTCGTAGGTGAAAATTCCAATTTTTTTGGGTTGAAGAAGTTGAATTGCTACTTTTTTGGTTGAACATAAATATCTAATTCTAACTCACTTGCTTTTAAGTTGACAAAAAAAAAACTCATTTGCTTTTATGCTTTGTAGGTGAAAATTGCTTTTATCCCCTGTCAAGCACTCACCTTTTTGGAGTTGAACTATCTCGCAAGTAAGTTCTTCTAATTCCTTACAGTCGTTGAGATAAACGCTTTTGAGTTTTCTCAAGCTAGAGATCGAATGTGGTAGTGACTTAATTCTTGTATCAAGTAAGTCTAGACGTTGAAGTTTTTCCATGCATGTAAAGAAAGACTCAAGAATTGTTGTCTCTTGAAGTAATAATGTCAAGATTTCAAGGCACCGGGCTCTTCAGGTAGAGTGGAAAACCGGTGGGAAATCAGTGAGATCTTTTTTGCATGACTCAATTTGTAGTCTTTAGTCTTTGGCAAGGTTGTGCGAATAGTCCATTTGATTCTAAATGAATCCTCCGGTTTGTGCACCTGCACCCCCACACTATTCAGGTTTTCTGTGACATCCTGAATTTTTAGAAGTTACTGGATGATAGATTTATAATCTATTTTGTGTAGTTAAAGTACATATTGGAGTTTCACAATCGAAGGAGGGTGAAGTGCAAATAATTTCAAATGTGGCCTGTTGTACTGATAAAATGCACATTTTTAGGCCTCTGTTACTTACCAAATTGTTATGACTTTAATGTAGAAAAAGGTGGGTCAAGTTGATCAACATGATACCTATCCAGAGCTATCTAATTGTAGACATATAAAATTGGGAATTAAGCTCATTGGATATTGACCGGCCAACACGAGGAGTTTTGCGCTTTCATTAGCAATAATCAATCAAAATGTGGTGAACCTAGGATTATAGCTTGGTCATTTGGTAGAACACTAATAAAGAAAGAAAGGGAGGCAGGGGTGTATGCGGAATATAAAATGGAGAGGCAACTTTCTTCTGAGGGGGCTTCTAGTGACCACGGTCTGGAAACAAAAAAGAAAAAAGAAAAAAAAAAGAACTAGTTTGAGAGTTTTTCCCCAGTCAGTTTGCATGAGGAGAAAACACCCAGAAAGTGTTCCCGGATGGTGACGGTTCCTTCTAGAGAAATGTTTATAGGAGTCTTTTGTACATCATACCGAAATTGCAGCTCAATCCAACCGTTATAGCCCGTTCAAGATTAGGCAGTTCGGGAAAATCCGAAGTTCTACTAGTTTCAGTTCAGGGGTTGCATGTCTGTTTAAAGTTGTTGAATGAAGACAATTCCTTCATCAAAGTTGATCAAAAATGTCCTCCACAATATATCCAAAACTCAGCTCAATTCAATAATTGTAGCTCCTGATAATCCGGTTTCAAATTAGGCAGTTCGGGAGAATCTGAATTTTTGCTGGTTCCAGTTTTGGGGTTGCATGTCAGTTTACAGCAGTTGGATGAGGACGGTATCTTCATCACAGATGATTAGGAATCTGTCCTTTACAACATATCAAAAACCCAGCACAATCCCACCGTTGTAGCTCCTGTGAATCCTGTCCAAGTTTAGGCAGTTCGGAAGAATCCTAAGTTTCTGCTGGTTCTAGTTTTGGGGATTGTATGTCGATTTGCAGCGGTTGGATGAAGACGATGTCTTCATCAAAGTGGACCAAAAATCTATCCTCTGCAACATATCCAAATATCGTAGCAATCAGATAAACCAAACTTCCGAAATTTGGTAATGAGTACGCTCTGCTTATTGTCACTCCCTCCTATATTGCTGGCTGCATTTTAACTTGTTTCAAAGCTTTAAATTTTAGAGTTTAGAGGCACACCAGCAGTCATTTTGATAGTGTATTGTGGTTATCTAGGGAGCTGGTACCAAAATCATTTCCATGATTATGTTGATTGAGCTTGCATGCTAATAGATTATGCGTGTATGTTATAAAAGATTTTGAGTACTTAATTTTAAGCTGAAAGTGATGTGTGGAATGTTGATTACATGCTTGATTTGTATAACATCAATCTCTGTGGGGTAATGTTGGTCTATAAGAAGTTAATATGATATAGTTTCCCTTCATATATTATTAATGGCTTAGAATTGTTATTTTCTGATACATGGGGATAATATAAAATACTCATGTCTTTGAGTTTCGGTCATATATTTGCCGGTTGTTTATAAATGTTGGTTTGATAGAAAGGTCATTCTAATACAACTTAATTGATTGAGATGTTCTGCTATTTAATTGATTGTGTTGATTTAATTACTTGGAAATGAGATAATAAAGTTGAAGTTGAGAAATTGTCGGTCAATCTGCAAAGATCAAAAGGATGGATTAAATTTGTATTGTTAGAAAATTTAGAACTACGATTGGCTTGATTCCTTTATGGATACGTAGGCAGCTCGAGAGTGTTTCTTGAGTGCAGCCACAAACCCAAGCATTTAAGCTTTGGGAGTTTTGACTTACTCCGGGTTTGGGGCGTTACAACACTTGTTCCTTATTTGTATCTGTGGCATGTAAACTGTTTTTCTATTGTGAAAGTCTTAGGAACTCATTTGTAGACACACTTGGGTTACTTCTACTAAATTTCTTTCAAATTAGAACTGCGCAGTTGGATCTGTGATATGCAAACTTGTCATCTCGCAGCAGCCAAATTTTCCACAATTCTGTTATTAGAGCAGCTCAGAAAATTTAAGATTTGTACATATCATTTGAACTCCGTTTTACTTGATATTTTGGAAGGAGTCAGTTTCACATGTTTACTTATGATCTACAAATGTTCGATTCCGTCTCATGAGGGGTTGAATTTTAGTGAATTTTACAAAAACGGTCGACACTCAGTTTTTTTGTTTTTGTGTAATAGTCTCCTTTGTGTTCAGTTTGTTTTTTTTTTCAAGTGCTCTTAGCGTAATTGTACCTATCTTTGCATATTAAACCCCCCTTTATGTCATGAACCCTTGCTTATCATTGGTCTTGCCTCTTTCCTTTCTTCTTTGTCAACCCTTTCAGTCATACCCTGGTTTGGGGTGTTACATTTTCTTTTCTCGGGGCCAAAAAGATGACACCCCCGAGCAGATGCGTTGTCAAGAAAGTCATTAACATTTGGGATATCCAACCAGTAGGAGCTGGTGGAGTTTGTCAAGCTATTCACACAGCACAAATTGTTAAAAAAACAAATTTGAGAAAACTTACATTCAGTTACTGATTTCACAAAACCTAGTAATATTTAATTAAGGTATGAACACATGTGATAATCTCATTTCAGTGATCGTAAAATATTGGCCTCTGTTTTCTATTTTGGAAAAGGGTAAATTACAATTTCGTACCCTGTGGTTTAGGTCAAGTTTCAAAATAATACATGTACTTTTTTTTTTTTGCATTTTAGTACCCTATAGTTTAGAATGGTTGCAAATTTGTTCTTCCGTTAGTGAAATTGTCAATTGCTTGGTTAAATGCTGATGTGGACGAATTGGGGCACACCATCTAAAAAAAATCACAAATTAAATTTCTTTAAAAGAAAAATTTACTATAAAAAAAAAATTTTGACAAAAGAGAATATCAAAGCCACTGTAGATCTAACAAAATTTTCAGAAAATAAAATGGAGGAAACCGTCAATTGTTTGGTCTATCGCCGCCGTCCTCCACATCGTCCTCAAATTCCTCCTCAACCGCCGCCACCCACCCCATCCAGCTCAGCCTAATCTCCTCCGTCCACAACCTCACCATAGCTTTAATCTCCGCTGGAATCTCACTCGAGTTTATGGTTGACAAGCAAAGAGATCACCACCCATGTAGCAGCCTGCTTATGTTGCTGTCAAGCTGCAATTGTGAGCACTCTTCTTTTCTTAACCCCTAAAAGATTTCTTTTCTAATTGTAATTGTTTTTTTTTGCGGTGATATCTCTTGGGCGTTCACAAATCGTTAACGATGATGTTGCTAAAAGTAAATCAGAATTAATCGCTCACTCGGCCTGGTCAACGCCGTTGTTAAGTTCTAAACCCCAAATTCGAATGGACCCACAAATTGTGGCGGTGGCAGCGAGAGCATCTCGGCCGAGTTTGTGATGAGAGATTTCTTAACTTTCTAAACTATAACAACTAACTCCCCAAATTTGAATTTTTAATCCCTTTCTTCTAAACTAACAGAGAGCCGAAAGAGGCATCATTTTTGTCTTCCAACCAGGTGATTAAAGCTATGGTGAGGCTGTGGACGGAGGGGATTAGGCCGAGCTGGATGGGGTGAGTGGCGGCGGTTGAGGAGGAATTTGAGGGAGAGGTGGAGGACGGCGACGATAGACCAAACAATTGACGGTTTCCTCCATTTTCTTTGTTGAAAATTTTGTTGCTTTCACTGATCTACAGTGGCTTTGATATTTCCTTTTATTAAAACTTTTTTTTATACTGAATTTTTCTTTTAGAGAAATTTAATTTGTGATTTTTTTTGAGATGGTGGGCCCCAATTCGTCCACATCAGCATTTAACCAAGCAATTGACGATTTCAGTAATGGAAGAACAAATTTGCAACAATTCTAAACTATAGGGTACTAGAATACAAGAAAAAAAAGTACATATATCATTTTGAAAATTTACCTAAATCACAGGGTACGAAATTGTGATTTGCTCTTTGGAAAATTATCTAATTTTGACACTTCACTACTTACCAAAATGTTGAATAGGACTGTTGTGTTGCTTTATCTATTGGAAAAGCATACAACTATTCATTGCTATTATTTAGAAGATTGATGATGAATAACCTCTTACAAAAGCAGATGAGTTAAAATTAGATATTTCTGTTTAGGGGATCATCGACCACCAACTAGTGTGCACGACTTCCTCCTTAAAAATGAGTTTTATCAAACTAACCTGTTGTAATGTACATGACATTTATGTTAGGTTTATTTGGTGATACTGAACATGCGATTAAATATTTGCTCACTGTTGTAATGTCATCTACAACAGGGATAACTTAAATAGTACTCAACTAACAAGTTTCAATGTTTTAAAAATAAATTACTAGTAACTGTATAAAAAATTATTTTTAGAACAATATGATTGAATATATCATATATAACTTATGAGTACTAAGATTGTTGAATATTCTACCTCAAACTAATTTAAGGCACTCTCAAACTTTATTTTCACTCATCATACTCTTATCTCACTCATTCTTTAATTTCTCATATTTTACCTCTATACCAACCTAATGGCCAAATCCTCTTCATTCGCTTAAACTCTTCAAAAAACTTTCCAATTGTTCCAACTAGCACCACCTACAACCACATATATTAGGTACTATTGATACTATGCATGCTTCCTTAATGACATGCCATATAATGAACACAACACATAAACATGTACATCAAATAAACATAGGTCCCTCTGTCTATCTTTATACAAAAATAAAAGCTAAGTTTAAGCATGTAGCCTATTTAATAAATTAACATAACCTAGAACACTAATAAATAAAATTAAAATGGTAAGATTTAATAACTAGTACTACCTGCAACATCATCTATTTGGTTCCTACTGGTACTATGCATGCTTCGTTAACAATATGTTATATCATAAACACAACAAAGAAACATGTATATTAAGAAACAATATTTACTAATAATAAACACAGCAAAGAAACATGTACATCAAGAAAAAAGAAACATGTACATCAAAAAACAATGTTTACTTCAAGCATCCCGTTGCTCGCCTTATGATTATTTGATACGACCCGTTCCGAAAATTTCCCCAAATTTTGTGAAATGACCAAAATGCCCCTCTAGGGTCAAACGTTGACTTTTAAATAGTGAAAATTTTCGTGATCAATATTGTACCCTATGCGAAGAGCTCGACGTTACGATCACATTCGCGAAGACGGAATTGGATTTCGAGTTGTTACGAAGATGTTATGGACGAAAAACGAAATTGATGAGAGGGGACAAAGTGCCACGTGGCGGGCTGTGAGTGGCTAATGGGTAAGATATTTTGGGAAAGGGGGTGTGGGCTGGTCAAAATCCAAGATCAGCAAGCTTTCCCAAAAGAGAAAGCCGTGCCGCCGAAACACTCCAGGCCGTTCTCCCTTTTGGACAGATCGGCGACGACATCAACTGGAAAAAGTTTCCTCTCAACCTCAAGAGTGTGTGTGAAGTTTACGTCAGAAATGGAGTAATCAGGTGAAGCCAAACGTGAAACTTGGCCCATCCACATTCTCGCCGTCGTCGCTCACTTTCCAGCCACCTTCTCTGAACACCACTGCCACCATAGCATTCCTCACGTCCCAGAGAACATCCCACAAAGTTTCAGCCTGAGAAAACGGAGAGTGGACGAAGGAACAAAGCTTCGATGAAATTCCGGCAGGATAGGCCGTGGTAAGTGAAACCTTGATTTTTGGATTCCTTGTTCTAGATGAATTTTGATATAAAATCGTTATTTGTTAGAATTGAGAAGAAGAGGGTTTTAATGTAGGAAACTCGGATCAGATGGTCGCCGACGGCGTGGATGGCTGGTGACTGCTTTGTGCAGTCGGGTTGGACCCGGGGTGGTCTGGGACGACGTCTAAATGTTTGTAAGTAACCCATAGAAAAGGAAAAGAGGGTTGTATCGTTATTTAGTTTATTAATTTTGGATTATTGGGATTGTTAGTGGTAAAGGAACGCAAACGATCGTCAAGGAGGACGAGATCGGGTGTCACTTAGTGGACGGGTTTTGGTTTTAATGTGTTTGATGTCTTGTTTTCGTATATTGTCGTATGTTTTATGCTTATAAATTTTATGTTGGTTGTTTGACTATTGTTGGTAATCGTGCTTGGTTGTTCCTAATAGTTGTTTGCGATTAGTACTATTAGGGGCGCATTATATGGATCGGGTGGGTATGCCCTCGTCCATTAAATCATGGATCGGGTGGGTATGGCCCTCGTCCATGAGAGAATTGTGACAGGCCCTCGACCACACATTAAATCATGGATCGGGTGGGTATGGCCCTCGTCCATGGAGGTATATTGTGGTGTTATGGCCTCGACCACCTTACGTTGTAGTGTTGGAATGTTTTGTGTGTATAGGTTGCTCGATGTTAGTTACTACGTGTTGGTGGATTGAGGTATGATATTATTATTATACTATCTTTTTGAAGAGGGGGTTATTGGATTCTTTAAATGTTTTTCACTGACTTCTTTTTCCGTCCACTCACCCTTGGTTTTGCGCCCCTAGGATTTTTCTAAGTGCATTCAGAGACGCTACCTCGATAGCTCTACTTCCATCAACGAAGGGTAGGAGATCTTCGTTGTCTTTGTGAGGTAATACTACGTTTCCGCCTTGGCGTGTAGTGTGTTGTTTCTCTTCCGCTGTAGATGCTCTGATATTATTGTATTTCCTTTTCTTCCGTTTTTGTCGTTTTTATTTGTTTAAGCTTCGTCACTCTTTGGGGGTGATGGCGCTCCAGGCTACTTTTTGGGTCGGGGTGTGTCATTGGTATCGAGCTCTAGGTTTCGACTTCCTGTAAGTCTTGTTGGTCATGTTTTCTTAATCTTGTTTTGTCTTTGTTAGCTATGTCGCTGGTGGTGCACTAGGAGCGGGGTGGACGTGGTCGAGGACCCCATATTTCGAATTTTCCAGCTTAGGCAGTAGGCGCGTTGAGAACGTTTTCGTGGGCGGTAGGAGACCACCTTTGGAGATGGCCCGTACTGGGGTTAAGGAGTTGGATACATGGAAGGAATGTGGCTACCGGGGTGGGATAGGATGGAGAAGTGCTAAGAACCATGACTGCCAAGAAGGTAGAGGTGGCATCCACTTCTTCGGAATTGGTGGACCTAGAAGTTACGTTACTTGGGAGCGCTCAAGCATCTTTTGTGATAAGTTTTGGTTTGAGGAAGATGATTTATTTCCTTTCGCAGGAGCTATCCGTAGTGATTATAAGGTTGAGAACTCGATGTTTTTACCCTGAACAGCAATCGTGCTTGAATTGATTTTTCAAATTGATTAAACATAGGTGTTAGGTGGTAGGCGTCACCACTTACTATGACTTGTTTGGGATGAGGGTGGAAACCTTTTGAGTAACTAGGCGTGCTACTGGGAAGGAGTCAGTTCTCTGGTTTCGAGAGGGAGGAATCGACCCTCTGAGGGCGAGGCAACAGGAGTCCTTTAGGAGAACATGAACGACTTCTAGTGGAGCCTCTAGCTCGAGTGGAAGTCTTCCGGAGCTCTCTCCCGGCTCCGTCGATCGATGATGGTTCGGATCGCCTTAGTAGCCATTGGGCGTCAATGTCCCTTCACTGGAGGAATGTGCATGGGGAGTCGGGAGGATATACAGGATAGTCATCGATGGAACCTGTGGACAAGTTAACTCGAGCTCTATTTGGAGTGGCGTGTAGAGGGAAACGACTAGACGCGAATCGGGTGTGGAGGGCGAGGTCGGGCAAAGGGCAAGTCTCTCTGAGGTGGAAGCGGTAACCAATTTGGATGTTGTTTATCCTTGGTTGTTTGGGTTAATTTTGTTGGTCTAGGGTGTTAATTTTGGTTATGAGGCTCAAGCGAACTCTATCCTAAGCGATTGTGGTTTTAGGGATGTGTTTTAAGAGAGTAAGAATCACATGAAGTCTTGTGATTGTTACCGACGTTGTACTAGGGATTGACTTCCTTCCTTGGAATATCGCTGGCTTCGATGTATCCTTGGGATGGATTGGTCAACTTACTTTCCTGTATGGGTGAGTTGTGGTGGGGAAACGGTGGTTTTCCCAAATACCTTGTTACCCAATGTTTGGTTTGGGTGAGCTGAGGGCGTAGTAGTTTGGTTGGTTATCACCTTCTTGGGTGAAGAAATTCTTGAGTAGTAGTGGTATCAATTACCTAGCAAGTGTGATTGGGAAACCGGAGACATGAGGGTGCTACGTGACGTACTTGTGGTAAGAGTTTCTCTGGTATCAAGGTACCTTGTTGGCAAAATATTGGAAGTGCTTCACATGTGAATGAATTGAAGAAAGGAGTACTTGGTGCTAGGATGTTAATGTGTATGAGATGTACGTGCATCCTTACGTCAAGTGGAGGAAATTTGGGATTTACCTTAAACTTTCTTCATGCAGGCCATTCCTTTGGCTGCGTTAAAGAGACCTTGCACTCTTTCAGCACCACCATTCATCTCGGTCTCTCCATCGTTGAAAGTCAACAAGAGGATAGAGTCTTAATCGTTGAAGTTTCGGCATGATAATATATCTTGGTGGCCGTTGACTTTTGGTAACTAAGGAATGATGATGTGGTTATCGAATGAGTGACAAGATGGCGACAATTGTGTGGAACTTTTGAGTCTTTTCCATTCTTGTATTGAGGGTTGAAAGTAGAGGAAGCGATGATGACAGACCCGTTGTCATAAGTTGGTATTTTCTCTGCTTTCGGGGGTGATAAGGTGTACCTAGTTTGGGCTTACTCTTGGGCTTTATGAGTTTTAGACCCTTTGGGCCTTTTCCCTTTTGTTTCCGCCAAAGGCGTAACACGACCCGAGAAGGTAGTGGTTTGTCCTGTTGTTTGTGTTAGGGGAGAACAGAGCTCTAGTTCCATCGGTCACCACGTGCGCGCCGAGCCCCCGCGCTTTCCGCCATGTAGGCCTGTCACGTGCTCTCAATGCGTACCATCAAATAAACCAGCTTTCCTCTTTCGCAACACTCAAGCTTTTCATGTAGGATGTTTAATGGAGGTCTCTGTGCATTTTTCGAGCAAGCTATGATGAGTGTGTGGCGAAAGGAATTATCACATTATTAGGTTGATGTGATGAAAGCAGCACTTTGTAAATGACCGTATGAATTCGGGAATAAGGGAAGCTTAATCCCCGATAATTTGGGCCTTACGAGGAACAAAGAGGATTGGTGACGTGGCATATTGGTTGGTTTGCCACTAGAGCTATCTAGAGTGCACAGTGTGTTTCATGTGTCGAAGCTCCGAAGGTAAATACCAGATTCGTCTCATGTCGTGGAATATCAACCACTTAGATTAAGGGCAAAGATGTTTAAGTTGTTAAGGCCCGGTTTACTTGGTAGGTTGGAAAGATCTAGTTCTACGCGATCGAACGTTTCCGATGGTGAAGTCTTGCAAACACCCACGGTGAAATCACGTGGGAGACAGAGGAGTACATACGGAAGGAGTATCCGCACTTGTCTTATGTACGGCTCTTCTCCTCTACTTTGGTTTTGAATTTCGGGGACGAAATTCTTATAAGGGGGGTAGTTATAACCCGTTCCGAAAATTTCCCCAAATTTTGTGAAATGACCAAAATGCCCCTCTAGGGTCAAACGTTGACTTTTAAATAGTGAAAATTTTCGTGATCAATATTGTACCCTATGCGAAGAGCTCGACGTTACGATCACATTCGCGAAGACGGAATTGGATTTCGAGTTGTTAGAAGATGTTATGGACGAAAACGAAATTGATAGAGGGGACAAAGTGCCACGTGGCGGGCTGTAGTGGCTAATGGGTAAGATATTTTGGGAAAGGGGGTGTGGGCTGGTCAAAATCCACAGATCGCCAAGCTTTCCCAAAAGAGAAAGCCGTAGCCGCCGAAACACTCAGCCGCCGTTCTCCCTTTCCGGCCACAGATGGCGACGACATAACTGGAAAAAGTTTCCTCTCAACCTCAAGAGTGTGTCCGTGAAGTTTCACGTCAGGAATGAGTAGATTCGCCGTAAGCCAAACGTGAAACTTGGCCCATCCACATTCTCGCCGTCGTCGCTCACTTTCCAGCCACCTTCTCTGAACACCACTGCCACCATAGCATTCCTCACGTCCCAGAGAACATCCCACAAAGTTTCAGCCTGAGAAACACGCCGGAGAGTCGCGACGAAGCGATCGGAATTCATAAGCTTCCATGCAAATTCCGGCGGTAAGGCCGTGGTAGTTGAAACCTTGATTTTTGATCCTTGTTTCCGTAGATGAATTTTGATATAAAGATCGTTGTTTGGTTAAATGAGGAAGATAGAGGGTTTAAACTAACGGAAAATTCGAGGTGATGACGTCATCGATGATGATCAGTGCCACGTACGCCGTGGAGGCCACCTCAGCGCTAGTTAGGAGTCAGTTGAGTGCCAGTCAGTAGTGCAGTGAAGCGGTTGGTCACCCTTCCGGCGTACACGTAGGTACGGGTGAACTTTTCGAGTGGAAGACGCAAATGCATTGTTCGAGAGTTATACCTGAGCAAAAAAGGAAAAGTAGGGTTTCTATCTTATTTAGTTTATTAATTTTGGATTATTGGGATTGTTAGGTGGTCAAGGAACAGAAACGAATCTCGAGAGGAGGACGACGACGATGCGTCATAGTGGACGGGTTTTGGTTTAAATGTGTTTAGTGTACTATGTTTTCGTATATATGTATTCGTATGTTTTATGCTTATAAATTGGTTATGTGCTGGTTGTTTGACTATTGTTGGTAATCTGGCTTGTTGTTCCTAGTAGTTGGTTTGCGATTAGTACTATTAGGGGCGCATTATATGGATCGGGTGGGTAGGCCCTCGTCCATTAAATCATGGATCGGGTGGGTATGGCCCTCGTCCATGAGAGATATATCTCGGTCGGGTGACATGGCCCTCGACCACACATTAAATCATGGATCGGGTGGGTATGGCCCTCGTCCATGAGAGGTATATTTCGGTCGGGTGTTATGGCCCTCGACCACCTTACGTTGTAGTGTTGGGAATGTTTTGTGTGTATAGGTTGCTCGGATGTTAGTTACTGTACGTGTTGGCTGGATTGAGGTATGATATTATTATTATACTATCTGTTTTGACAGAGGGGGTTATTGGCATATCTGTTAAATGTTTTTCACTGACTTCTTTTTCCGTCCACTCACCCTTGGTTTTGCGCCCCCTCAGGATTTGATTCTGAAGTGCATTCACCGAGACGACTGAGACCTGCCGATAGCTCTACTTCCATCAACGAAGGGTAGGAGATCTTCGTTGTCTTTGTCAGGCAGGTTATGAGTTGAGCTGTACAGCTGTGTATTCCGCCCTTGGGGCAGTCGTAGTGTGTTGTTTCTCTTCCGCTGTAGATGCTCTGATATTAATTTGTATTTCCTTTTCTTCCGTTTTTGTCGTTTTTATTTGTTTAAGGCTTCGTCACTCTTTGGGGGTGATGGCCGCACTCCCAGGCCCTACTTTTTGGGTCGGGGTGTGTCATTATTTTCTTGATTTTGCTCATTTCCTTGGACACATCAAGTATGTTATCATTTTCTTAGCGTTGATTGTAATATGGATTGATTAGTGTCATGTAGATCAATGTAATATTTGAAGCGAATTTTGACTTGGATATCTTGGTGGTAATGTTTAGAGTAGATTATAGTGGACGACATGATGCTTGATGCTATGGTGTATTAAAAGAAAAAAATACATCCATAGAACCTTAGAGATAAAAATGTCAATTATGAAGAATCTACAGTAACTCATATTTAAGGTTTGATCTTTCCCTTCAAATTAACATTCAATCATAAACTATATGGTTAAACATGGTAACATGTAAAACTCTGTCAATCTCATATGCAACAAAAATTCAAAAAGCGTTACTTACCTATCACAAGTAACTATCAAGCCCTATTGATTTTATCCATTTGTTAGAATTTTCAAATTTCATTTTGGTTACTTTTCTCAAAATAAAAAGTGCAACATGGAGCCTATTTGAGCATGTTTACTTACAAGAAGAGAATGAGGAAAGGGATTTGGGTACCCAACTACCCATAGTATCAAGTTCCCTTTCCTTGGGGGAAATTGTTTCTAAATTGTGGAGGGGTCAACTCAATTTTGATTCCTAAGTGGATTAGTAACATAGGAGAAGTAGGGAATCGTGATTATTTTTCTTCAAATTCTCTTTTCTTGTAAGTAAACATGGCCTGATTTTTTTTTTTCAAGAGCGGGTATTGGTGTTAATGACAACAATGGAGTTAGTTATGAGAATAACAAATGTTGAAGTGAGAGAGCTTATAAAGATACATAACCTCAATCCAAAAACTTTGCAAGATATGTTATTAAAGTTGGTCAAACATAGTCAGTATTTTTGAAGTAACATTGCAAAATAGGTGATACTCGGTATGTCCACTTTCATTTAAGTCACAAATGTAGCAATTTGTATACGAGTTTGGGCCATGTTTATTTAAGATTGGAGGCGGAGCTGTTCCATCGAAATATGAGGCCTTGTTTGACAATAAAAGTGAAGCTCTTTTTCCAAACAAAAATTACCTTCAAAGAAATATGTTATTTTCCCTTCAACAATCCAAAGCTATGACTATTGATAACTATCAGAATAGATGCATAAATACATAGAGAAAGGAAGAAATAGAGAGAAGATAAAGAATTCTATCAAAGTTATGATGAGGAAAAAAATTCAATATAGGTACACACATGTACAGTCTTCTATCATTGAGGAGACAAAAGAAGCCAAAATTTCATATCTGCTCCTCTGGTCCCTAACACGCTCCCTTAACATTAAAACTCAAGTAAGAACTAAGTTGTCTAGGGTTTTCAGATTGGGCATCGATCGAAAATCATGCAAATACAGAATATAAGCAAGGAGACCTACTCAAAATCATCACTGACGACGACCTCAGAGGCGCCAATGCAAAGGAGAGCTGTGTAGATCTATACGACTTTGACGGAGATAGTGACTCTGAGGATGAGCGGGGATAGTGGCTCAAGCTAAGAAGCTCCACCCCCGTCACCTCCTGGTAGAAGGTGACGACCTTCTTCGACTCCGCCAGCACAAAATTCATCTTCGCCGACATGACTTGTTTTGCAAGAGAGAGCTGATTTTCAGTTTTCTGCTAAAAGTACAATGAAAACCCAATGGGTGGAGAGACTGCACTAGTGTAATGTGTTGGGTGGGTGGACTTCGAGTGAAGACGACACCAATTGGTTTTCAGATGTTATTTTGGTTCAATGGCTAAATGATCTTTGGTGAAAATGTTCATCTATACAGAGTATCTGAGAACACTTCGAAATGGGA
Source organism: Spiraea crenata (assembly GCA_033992175.1). NCBI lineage: Eukaryota > Viridiplantae > Streptophyta > Magnoliopsida > Rosales > Rosaceae > Spiraea > Spiraea crenata. The sequence goes on along the minus strand of JAVBHV010000081.1, from coordinate 1,201,645 downwards.
GCGAATGAAGAGGATTTGACCATTATTTAAGTTGGTATAGAGGTATAAAGAATGAGTGAAATGAGAGTATGATAAGTGTGAGAACAAAGTTTGAGAGCGCCTTCAATTAATTTGAGGTAGTTGAAAATATTTATGTTAGTTCTCATGAGTTACATATGATATATGCGATCATATGACGATAACTTTTTATACATTTACTAGTAATTTATTTTTAACACATTGATACTTGTTAGTTGAGTATTATTTAAGTTATCCCTATTGTAGATGGCATTACAACATTGAGCAAATATTATATCGCATGTTCAATGTTACCAAATAAGCCTAACATCAATGTCATGTACCTTACAACACATTAGTTTGATAGAACTCATTTTTAAAAATTGAAAACTATAACAAACTAGATTCCTATCATAGAAGCAGACAGAGTCGTGGTGACATCATCATAGTTATCAAGTAACATTTAGGGACTATTCTTCTAATATAACAGTTGGAATCTATAATGCTACATCTCATACAGCCGAATGTTTCCACCCATCAGAGGATCCAAGGCTGCATTCAGTAAGTCTCCCCTCCTAGATCCTCAAAGCAAAATCTTTGTCAGTTGGACGCCAATTCAAGCTCGTGTAATTCTTAGCAGGCCTTGAACCGGACCCAACTATACCACATATAGAGTTAGGGTTTGAATCCTTGAGATAGTCGAAATCCCCATCACCAATACAATGGATACGTGGTGTACCATTACTTCTGTAGCAAACGAAGAGAGAGCTTGCCAGAAATTCTGCCTGATGCTTCCACATCCAATCCTTTACATACCTTCGGCCATGTTCAGCCACTTTCAACGAATCTTCCGTCTTTCTACCTCTTTGGTTCTCTTCGATGGTGTCTGATACATATTTAAGCATGTTTTGACCATGAAGAGATGACCTTTGGATTGTTACCGCTATATTGGAATCTAATTGTATCATTTTAGTCACATTCTCATCCAATATAACTCTTGTGTTGACGTGTGTACTTTCATGTTACAAGCAAGATATATTCTGTCTTCCCATATAAATGCTACATTTGTTGTGCCAATTCCGACATGTAGTATTATGAAAACCAAAATAATCATAGAGGTCAAATAAAAAAAAACTCAATAGAGATGATCACCAAGTATTGTAATGGAAACCTATTACAAAGTGACAAACACCAAACTCAACTAATTGCTCTGTTTAGTGACAGATTGGACATGTCATCTCATACACCAATGAAATTGGCCACGATAGCATATTCACAGTTGAGTCAAACAACTTTTATACACCTTGTGATTGAAACAATACAAACACCTCAAGGAATTTAAACTTCTTAATCAATTGGGCATGGCCAGGTTATAATTATTAAAAAAAAAAAATACTTGACTTCAATTTTCGGATCAATGCCTTATCCTTGCTCTACATCATATTGAGCTTGCCAAACTTCCCAAAAAAAGGTGCTAGACATACTAAACTAGCATATTGTGTTTCAGATAAACATCTATAATTGTTCTAAACAGATGCCATGTATCAGATAACACACGGATCCTGCATCTTCGGAAATTACCAGGCTTGACCATGAAGGTTGAAACATGAACTTGTTCGATATCCTTCTTCTTCAACAAAAGAGAAAA